>CM060831.1:129320000-129870000 GCA_030762175.1 Metallyticus violacea
CATATTTGTCAGTTTTCTTAGTCATCCTCCCATGCCCCTAGTTTCAGTTACGCGAGCCCTGTCTAGTGAGTTTAGTCCCTCTTTTCATGTACTGTTGCATACCCCATTCTGATTTTTGTACTCCGAGCGAAGCCATCTCTTTGCTTAGGAAGGCCGCTGCGCAATGCTTTAATCGCAATTCTGCTTTCAATTCCGAAATAACAGCAACTAATTAGTATCGCAGTTAAAGTGAAACAAATGTCTTTAAAAGTAATAAAATAAATATATATCTTTGCTCTTCTTGTGCAATTTATATTGATATCCTCATTAACTTTTTGCAAAGCTGACTTGAGAACAATGAAAATAAGTTTACTCTTATATCTCGTTTCAGGGACCATTACTGCTAGTACATCATAGCAGGTGAGTGGTTTGACAGTAGTGATAGTTCGGTGTTATCATGCTATGACACGAAAATGCATTAAGCTTTAATGTTCAGTACATGTGACATAAAGATCACGTTTGTTTTGCAGCTCTGGTCACAGACGAGACAAATTTGTCAGTGCGTAAGATGATAGCTATTGTTTTTGAGATTACCAGTAAATAATTATGATAAACTACTTGAAAAAAAGATAAAATAGTCCATTATGCAACATTATTAACATTATTGTAGATTTTGAAAGATAAATTGAACCCAAAACGGCCAAGGTTGGTGATCAAAAAGGTGCTTTATCACTCGCTATCCCACGCCTGGACAGCACAACGAAATGGGCTCTTGTATTTATTCTGGGACTGAATTTCTAGTAACTTCTTGCAGTTAAATTTTTGGCTCTATAGACAGAAAACTTCTGTCATCGATGTCTTTCTTGCAAAGTTTCACACATTTTTTTTCGAATGGGTTGAAAAACAGCAAACTCATTGGACCAAGTATTCGTATAACTCCCGATGGAGACCAAAATGAGACATTAATTTTTATTACAGAAGATAAAGGCAGTTTTCTTTACCAAATATTTTGGGCATCATATTTATTTATTTTTAATTGTTAGAAACAATTATCATTACGCAACTTAAAGGTTTCAATAATTTAATTGCAAGATACAGCATCAGCAGTGTTTAATCTTTACAGTGAGTTATTTAAGTTACGGGCCGGCAGAGCGGGACTGTGTAAACTTAAAACACGATGTCATGGCACACAGCCTGAGGCAGTTTCGCTTTAATTACTATGACATTACCTATCAGACAATTGCTGGAACAACGCATTTCGCTGTAGTTTCTCTTGAGAAATAAAGGAAATTGTAACAGGTGTGTAATTTTTAAATTCTTTTATAGTATTTAGATTGCTTTTGGACACTCTTTCAACAACTCTCTTGCCTCTTACTAACAGTTAATGAGTTCACAATCACGCCACATATCTTTGGATATTTACGGTTTGTTTAAAGAGAGTGGGAGCTATTATACTGGGACATCTTTCTTGAAATCATTTTCTAAGTTCAAGGACAGAGCTCAATGCATGTAAATCTTTGCTATTAAGTGCTGATTCTGAGTGGCTGAACGGGCGAACATGGGGACAAACTGCCTGGCGATAGCACATCACTGGGGAAGAAATCTTTTGTGCTAAGCTCGATTATGTGTTTATTACATCAGGAAGGAGAATTGTTGGAAATGTTTAATATAAGTTAAAGAACACAGAATTAATGGAAGAATAGCATAATGTGTGTTTATCTAAATACCCATATTGGGTCTATATTCTATCAGAGGAAACATGAACGAGCCAAGAACTTGGATGAAAAAGATCTGCGAAATGCTGTAAGGCCTAATTAATAATTAACTTTTGTTATTATTGAAACATATTTCAGCAGATAGAGCACGTGCAAGTCTTCAGGCAAGTTCTGCATTTGGTAGAAACGCACTGAACGCTCAAAGGCTGATTAAAAAGAAACTCAAATGAAAGTAAAACCCATCCCTCCACTTACGATACATACACACGGCTTGTCTTCTCTTTTCATGGAAAGAACGCTAACGAAAAGAGCGGAAATATGGGGAGAATGCAGAGGAAGACAGAAACAAACAACGTCAGAAACCATTAACATGGAGAGTTCCTGACTGATGAGCTTGCAATTCATGTCAGCTCTGTAAGGATCCAACAGAGTAAACACTCTCACTTACCCACTGTAACTGCTCTCCAATTGCTGTTTCCTTTAGCTTTCTCTTCTTCCATATCTCTCTTCCTTAATACATCAAACTACTGAAGTCTCCGAAATGAATCTCTTAACATTTTCATTCCTGGGCTTTTAGTTTAATTAAAGCTGCCTAAATTGTTCTTGTATACTTTCAGAATCAGTCATATCATGTATTCAGAAATTAATTCCCAGCTGCAGTTACGAGTACCATTTCATTCCATAATTCAAGCCAGGTCTCCTAATTCGTTCGCATTCGAAAGCGCTAGGTAGCCGCTGCAGTAAAATCCTCCAGAGAAAATCGTTGTTCACGCCTAAATTGCTTGTATTTGAGCGCATCTCAGCTGTACTTCTTCAGAAAATAAATGTTTTGTGCAAAGGTATGCTATTCTGAGCAAGTAAATGTTATTTTTTTCTGTGCTGTTTTTGCAGGAAACTAAGCATTATGGGTTAATGCCAACGATGATCAATATGTTCATCGAAATTGTGTGATAATGGAATCACCGAAATACAAAGTTCTTAAACAACAATTCCTTTCAGTGAGGTTTCGTCTTTGGCAATAACGTCGTGTCACGCTTGTTCAAACTGTTTTTCTCCAAATATCATGCATTAAAATATGAATTACTAAACGTGAGGAAATTATAAATATCATTTGTGGAATGCATTAAGGCATTTAATTCAGTAGCACTAAATAGCGTGCTGCAAGATCTAGCAAATCAAGACATTGAAGGCAAATATATAAAGATCGTGAACAGAATTTACGAGCGAAGTCATGCTAAGGTAACAAACGGATAATATAGACCTATAATTTAAACTGGAAAGAGCAGTAAAATAGGAGACTAAATGTGTCTAAAGCTTTTTGCATTTGTTTTGGAAGATATGCTCAGAAAATATGGGGAGATATAAATGACAATATGGTAACCTGCGTTTTGTAGACATAATTTATTTTGCAAAATTGAGCTGTAGAACTGGAAGGTTGGCTCCAAGAGCTCTTGGGGCAGGGAAAGTTGCTTAAAAATGAACTTTTTAAAGACAAAACTTTTACAATTTCGTTGAGAGTAGATGGCGAAATATTGCAGTATGTATCAGAAGAGTTGATTAGCTGAGTAAAACCGTACGCTTTTTCCAAAGAAACCAGAAAAACAAAAAGAAGAGTGACATTTGCTTAGAAAACCCTGCAGACTCTCTTCCTGATGTGGTGGCCACGTCGCGATTACAACTTACTGCTGTAAAGTGCATGGCAAACCTTAATGATCTCGCCCCATCTCGGAGAGTTCCGAGTATCTTGTGTAATCACATTGCCACGAGATTCCTGGTAGTTCTGCAGCGTTGTAACTGTAATTTTCATACATCAAAGATTGAGCAGAAATGATGAATATTTCCTGTTTCTCATATTATTAAGAGTGCTTGAGGATGTCTTATCTGTGAATCCAATCATGTAGTTTGTTCAGACACGAGGGTAGGTCCATAAGTTTTCGGCCTAACCATTTTCTAGGTATGAATAAGACAAAAACTGTATTTTACTTTTCAACATAGGTACCCTCTATTGGAAATACATTTCTACATCATCGAAAGAACGTTTTCAACCCCCCTCCCCGAAAATTGTCAGAAGTCTTGTCTGCAAAATGGGCATAAACAGCATCCATCACTTCTTCGTCACAATTAAATTTCCTTCCTCGAAGGTGCTTCTTGAGTTTTGATATAAGAGCAATTAGTCACTGGGAACTATATCTGAGCTGTAGGGTGAATGGTCGATCTCATTGAAGCCACATTTCTTCACAGTTTCCTTTGCAACAGGCTGTGTGCATAGGCATGTTGTCGCGAAGAAAGCGCACAACACCATTGAGCATTCCTCGCCTTTTCTGTGTGATGGAAGCACATAGTCTGGGCAGTAGGCCAGCATAGTGCTGACAATTTACTGTGGTGTTCATCTCCTTGAAGTCATGAAGAGTATTCCTTCATAGTCCCAAAAGATTATGGCCATAATCTTCTTGGTTGACTGAGGGACCTTGGCCTTTAGAAACGGTGCTTCGCCAGATTTACGCCACTTCATTGATTCTCTTTTGTGCAAGGGCTCATAGTAGAGTACCATAGCTTCATCTCCTGTAACAATGATTTGCAGAACTTCACTCTCGTTGGCACGGCAGAGCTCCAAAAATGACTGACAACAGATGACTCGTTGCTGCTTTTGGACTGAGGAAAGAAGTCTAGGCACCCATCTTGCACTAACCTTATTTATGTTTAAATGTTCATGAATAATTCGAAGTACTGTTGTTTTAGAAAGGCACAACCTTCCTGCTATTTCTGTAACTTTGAGCCGCCGGTTTTCCATAATTTCTCCTTCTACAAGAGCGATGTTTTCAGGAGTGAGCACCTCCAAGGGCTGACATATTGCTCTACGTTTTCAATTTTTTCTCGACCCATTCTTTTACTGTAGAATATGAGGGGGATGTTTCCCCAAATACACCGTGCAATCGCTGTTTAATTTCATTTGGAGTAAGTCCTTCTTTTGTGAAGAACTTAATAACACCTGGATACATATGTAATCATTGTTACAAAAGATGAAACAATGGCTCTCTACTATGATCCCTTGTCCAAGAGAGAATCGGTGGAGTGGCGTAAACCTGGTAAAGCACCGCCTCTAAAGGCCAAGGTCACTCAGTCAACCAAGAAGATCATGGCACAACCTTTTGGGACTGTGAAGGAATACTCTTCATTGACTTCAAGCAGAGGAACACCACAGTAAATGGGGAGTACTATGCTGGCCTACTGCACAGACTACGTGCTTCCATCAAACAGAAAAGGCGAGGAAAGCTGAGTGATGGTAAGCGCCTTCTTCACGACAACGCACTTGTGCACAGAGTTCTTGTTACAAAGGAAGCTGTGTAGAAATGTGACTTCCAGAATATCGACCATCCACCCTACAGCCCAAATTTAGCTTCCAATGACTATTTCCTCTTCTCAAAGCTCAAGAAGGGTCTTCGAGGAAGCAAATTTAAGCGTGACGAAGAAGTGATGGACGCTGCTTATGGCCATTTTGCAGACAAAACTTGACTATTTTGGGGGAGGGATTGAAATGTTAATTCAAAGACGTGAGAAGTGTATTGCAATAAAGGGTAACTATATTGAAAAGTGAAATGTAGTTTTTATCTTTATCATGCCTAGAAAATGGTTAGGCCGGAAACTTATGTGCCTACCCTCGTATCTATTGTAGCCGAATTACTCTGCCAAAAAGTTTTTCATCACACTACAATGTCCGACTTTTCTTGTCCTAGTTGGTATATCACAATTACAAGTCTGACGTTTCTCGCAAGAACAGGATACAGAGGTCTTAGCTTCACTTCAACAAAGCCTGAGTGTCTCGGAACTTGAACAATATATAGAATTTACTGAAGCAGAGTGGAACCAACGGAAGCTTCCATTCATCTCCATGGTTGCCATTGACAGTGAGACATTTGTCGGTAGGAAATAATAGCGTGTGTTACTCAAGTAGGAATATAACAGATAGCACTCAAGTACAACTGAAATTAGCATTAAATACCATGAATTAGTTACCTGATGTGGTACAACATAGCAATAGTTGGCTTCGGAGAATATTCCAAAACAATGGAAATATTTTTTAAACCTGCCTCAGACTCTCTTATTGTAAATTTTTAGAATATAATGGGACATAAAGGTTGAGCAATGCTTAACGCAACCGCCGGACCGGCTGGCAGCGTTATGTCCGTGGAGGTGGGTAGTATATTTCCCCTCCGCTGCGTGTGAGTTGAAATCTTGCGCAAGTAGCACACCGCTACTAGAGCAGCCAGTCTTGCCGGTCGGCCGCACGTCACGAAACCGATTGCGTGAAGAATTGTTCATTATGTACATAGTAATGTTCCCAGCTGCAGGCTGTTTGGGTGAGATGCCAGTATGTGCTCATAGATTCAATTGTAGGTTGGTTGCAATATATCATTTGTATTAAAACACGTACTGAAAGTTTCTGCAAACTTTTGTGTATTAGTAATAAACTACAATCATGGACGGCTCCTCTGGGAGGTGGCTGGTTTGCGCTACCTCCAAAAAGTTCAACGTTTAATTTTCTATAAGCAATTGTTAATGCGTTTTTATGCATCTGTGGAAGAGTGGTTTATTGCCCCTGTTATTTCTATTTACGGTTATTAACTTTAGGAGTTTTGGTGCAAACGTATGCCTCGACAAGTAGTTTCATCTGGAGAGGTGTGGCATGGGGGCTTTGGAATTATATATTTTGAACTTGTGCTTTGTTGTTACCATAGTAGGCATAGTAATATGCCCGGGAGAGGTCTTTATAATTGAAAAAATGGCCCTGCGCGCATGCGTGAGAAGATGACACATTAGCGTCTTTTAAAAACTTAAGCATTTGCCATCTCTCTTTTTCTTCGAGGGACGTGAAACTGAACGGTTTGAGCCAGATTCCCCTCAGGGCCATCTATGGTTTAGAGGCTTGTTAATTGGTTTAAGATGTAAACCAGGTGTTAATATACTAGCTTAAATATGAAGGGAATGCTTTAATTTTTATAACAATTATTAGTTACTTAATTTCCAATAAATTATTTAGAACAATGATGTGTTAAATTTAAAGTGATTAAACTCTGACTACATCTCCCAATGTCACGGTTTCTAATGAGCTTAGACAATAGGCGAGTGGCCTCTTTAAATTGAATATATTTGACTTTTAGGCGATGGCAGATAATTAGTAACGTGGCAGAGGTAGGAGGAGCCTCTTACCCTTAAGCGCCATTGTGGGCATGCACAAATTGAAACGTCACCTCTCGTCACGTGCGTTTCCTTCGAGTTTTATACAATTTTACAAAATTGAATAATGTATTTTAAAAGTGTATTAGATAATTATAATGAAGCGGTTAATTAATAGCAATATAGTCATATATATACAACATTTTGGAAAAATTGTTGTTAATTACCACTGAGAAATGTAGGCAATTTCCTGACGGATTTCAGTTTGTGTGTTATATTTGTATATTCTTTTAATTACTTTAGAGATAAACATAATAAAAAGTCAGGTCGGGAAATTTTGCGGATTACATGCTCTTAATAGTATCTTTTCTTTACTTGAGCACTTTCTTAATTTAATGTTATTTGCCAAAGGATTCTGTTATAATCCATGCAACCATTTCCATGGATTTAATGAAGACGTGCCGTTTGAACATCTTTCCTGAAGACAATCTTAAATTTTTTACAAGTTTCATTTTGTGTATTTATAATTCTCAAGAGTCCATAGATTCATTGTAATTTATATTTCTTCTACTATATGATTTACCATAAGTTTTAGGCATTGAAATTTTTAAAACTCCAGCTCTATATAGAGAGGTTCACCCACTGCCAGCAAAAAGTTTCGATAAAACCAATTCCACTCAATTTTTAGCAGTACATTTTTCACTGGCTGTTTGGTAACACTGACAAGCAGTATACTGGCTGCATTAAAAAGTATCCGCTATCTAAATAATGGCTTTGTTTTCCTTTCTAATATTTTGAATCAGCTGTTGTTGAGTGAGTTCAATTGTGTACACGTTTTACAATGACTCGTAACAATATTTGACGGTCGAAAAAGAGGAAATTTGATGGTATTAACAAAGCAGAGTGTGCAAACAGTGCGAAAATTGGTGAAAGTCTACTATTGAGAATAACTTTGAGGTTAGAAATGTTAGTGTTAGCAGTTCCAAGATTGGTGATGATTTGGATTGTTTTAGTGATGGAAACAGCGACACTTGTACTGAAGGCTACAGACTAATTTTCTTTAAAATTTGAATTAAATATTAGAACATGGTATTAGTGTAGAAAAGGAAAACTCAGTGTAGCTGATATGTTCATATGACAAGACCCAAAATGTTGAGTCATTAAACTCAATAATATGGGATAGATATCCAAAAAACATCATATGTGGGTAAAAACATAGTAGAAATACATGTATATAATGCTATAGCCTACTTCCACGATGAAAACATTACAACAAATATATTCTTGTTAAGATAGGTATTGTTATTGGAGGTACTACATTGGAAAGGAAAGCGATAGAGTTTATGGAGCTGGAGATCATCAAGGACTATAAAAGCTAGTAAACACATAAAATTGTAATGCTATAGTATTTTTGTCGTTTCCTGTACTTTACAGTTTTTATGCTACAATATACCTTTCCTCAAAAATCTAACCACCAATTGACGTGATTCTTTTATGCTTGCATCTTGGCCCAAAACAATCTGAATCACAATTCTTATATGTGCCAAAGATTTAAAAGAATTAATGGTGCTAAATTCCTATTAATTTTCTGAAAATATTAAAATTTTCTTTTATTAATAAATACATTGAAAAAAGTTAACGATTCAGATTTTTTATTCACATTCTAGATACATATACAAAAATTCAAGCTTTTTCACGGAATAGATGCAGAAAAGGTTCAGGGAAAATTGTTAAAATTATTATTAACATTTCAAATGAATTGTTTATATAATATTTGGTATAACTTGACTTTCAAAGAAGTTCTGTTAAATTCATGGTCTGTTTTATAGATGTGGCAATTTGCGCCATTACTGAGCACACATTTAAACATTATGTTACACATTCATGGTTTTCTCATGTGGTGCCCACGGTGCTGGTGGTTATTAATCCTGTAGTCTTGCAAATCCTGAAGAGATCTGTAAAGATTAGGACAGAATTTGACGAGAACAAGTGGAAAAGTCTAGTTTGTACTTATAAGAGAGAAAATGGATGAGCAAAGGAACTAAGTCTTCAAGAAATATGGCTTCGAGTATTAGTAGTAATGGCCGTTTTATTGTGCCAGTTTTAGACTATATTCAAATAAATACAGCTGTCGCGTGGGCCTTACGGCCGTAATTGCCGACATGCATACGTACAAATATACAAATACTTCGATATACTTACGTTTTCTATTAATAATTTTATATAAAAATACATAAACATAAATGGACCACTTACTCTTGAGCCCCCTTTCCATTTACTCACACCCCCTCTCCAACTCCCCCCTTTTCATTATAGCCATTAACCTCCTTTGTCGGATCTTCTCTAGAAATATTCCCAAATTGTGAATACCTCGCATGCACCAACACTTCCCGGCAAATGTTCAAACTTCTATTGGCATTCAGAAATTGCGGTGATAAATGCTCATTTCTTAAAACCTCCGTTTCCCTGCATTCTGCCAAAATATGCCTTCGCCTTCTCCACACAATGGACAAAACCTTTCCCCGAAAGCATTAACTGTTTTGTTTCCTATCCAAGCCCCTAATCTGAACCATGCGAAACCACCTCTTTTTTCCCTACCTTAGACATCTAAACAACCCCCCTCCCCCACACCGGATCTATTTGAGCCTGCAGGTTAAGTGATACTTTTTCTGCGCATTGAGTTTCAATATTTTGCCTGTCTATATCTCGCAAACGTCTGTTAACTATTTTCAATCTATTTCGTGTAATGTTCTTTCCCCTTAACCAAATATATCCCAATCCAATTTTATATTAACCTTTCCTTATTTTTGATGTCCATCCCGTATCTCACCCTCATTTATTTGCTCCCTTAGACAAACTGCTAGAAGAAGAGCTTGATTTCCCCGCATTATTCTTAACCAGCATTTAATTGTTCTTATTTTTAAGTAAGACGAACGGAGTAGGAGGTAGAAGAAGAAAAGACATTACTTGAAATTATAGGTGTCAGTATTTGTTTTCTAAGCTAGAGATTATCACGCTCAGACCTTTTGTTACCGAGAGTTGTACAGCTAAGCTAATAGTCTGCAGTTGTTTTACAATATACAGGATGCCTATAAAGTGTTTGGCAATGAGATGTGACCGCTTGAATAACGGAATATTTACAAAAGCTTCATGGGAAAATTAATCGGTTCCAGAGAAAAATTGTTGTTTATTGAGGTGGTCATTGGTCCAGGTTTCATTGTACTTAGAACGTTTTTAAAAGCCACTCTATAAAGTGATGTGCTAATTGCAATTTGGCACCAGGAGAAAGGTTTTACAATATACATTTGAGAAGAGTAATGTGAGGCAATAAAGAAACAGGAGTTTCGAACGACGTAAATAATCCGGCATGTGGATATTGAGAAGAAAGTAATTTTTTCACAGTGACTTTTCCGAAGTCACACACCAGCAGTTCCACTTTACGAGGAATAAAGAGATCTTTTACTTCCTGCTGCTACTTGCTACTGCAACGAGAAAATGAAACTCAAGGCATTTCCAACTCAGAGAACATAGTGAATATGGTGAAGGAGGGAGTGCAGGAGGAGATCTATATTTACTCTCCTTTCTCTACTCTTTTTGCTATATACGTCTTTCTTGAAGTCACTAGCTTCTAAAGCTATCGTCTGGAAGAAGGAGGGTTGAGAAGTTTACAAGGGAAGCTGGGAGGAGGGAAAGACCTCCTTCTCCACCTCACCTCTGTGTCTCTCAATGAACAGAGGCTCTTAAATCTTAGCCTACAACTTTTCAACGCCTGCCTTTCCCTTTCCCAAAAATGCTACTCCTGAGAGAGAAAGAGAAAAGAGTATTTGAACAATCCGATATGAAGCTGCAAAGACCTTCCCTAATTACTTGGGAGTCGGGGTAAGGCTAATGGAGAAATTATGTAATATTGGACTTGGCGAGATATTTGCATAGAGGACGCTCTAGGGAACGATTGTGGGAAGATATTTACCTTGTCCCCTGCTGGCAGAACTGTCCCCACGAGTGTGTTGCTTCCAGCCCGTGAAATTAAGAGCACGTGTTGGAATGTAAGCGCAAAATAATTCCCATTGGTTGGAAAATAAACACGAAAATGGAGGTATAATCCAATGCTCTTTATTGCAGAATACTCTTGTTCAGACTTTATTAATATATAAATAAATACTTTTGTTGATTTTCTTTTTGATTGACATATTTCACTTGTTAAGTAATATTTAGATATATGAGATTTATTTCAGAGGAAATGCGAAATTTGGCACTTCCGCTGAGTGGTGCAACCTCGTTTATAGTGATCTAGAAATTATTCGTCTTATCACATTCGCAACATTAAAATATAACTGCTGTAAACATAACAATACATGTGATATCAATAGATCATGGATTATTACGCAATTTAATGCTAAATATTAGGTCGTCCAATTATCTACCTACCATCGGCTATTAAGTCTGCTCACGGCCGGCCAGGTTACAAGTGTTGCGTCAGGCGGGTGGAATTTACTGAACTGCTACGTTGTCTTAAGTTTCATGCCTTTCAGCTAGGTCGTTTGAACAGTGAATCAACACATGTCTAATACTGGAGTAAAGTTTGCTAGGAATACTTAATGGCAAATACTAGGTCTAATTATTTTCGGCTGTCAAGGAATTATTTCAGAAGAAATGTGGCCCAGTACCAAATTGTAATAGCAATAAAAAATTACTAGTATTCTGATGCAGTCGGTCATCAGATAGTTGGTGAGCTAATACTTATGCACGAAGAAAAGCCAAACGTTGGCGACGAAATACAAAATTAGGAATGTTTTTCATAAATATAATTTTGAAAAACTTTAAATTTTTGCTTTAACATTACAAGAGTAATTTAAAAAGTTCTCAGAACGAAGCGCAAAATAAAAAGTTATTTTTTTGAAAGTGTTGTTATTTCTCACTATAGTTCCCCTTGACAGTTATGAACTTTGTTCAAAGATGTTTTGAAACCTTTATCTCCTCAGATTCAATATATCACCTGAGTGATATATTGAATTTATATTGATGCTTCTAAATCGGATATATTTTTTTTCCCCTAGGAATTTTTTCAGCTTGGGAGGAGATCTAAGTCCGATGTAGCCAAATCAAGGGAGTAAAACGGATGTAGTAACTAATTTCATAGTTTTCACCATTTCAATGACACATATGAGATTGGATATTGTCTTGATGATAAACTATTTTTATCTTTGATAAAACTGGACTTTTCTGCACATATTTTTTCATTAGTTATTTTAAAAGTAGGTTAGGCCATAGTAATAAATGTTTCACTATAAAGAAACCTCAAATGTAAGATACCTTTAGCATCCTAGAAAACTAATGACAGGATCTTTTCTACCAACTCCACACATTTGGACATTTTTGCGGTTGGGGAGTCTTGGTGTTTCCCTTGTTTTGTCTCTAGAGTGGGATAGTGCACTCATGTTTCATCATTGATTACTGCTCGATCAAACTGAGTTTGATTTCTCTAAACTTTACTCAGAGATTTGTTTTTGATCGGGTGTTAACAGCCGCAGCAACCATCTTGCAGATACTTTTTTCTTACATAATTCCTCGATAAAAATTGAAATTACTATAGTTTCAGCATGGCACATTTTGGCCGTCCAAACAGATTCATCTTCCATATTTTCACGACCATGTTTAAACTCAGTGATCCATTTGAAAACAGTTGAAAACGATTGCTTAAAGTACCCGAGAGTATTTGTCATGTTTCCGTCAATTTCTGTTGCTGTCATACCCTTCCTCGCAAAGAATTTAACTACCGTAAGCTGTTCGATATTTCCCATTTTTCCCAACACATTTGTCTGCTCTAAAACAAAGATTTACCTACCTACAGCCCTTCACTGAAAGAAGCATTATCGCATTATGTTGAAGATGGCAGATGTTTATACGGTAATTGGTTTGCAACTATTGCTGCAATCTGTGGGTCATTTCCAGAACTTTACAAATGACACTCGTATACATTTCACACCAAACGACACTGCCATGGGTGGTCGAGGTCGTTAAGGCGCGGACTCGTGAGCGGGAGGTCTAGAGTTCGAATCCCGCCAGGATCGTCCTCCCTGACAGGGGTTTTCCAGGTTTTCCTCAGTCCTCATAAATGGCAAATGCTGGGGAGGTACCCTGGAACGTTTCCTTCCTTGAAAAATCCTTTCCCAATATATCATTTCATCTCATGTATCATCAGCGTCCACCGCCTGTAGTGCCTCTGTAGTAAAAACGGGAGTTAAACACTATCAAAAAAACAAACGACATACTTTTACATTTTCAACATCATTGTGTTGTTCACTGACATTACATTCAAAGCGAAACTTTAGGAGTTATTCATATTTAATGCTTGATTCTCATTTATAAAGATTTTTCCTGGGCAGACAAGTAACAAAACTTGAGCGTGTGTATTTTCTTTCATCCTAACAGTTTGTGGTACGTCTATGTAGAGTCTGGTCGTGCCAGAGCGCAGCAGGATGTCGCCCCGGTATATTTTCTTGTAATTATATATTAATTGATGTTTTATTTTCAAGCCATGCATCGAGATTTAACACTTCAAAATCTTTCAATAAGGAAAATAAAAATATGCTCATAATTTCGACTCGTATGTAGGTACTTAAAATGTCGAATGGTTTCTGTGATAATTTAGACGAAGATAGCAACAAACTTCCTAACACTTCGATCCTCTTAACAAAAGAAATTAAGTTCACACCTTGTAGCACAGCAGAATATGAGAGTGATTGTAGTGCTAATATTTTATCTGTGATATTCATAAAGGTCAATGGACCGCAGTTTCTAGGTGGAACACAGTCTACATTAGGTCATAGCTATTACACCACAGCAAGAAAAGGAGAGGGAATATGACAATTCTTTTGATTGGCCATGTGTGCAAGCTTATTTAATCAACTTTTATTCTCTTAATTTAAATGTAACAAGTGTGGATTATTGCCGTTTATGTCTATATAAATAACAGTATCATTACTGCCACATATAATGAAATAATAATTAAAATAATAACATTTTTTGCAAAGTGCACAGGTACTAATTTTTTCCGACAACCCGCCCCCCCCTCCCTACCTCTATGGCAGAGTGTGTTTTCTCCAGTTCACAATGCTTGAACTGTTGACGGTTAACCACCAAGAAATCTCGTGTTAAAATCTGCTGTCACCAATTCTCTATTCTTATGTTTTTCCCACCAGAGTTAAAGCACATGCACAAAAATTCGAGGTTAATATGGGATTCATTTTACAGAATAATTGAAATGAACACGTAAAGTTGCGAATAAAATCGACAAAGACTGTCGAACATTGGTATACGAGCGTAGGTCCATAAGTTTCCGACCTCGCCAATAAGTATTATAGCCTTCACAAAACATTTATCTGGTGTCATATCTAATCTGTTAAATAAATAATTGCAGCTGTAACTTCCCCTCCGCTGTGTTCAGTTATTCAGATATAGTTGCACAAAGATGGCTATGTGCAGAAGATAGTGACATGTTCAAAACGGAGTATAGAGCTGTTATTAAGTTCTTCACAAAAGAACGACTTACTCCAAATGAAATTAAACAGTGATTGGGCGGTGTATATGGGGAAGCACCCCCCTCATATTCTACCGTAAAAGCATGGGTCAAACTTTTTCGAATGGGTCGAGAAAGTATTGAAGACAAAGAGCGTGCAGGTCGGCCGGCCCTTGGAGGTGTTTACTCCTGAAAACATCGCTCTTGTGGAAGGAGAAATTATGGAAGACCAGCGGCTCAAAGTTACAGAAATAGTAGCAAGGTTGGGTCTTTCTAAAACAGCAGTTCTTCGAATTGTTCATGAACATTTAAACATGAATGAGGTTAGTGCAAGATGGGGGCCTAGACTTCTTTCCCCAGTCCAAAAGCAGCAACGAGTCTTCCAGAATATTCATAACTTCAATATCATTGATGTCCAATGGTTTTAATCGATAAATTAGGAAAGACATTATGTTCATCTGTTGTCAGGGATTTTTGGAGTTCTGCCGTGGCAACGAGAGATAAGTTCTGCAAACCATTGTTACAGGAGATGAAACTATGATCCTCTACTATGATCCCTTGTCCAAATTGATTGAGTGCCGTAAACCTGGCGAAGCAGCGCCTCTAAAGGCCAAGATCACTCGGTCAACCAAGAAGATCATGGCCATAATCTTCTGGGACTGTGAAGGAATACTCTTTATTGACTTTAAGGAGAGGATCACCACAGTAAGTGGTGAGTACTATGCTGGCATACTGCACATACTACGTGTTTCCATCAAAGAGAAAGGCGAGGTAACCTGAGTGGTGGTGTGCGCCTGTGCACAGCTCTTATTGCAAAGGAAGCTGTGAAGAAATGTGGCTTCAAGGAGATCTAATATCCACCCTACAGTTTAGATCTAACTCCCAGTGACTATTTCCCAAAACTCAAGAAGGGCCTTTGAGGAAGGAAATTTAAGTGTAACGGATGCTGTTTATGCCCATTTTGCAGTCAAGACTTCTCACTATTTTTGGGGGGGGGGGTGGTAGAAATATTAATTCAAAGATGTGAGAAGTGTTTTGCAATAAAGGGTAACTATACTGAAATTTGAAATATAGTGCGCTTTATCTTATCTAGAAATGGTTAGGCCGGAAACTTAAAGACCTACCCTCGTACAATTAAGAAGAATGCCACGATTGTCAACACACGGTGTTTGTGCTGCCACACGGTACATATATGAGAACTCGTTTGTTCTGAAAGGACAATTGT
Organism: Metallyticus violacea; assembly: GCA_030762175.1. NCBI lineage: Eukaryota > Metazoa > Arthropoda > Insecta > Mantodea > Metallyticidae > Metallyticus > Metallyticus violacea. Next base: position 129,335,614 of record CM060831.1, read on the forward strand.
ATGTGTATTAATGTGTGAGCATTTATGACAAATAAAAACGAATTTTTGGGTAAAGCGGCATAATATAATTTTTTAGAAAGATTTAGAGGCTGTTGGTGTTTTTGTGATGCAAATCTATCGTGTGAATTTAACGTCTCTCGAGGTACGTCTTGACCTTTTAACACGTGATTTCACATCTGCATTAAAATAATTTGCTTTTCTGTAATAAAATTCGTCCTAAACTCACAGCGTAGTATATTAGCCTGTGCTACATTTCATATAAACACTTTGACAACGTGTTCAGTATTTCTTACAAGTTTCACTGTTAACTGCAATTAATTAGAACAGCAATAATCCAGTAGAGGCTAAACGCAGTTAATCGAGCAATATATTGAAGCAATATAGGCAATTAGTGTAACGTCAATGACGGGAGAAACTGATTAATTGCGAATACAGAGTGTGAAATTAATATCGGAAGCGCTTAACGCTTGGGTTTCTCCTTTCCAATCTTAACCACTTTCAAGCCAGCAACTGGCCGATAAGACAACGGAAACCAGCATTAGACTGTGGAAGTTAGATGTGCGTTTGGCTTCCATAAAGTGTCTTTGCTAAATTCTGGAATGTTGCTGTAGTCTAAGCTGAAATCCTGGGAAATTTTGCACTGAGTTGTTACCTCTTTAAATTGAAGCAATTGTGGTCTTTTGTAACTAGTTATGGTATACTTCTTTCTGTACACAGAAATGGCCAATGTTTGCTTTTCTTTTACTGCTATTGTTGTTAGGTAATCTGTAAATACTTTTTGTTAAAATGTTAAAGTGCTTGTTTTAATCGTAGAATTTTGCAATCAAGATTTGTGCCTTTGGAATTAATATTGTATTTTTTATGTATTTTAATGATGCTAATATTCTATATTTCATCTGACATTCAGTCAAAAAGACAACTATTAAACTACCTGTTTCAAATACGAGGTCTTTCATGGTCGAGTCGCCCGCTTCACAACGGTAAATCCAGCTGTAATCGTATGTGGTTTGGCGCACGTTACTACCTTTGGATCACTCCAGTCTTTCTGCAGCGGTAGAAAAGTTCATTTGAACAGTTTGTGAAATAATTGCGAATGTTTGGTTAAGCGACTGATTTGTTTTTTGGCACACATGATCTCATTAATTTTTTTCTGTGGACATAATCAAACTAGTTAAAATTAAGCCTTTTGTAGTTCATCCTCTGATCTAGGTATAAGAACTTGATGATCCGGAGCAATAACGTATCTTCAACATTAATGTCAGTACATCAAATAATGACAATGGCAGAGGACATCCTTATTTTACACCTTTATTTATAATTGCCTTTGCTTTATTTTTCATTCCATTGTATTATTATTTTATTTTCTGTATATAAATTTGTATACCTGTTAGGTGTCGGGATATACTTTTCTCTTTCATAATATTACATAGTTTATTTCTATTAGGTATCATGTCAAAAGCCTTTTCAAAATATATAAATATATAGTTTAAGTTAGTACATTGCAACTGCAGCAATTTTTCAATTAGTGGTTAACTATAAATGTACAATCTGGAAAAAAAAAAAAAAAAAAAAAATATGTTGTTATCTTAATTGGCGAAGAAGACAGTAATGTATTTATTTTCCAACTTCAGAGTTATTAATATAGAAAAACTATTTTTTTTTCCTGAATAAGTTAACATTACTTGTACCAGATGTATGAACATGATCATTTTCTTAGAAACAAATTCCATTAAAATATTATAGCAGAAAAAAAAATTAACTCAAGACAATGAAAAAAAAGGGGGCATGTGTTACAGTTTACATGTGTGGCACATATTGATGACCCGTCTCATTGTTCCCTCCCGGAATATGAACGCCTCTTGTATGGGAGAATTTCGAGTACACTTATTTGACGATAGAGCACAGAGGAATAGGCGGTAAGCCCATAGCCTCCAACGCCATCTGACAGGGAATTAAGGTATTTCTTGAGCTTAAAACAAACGATAATTTTGTCTAGGGACCTGTTTTTTTTTTTAGGTATGGAGTTCTTTAACGTGCCATAACTCTACGGGATCCACCGCTTAAACTGCCGCCTTGAAAAATCTATCAACTCCTGGACTTGTAACATGAGTGCAGAACCACCATTAGTTTTTTGTGTGTTTCTCCACACTTTTGTAACATATCCCCCATTAGTATTGGCCGATTCAATTGAACAATCCATAAAGGCAAAAGGAAGAGAAAATCAAATATATCCTTCTTCTATGATTCATTTTACTGCACAATGCAGTTTTAGATTGGGAACACAAGGCTATACTGTACTTCAAAAACGTTTGCACCATTTTTATTTCCTTTGGTATGGAGAAAGGCTTAAATGTACCATTTTGTGCACCGCTCGGGAAGGACGAATGACTTTTGTATCAACACTCCTAAATTAAATTAAAAACGGTGTGCACATTTGCACTGTGTACGGTGGTCAGAGTGCGTATAAAATGCGGAGGGTGGGGGAATTATAAGCCCAACCCAGTGACAATTACATGCTGTGAACATCAAAGGGATCCAAGCCAAGTGCATGCGGTGAAAAAAAAAAAAAAAAAAAAAAATTAGCAAGTGGAACCGCAGTGCGGTCGGTGTGTGCAATTGCAGCAGCATGTTGCTATTTGGTAATGGAAACAGACTGCGACGGCAAATGTGGTTTTGATTTCATAAACAACGTTTTGCTAAATGAACTCTCTTCCTACTAGAACTTTCATCCTGCTTTGGAATTTTTAGTGTGCCAAAAGAGCATGCAATTGTGAGGAAAATGGTGGCAAGAAGAAATGGAGGCAGAGTTTTTGAAGATTAAAATTACAGTCATGGTGCTTAAACTAAGGAGGTGAGATAGTGAAAACTTATGGGTCAGGGATGCCTTTAATAAAACGAAGGTGCTCTGCGGTATAGTGCGTCCAATTATTCTGTTAATTAGACTCAGATATTAAAAACCCGTTTATCTTACTGAGTGTTCACACGATTATTACAAATTTCAATGTCGAAAGATCTATATTTTCATGAATAACTGATTTTTATGTGATGACACCATTCCCTCGAGCCTTTGAAGATGATCTAACCTCTTGCAAAAGAAATGACATTTCCCTAATGTGAATGTCTTTGTTTATTCTGCAATAATAATAATTTGCCTTCTAATAACAGACCTATGCCTATCATCCAGTTTTAATTTATTTGGAGGTGGCTTTGAATTTATTTTTGGTGCAATTTTATGTTACATTTCTTCTGCTAGCTTACCTTACTTGCGAATTCTCGTGATTATATTTTGTTAAGTTGTATCATTGCTTCAACACACTCTGTATTTTGTTAAAGATATACAGTGGTTAATCAATAATGACTGAGAATGGTATATTTACTTACAAAGAACATTCGGCAGGATTAAGGTTAATATGAAGTATCCCTATTAAATTGTTTCAATTGACTCAAAGTGTCTGCCCGTCTTGGAAGAAGTATTTGAAATAGTTAATAGACACCGTCTTTGCAACCGCCTCCGCCTTCTTCAAGACAGCCGTTGATGAACGAAAACGCTGACTGGCCTTGCAAATTAATTTTGAAACGAGAGAACAGAAAAAAGACACACGGAGGGTTCGGGCTATATGGAGGGTGGATCATTTTATGTTTTTTATTTTATGACCAAATGTTGAGCAAACGTTGCAAACGTGACAGCGTGCATTGTTCATGGTGAAGGCGCCAACCAGATGGGTGCAGCTAAGGGCGTTCGGCCAGGACGTTCAAAACAGTGTAGTAAGTCCGCATTAACTGCTATTTGCAGAGTGGTGGGGGACTTCATGTTGATAAACAATTCAAGGCAGTCGAAGAACGAAATCTTTCTTGGTGACGAGCAACCTTGGCCTTCTTTGGTGTCTGAGAACCATGTGATTTCGAGACTGAGTTCGCCTGTTTGCTTTCGGGATCGTAATAGTGAACCTAAGTTCCATTACCTGAGGGAGATCAGGTATGCCTTGCCGCTACCAGACGCTGATGCTTCCAACACACACCCTTCGCAGCATCTTCTCTTAGGCGTCAGCAATCTCGGCATCCATTTAACAATGGTGAACGTACTACCATGGAAAATTTATAACACGTCTGTTATTTGTCGATCTTCCCGAACAAAGACGACAACTGTGAAATTGTAGTCTCGTTCACTGCAGTGATTAGAGCATCTGTTTTGTTGTTGAAACACGATCCTCCCTAAACTCTTTGAGCCACCAAAGTGCGGTCGATTATGGCACAACATCATCACCTTATGCTTCCATGCCGGTTTTCTGCAGACGGAAGCAAAATTTACTGCAGCCGTTTGCAAACACTTGCTCTTTACTGACATCCTGAATTAAGAAGTACTCGCTTGCACTTTTTCCCACCAATTTCAGGAGATCTGATGTTCTCATGGAAAATCGTATCTCCATTATTCTGTGATTGTTTTGTCTTTATTGTCTAGCACTCATAGATATATAGTTTATTTTTTTGCTTTCACAAAAATGAATTAACTCTTAAATTACTTGCCTATCTTGGACATGTAGCCCTGTCTTTTATTCCACAACATGATGACTGAACGAAGGACTGCCACACACTCTATAGGACATCTGTGTTTGAGAACTGGGTGGAAATATCAGTGACACAGAAGATCGTACAAGTGCCTTAGTTTTCATTAACGCCTGTCATATTCTGAACTTTACTGTATAATACAGTTCACATCTATTGATAGCATGGCTCAATAACCGTTATCAAAATTTGCTGACATGCATTTGCTTGGAAACGGCGAATCCAAGGCAATGATTCGTACCCTCTAGGGCCGACGTTGCGCATTAAAACAAAATTTCCCTATCGGTTTAAGAGCAGATGAAGGAGTACTGCATAAATCATGAAATATAGAGGCAAAAGAGTGAAAATACTGTTGAATGGTGACAATTTGGGTATCACAAGAAAAATTTGGAAAATTCCAACATTGTCAACCAAAAATATCATCACCATGATGTTGGAGTCCCTCGGCAGCTCAGTACTCTAGCCAACCGTTTTCGCGACGACATAACATAATGATGCGAACATCCCGTTTTTTTTATTGATTGCCCTGTAGCAACAACAATGAACTGCAGATGCATTATTGAAAATAATGAGCGCCAAACTAGTCGGGAAGAAGCAGAGTGCATATGATTGAAGCACGAAAAATATTCATTGACAGTCATATCGGAACTCCTGTCATAAATGAAGTGTTGCAATGGATTATGAAGTTTTAATGAAATTTAGTCAATTTGCCATAGTAAACATTTCCGAGCTTATGTTTGTATGCTTCACCATTGAACAGCGCAATAACCACTAAAGAGTACAGTTGATGCCGAAATTCTCCCCACAAACTTGGATAGAACCGAAACTACAAACATGAAAGCATAACTAATTAATTGAACTTAAAATGTTTTCATTTATGTATTTATATGGAGTATACACTTAGGTTATTGTTGAGAGCTCGCCAAATTGGTTTACGTTAGAGAGGCACGCTGTCAAATGGGAATGAGAGCGGAAAATTACGTTAAAGCCCAGTGTTCTAGTCTGGACTCCCAGGTTGAATGAGGCGGAATATTGCTGCAGCAGTGCCTTGAGGGGAGTGGGGCGGCAGTACTGAGGGAAATAACCCAAAGCTATAAATTAAACATTAATATTTAAAGAAAAGAGATTTCATCAAGATTCCTTATTTCAGATTAGATATTATATTTTGACATTTCTCCTTATTTGAATGGATTTTCTTCACAATTTTACCGAATGTACTTGTACAATAATGCATAAAATTTAGATAATTTAATTTTTTGTGTGTGAGTTCCTGAGATCAGTTGCTATGTTTCCTCATAATAACAGTCCTTAATTTCTTAATTAGAATGTACAAAAAGAAAAAAAAATTAGTGCTGTACTGAGCATGAATTCTGAGAAAGAGTATATAAAAATGCTCCTTTATTTACTATTTTCAATTTTCTCTACACAAAACATTTTAAAATAATATGACAAACTTTAATGCTATAATAATCCTTACACACCATTAACTTGTCAAAATATGAAGAAAAGCATTCAAATGTGTTGGTCATGTATAAAAATTTTATATCTAATGTGAAATATGCATACATCAAAAGCATCTTGTTTCCTTAATTTTGTTTAAAATATTTCATTTATATAATCATATTATTTTTTTATTACCTATACTGTGAAAGCAAATGTGACTTTTGAAGTTTATTGTCTCAATTTAGCTATAAATCTTGTTCTCTCAAATGATGTTTAACCTCTTGGCTATTACGGCAAACTGCAGATGAGGGTACCTATACTTCAACCCCTTAATCTCTGCTTGAACGTCGTTTTCTTAACATATTCCCTACCGGTTTCACAGGAACATTTAAACCCCAGTCAGAAACGAACCCGGATACGCTGTCTAGAAAACACGAACGCTACCACTAGATACTGTAGTGGTCATTTCCTCGGTTAGTTCTCGAAGTAAAACAATCTCTTCGTGGTCGACAAGGAGTTATTTCATGTTTCTTTACACAAACTCACCCCCGATCTCATACAAAATAACAAGTACGCTTATATCTTGAATTAAAGAGCGTCCATAAATAAATTATATCTTGAAGTTCGGTGTAACAATACTTCAGCGATTGTAGACAACTTATATCTTTATAAAAAGGGGTGCATCTTGTTAGTAAATGTTTTAAATATATTACTTCGTTTCATCACAAATTTAACATAGCAAATTAGGTATCATTGAGCCTAAAACGCCTACAACGCGTTGATTTTGATGCGATTTCTTAATTATATAATTAATAATTTACTTTCCTGCATTTGAATATTAACACACTTTTAAAAAACTAGTAGTCGATGATTCAGCATGCAGTAAAGTATTTTTCAGTCAAGCTTGTCCAGGAAGCTGCAGACTTTTTGAACATTTTAATGCTTTTGTTCCTATCAGAACCACTTGTTTATACCAAATCAGAATGTATTGGTTTTGTGTTTGATGTATATGTAAAACGATATCATTTAAAGCTTTTGATGTTTTAGGACTGCTAATGTAATAAACTGGTACAGAAATGCTAAAAATCCATGGTTTATATACTTTTTCCTTTCCATTGGTCTATAAACGTATTTCATAAGTAAAATAAAGTGTATCATGTTCTTCATAGCTATCTGGTTTATTATTTTTTAGTTTTATTTTTGTTAAATTATGCCATTTAAAAATTTACCACATCAAACCGGCGAAAGCTAAAATTTAAAATATCATACTAGAATCATTCTCTAATATATAAGAATTCCGCAAAACGCTTTATCTTCCAAACTATCCCAGAGATTAAATCACTACTAGAGACCGGGAGAGCACGAAGATTATAAACCATTTAGTACATAATCGAACATCTCACTTATTGTGTTTAATGATTCCTGAGTCGTATGTCCGGTTGCAGAGTCTTATTGGAACAAACGTATAGTTTTTCCTTTTCTGTCAAATACTGAAGAAATTCATTAAGATTAGTGTTTGATACCGAGCCTTATTTATTATTTCATTAAAATGTTTTATTTTAATCCTCCTACTTATCACACACCAGACAATTTTCTGGTCATACTAGGGAGTTTAGTGTACAATTATATTTTTTTTTCTGAAGATAATTTTAAACACTTTGTAACCACGAAAACAAGTATATATTTTAAATAATATGTACTGTGCACAAATCACCCTCTCACACAAAGTGAGAAAGGTGCCAAAGGAAGAAGGAGTAACGGAGTACCGGCCAATGCAGTGGCGTTCCTCCAGGACGTATATGAGGTATATGGCGGTGGCCATATATTTTAACGACCCTATATGTAAATATAAACCTAAAGCTAAACTGAAAAAAGTGTGTTCCAAAAGATCTTAATTTTTCTAACCAAGAAATTCATTATAGGGAGGCAAAACTCAGCACTTTGGTAGACAGGACCGTAATGCCATGTGCAGCTTTTTGTGTGATCCCGTGTTCATAATTCACATCCCCAGATGACGGAACGAGTGGACAGTGATTCGAACTAAGTTTTGTCAGAAACTTTGATTTTCCCAAGCAGAAATACTTCTGAAGAAATGCAGCAAGTTTTCGACGACGTTGCAATTGAGATTTACACAAATTAAAGTGCTTAGCCTGTCTAAAGATGGGCGAACATTGATAGAAAGCGATTAATGTTTCGGGAGGCCATCAGCATACATCTTTGATTATGGAGACCAATTGTTTCACCGAAATTTCTGACAAAGTCATCTGCACAGTATCCGCACTTTCTATTATAGGGGGAATAATTGAACACGTACAGAGTAACGGCGTAATATGTGCTCAAGATAATGTCGCAGAAGCAACACAACTTAACCTTAAAGTCGTGGGCTCCTAAAGACCGTGGTCACTGGTGACGAGACAAAGGAGTAATATGCGTCCAGAAATCCAAGGCTTTATAACAGCCACAAGGACGCTATGGCGGAGTTAAAAGCCATTCCATACGAACATGGGGCTTGTGTCTGGAGTTACATAGGAAGAGTCATGAAGGAAATTAAGGAATGAACCCTCCAGTTAGGTAACTTTTGATTTTCTGGGTTTATGCCCAATACTTTTTGGACAGAACCTCGAATTACCTCCGAATTCCGTTATTACGAGAAATGGAAAGAAAGTAATGGTAGCAATTTCATAAGTAGTAAACCATTTATTCCAAAACCTGGAGACTTTTACATTCCTTCATGTTAATTTCTGTCAAATTTATCACCCGCCTTCGCACTTCTGGAAGACACTGGACATCCGTAGCTAAGCCGTTTATGTTTATGTTTGAGAAGGAACACCCTACTGCAACACTGTTATTTTGACTTGTCCTAACTTGGTCACTGTCCATCAACGACCCATCTCCAGCAGTGTTTGAATCAAATCAACGTGATGCGATTCATAGACAAGACGAGCTAAACATGGTGCACCTTCCACTCTACTGCCCCTTTGTCGAAAGAGTGACACCCTACGGACCACTGTTTGATAGGAAAGGTTTCATTGCCACAGACCTCTTGTACGCCTGCATAATATTCTCTCAAGTTCCTAAAACGTGCTATCTCAATTGCCATCCATGCACATTGTTCGCTTTTAGAAAACATTACTTTAGGGCGGTTCAAATTTACACCATTACTCGACATTTCGTTTTCGTCTCCCTATAGAAGTGTACTAGTGATTCCGAGTGTGTTGAACTGCTAGTATGCTGAGAACAACAACGCCCTCACACTTTCAATAACAGTTTGGTCACAGTGTTCGCACAGTTCTCTTTCCAAACCTTGTATATGGTTGTTTAATAGTGTTTAACGTCCGTTTTTACTACTGAGGCACCACAGGCTACGGATACTGATGATGCATGAGATGAAATAATCATTTTGGAAAGAATTTTTTTAAAGAAGAAAACGCTCCAGGCCAAGTTTAGTGTACATCTCCGCCATATACCGTTCTTGAGGATTGATTAAAATCTGAAAATATCTCGCTCCTGGAGGAAATTGAACCCAGACACGCTTAACGACCTCGGCCACCCCTGGCGATGTTCAGACAATGAAATCTTTACTCATACATGCACTTCTGTTTACATGGCCACATAAACTAAGCCGAAACAGTATGGTAATTAAATGAACATTTGATTTTGATGAGGTTTCTTCCTGAGCGAAATGGCACATGGAATTAGCACATTAATTGGACTTGGCTTAGGGCATTGTTTACATCATTTAACTAGAATCACAACGCTATGGGCTACACACTCTTGTTTAATGATAGTCTTATGAAGAGACCACGACGGTTTTATAGTTTACGAATCTGTAATTCCTTTCCTTTCTACTGCAGATTGGCTCTAACATTATTTGTCTTTCGCTACCCTCCTCGTCCCACACACAACCAATCTCTCTGTGGCGATTAACTAATCAACAATCTACTAATTGATACGCTCGGACGGCAGTTGCTGCTGCACCAAGTAAACACGAGTTGTTGTTGTTTTCGTTGTTGCCGTTGCCCCTGTAATTATATTCATCCTATACCAGGTACATTCAAGTTTCATTGGCTCCCGGCGTTATTGGGCTATTTCAAACTCGGGCGTTTACTTTGAAGGGGACATAAAATTACCATTCCTGGTAACCGGTGCTGCGTCAAAAGGTTGTAATAGACGTTTGAGCTGTTAGAAATGGAAATTCTGTTTAGGTTTGTCATGTGTTTAATTTCTAGCAAGTTTTAAGCGAGAAGGCGTAAAAGCTGAGCTGCATGCAAAAACGGTGACTGTTGTACTATTTGATGTTTTCTTGCTTTCTTTTTCAAGCGATAGCATTTGACTGCCGAATTCTTTGCGTTACCAAAGCACCATAGATTTAATCAAAATTTATAGGTTAAATTTGAGTTTCGTAATCAACATTTTCATGGATGACTACATCAAGAAGAATTTTATCTTTCGTTGATGAGAGGTTGGTTCACATAGTGTGGAAAAATCCTTAATCACACACAATAAAAACAAGGAAATCTCTGTACATTCTTCAAAGGGGACAATGAATTTGGTGTCAATGGTCGATATACCTCTTTCTATCAAATTATTCCGAAGTTGAATGCACTGCATCCGTCAGCAGTTGATCTGACATATTTGGCTTTTGAGCGACATTCTTCCAACAGCAAGCGTTCATGTCTTCATGGAACACTTTTTGTGCTTTTATCAATAAAGTTGAAGCCTTCATTACAAAGAAAGTGCTTGTAACCTCTATCTACAGGGTGCCGCACGGATAATGTACACATTTTTACGGGGTTTAAGGAAAGACTCATAGAAAAAAAAACCCGGAAAGTATTTATTATACACACAAACATTTTGAACTGCTCCAAAGACAGATGAAGACTTTTTTATTTTCAACAACTCGCGTACTCTATACCTAATGGATATGTTCATTTGTGATTTTGATATTGCAGGACATTTTTGCGTCTTATGACAAATTTAAAATCCTTTAAAAACTGTTCAACGTCGTTTTAGATCGGATAGGGAACTTTAATCAGCCTGTTAATGTGAAATCTTCTGAAGTCATAAATCTCTGAGAAAATATTGAGGTTTTTAAGTAGTATTTAAATTGCTAAGGTACCACAGGAGGCGACACTGATGATGCACAAGATGAAATGATACATTGGGAAAGGATTTTTTTCTAGGCTTTAGTTTATTGGCAGCTTCCAAGCCTTTGCCATTTATGAAGACTGAACAAAACTTAGAATAAACCTCATTCAGGAAGGACTGTTCTGGCGGGATTCGAACCCCAGACCTCCAGTTCAAGTTCCACCTTAATGACCTCAGCCACCCATGGCGGTTCAACAATGAGCTTATCAATATATTAGTACTGTTAGCTTGCTGAGGTAAAAACAGAGCTCTAAGGTCATATAATTTGTGGAGGCTAAATAGTCGAGAAAGTTCGAATAAGGTACTTCCTTTCCACAGTAGAACTGTGAACATTCAAGTGGGATGAGCTCCAAGTTAATTATTGTTTCATATTTTGGGAGATATTGTGATTCTTAATTGTGGCAGATTTCGCTAACTCTCCGCGATTTTATAGTGTATGAAGAAAGTCCAGGTGGAGATGAAAGTTCCGCGTTTTGTTTACAGGTAAACAGAAATCTGAAAAATTGTAATAATTTGAGCTAATTTGAATTTCCTGCATAAGTATTAGAATGTTTAAAGATGACGTCACTAAGATCGGGCCTTTGCTTGAAAACGAAGATGTATGCATAAATTTTTGAAACAAAATGCATAAGATCTCACGAGACGTTGCAAGAAAATAGCTTACTCTGTATCCAGCGATAAATAAACTTATGCATATGTTTGAAGCGTTTAAATAATATTTTATGTCGCTTGATAGGTGATTTGTTCTGTTGAGATTTTTTTTCTCCCTGTATTGAGAGATATTTATATTTTTACATTCACAGGTAGCTAAATTTTAATTAGTTATTACTGGCATTGAAAGGGTAGATATTTCTGTTCGTGAAGTAAAGTTGGATCTTGCAAACTTATGAAAATATTGTATAAAAGGGGGGAAAAATACATGTTCCTTACTTCAAATGTTATTGAAATTTAATCTCACGCAGGATGAACAGTCAAATTTTGTTCTATCAGAGCACAATGCACTGCAACACATTATACGTTATTATGTGTTCATAATAGCCGTGCAGAAATATCTGTCTTCTCGTTCGGTTGTTTGATGGAACCATTGTCACGTCTGTGTTAATTCTACCTCGCTCTACTGATCTCATGTTCGTTTTCCCAACACTAAATGACATCCCACTCTTGGTATGGCACAATTCTCTCTATCAAATTCAGACAACTGCTTGTATTGCTGTCATACTCGTTTCTGAGAAAATGTGCAGTCGGTTTAAAGCTTTTCTTATGGGTGTTGCAATTTTAATGGTCAGCAGTGCAGATAAATGGAAGTGAACGTCAACATTTTGACTAAATATCTGGACACTTGTGGATAGTGTTGAAATCACTCTGAAATAGATGCAAGACATATTTGTATTTGTAAAATAAGTGACAGCCTTCTCTTGACCAGTTGATCGTATTGAAATCTTTCCCATTGAACAAAAAAGAGGAAGGATTTAAAGACATGTTTCAAACTACGTCTGGTAAAAGTTTTCCAACATCTTGTATCAATGGAACAGTATTCATGCTTGTTAAAAATAAGAGTTTTTTTTCTCAGTACTTAGATATAATGCTAATGTTGTGAAGTGACATTTTGAGATATATTTAGCACCATGTTGTAGTGCTATGTGAAGTGGGTATTTAATAATGAATAATTAATTATGTTGGTATGACTGTCTATGATTGTCGTAATCTCTTCTCCCGCTTCCTTCAGGAACATCTATGGTGTATTTCCGATCCAGGACTAACTCTATTTTTATTAGCTGGAATTTTTTATATGCTTGTCTGAGGGGAAAAGGTTGCGAAATGAAACTGATTAAAATCACACTGGCTACTAATTAATTTGCGAAGTTTATTGTTGTCCTCTCCGAATACACTGTTATACAATTCTCGAAATGAAAGGTTTTTAAAGTATTACTATATGTAAACAGAAACGTGAGACTGGCGTTATGATGTTCGTGTCTCTCTCCTAAACAAATCTGATTATTACGGACAATGATATTTAGTCGGTTGACAATTCCGATAATGTGTTTTAATTTTACTTTATAATTCTCGCAAATTTCTTTTCGTATTACTTTACACAATTACGAGATGTGTTATACGTTTAATTTGATTATTCTCGCGTTCTAATTCGTATAATACGCTTATACACGAAAACTGGGTCTGAACTCGTGACTTCCAATAATCGACAGATTGATCGCAGCAGATTATGAGAACTGCTTCCAACAGAGAAGCCTTACTAAGTTAATTGCTATCTGCTACTACCGCCGCTGTCTGTCTCGCGTTTCATTCTTAACAAGAGTTTAATAATGTCAATAGGTGCTTGCCATTGATTGTTTTCCTTAACTTTATGATTTTTCCTTATCTTTGATTGGTTTATTCGTAGCTTTAGCGCCGTGTATGTGTTTTTGTGAACCGTTACATTTTCATTTTTGCGTATGCACATAAAGGCCAACAAAAAATATAAAATACACATTGTAAGAGCACTTATATGATTCACAAACATATATGAATAAGTCTATGAAATTGGTATAATTAAAACAAATGTTAATTATGAATGCTCCGGTTTTGAGTTTTTGCGCTTCAGTTGAAAGAGTATAATTTCTTATGAATGCTCAGTGGACAGAAGAAGGGAACAGATTACTAGTTAACTCATTAACTGCAATTATAAAATGAAAAAATACACATTGCAGCGATTTTCACAAAGCGGTCCAAAAACAAACAAAACAGTTTTTCTGTTCACTGTTCTGGGAAATATGAGTAGCATTGTGGCGTTGATAGGTATGTTTGAATGCCCTGCTGTTAAAATAAGTAGTAGTAATAATGCCTTGAAAGTTGATGGATAAAAGAAATTAAACGATTTTTTTAAGTGTTCTCCTCTCCATATAGAACAAATAAGTGATATTTGTAGTAGTGTTATTTTAATAGATGCTTATAATATTCGTATTAAATTAATACTTTTTTGGCTAGTTAAGTTGAATTGTCGCATGTCTATATCATGTATGTTTTTATTTTCTATTTCTTCATTATGGCAAACCTAATCGTTAGGGATTTGATAGTGGCTGCAAAATTATTGGGAGATAAATTGACAGGCGGGACTCTCTTAATATATTGTCCACTTGTGTCATTTATGTCATGTATCCTTTAAATGTTTATGATATAATAGAAGGCAAAACACCGCCACGGATGGCCATGTCGTTAAGGCGCGGACCCGTGAGCGGAAGATCCTGTGCCCACCCTGACAGGTTTTTTCCAGGGTTTCCTCAGTCCTCATAAATGGTAAATGCCGGAGAGGTACCCTAAACTTAGGCCAGGAACGCTTCCTTCCTTTAAAGAAATAAAATCCTTTCCCAACATATTTCATCTTATGTATTATCAGTGTCCGCTTGTTAAGCCTCAGTAGTTTAATGGGCGTTAAACATTGTTAAAAAAAATAGGCAAAACATCATATAATGGGAAATTTAGAGAATGATTATTTATTTGAAACCGAGTATGAAGATTTAGTGATATATTTTAAATTTATGTTCTAATGATCTAAAATTGTTCTGAGAAAATTAGAAAAGTTACACATGTATAAATATAAAATTTTGCTACAGCTACAAATTTTCCCTTACTATATCGTGATGATAACTGATTCTTAATATAAATTGTTCGAGATTAATGATACTCAGAAAAAACTCGGTGGTGAAAATGGTTTTGGAAAAGAACTTCAAGAAACTATTAACAGTCAATTCGGAAAGATGACCACTAAAGTCTTTAAGCTTCTCTCTGTTTACGTCGCACTGCAGCATGGCCTTATTTTCCACATAATATAGCGCAGGTAACGGACCATTATCGACTCGGTTGGAAGATAGGGAGCAGTGCAGGTCAGCGGGGATTTGATCATTATGGTATGCCGATAGCGCAGGATAATCAATGTTGCTGTAATTGATTAATGGCGTCTGGTTAATTGGGAAGCCCTAATCTCCATGGAGTACGTCCTTGAGGGAAAACGACCATTCGCTTCAGCACCTCCGAGCTCATAGACGTTGAGGTTAGGATGCAAACGGATGCTGCAACCGCTACAGTCGTTGTGTGGGTGATTAATTAAATTCTAATTGATAGTGGTGGAGAACACAGCAATTACTGGGGATTATTTGCAAGTTGCTTCTTTGACCATACATGGGTAAAAACTGCACTGCTTTTATGCATAGGGTAAACATGGGCGTAACAGCATGCGACAAGGGTTATATAAATGTAAAATTAAATTACTAGTGTTTTGCTTGTTATTTAAGCCTAAAATGGGAGCTATACATTAAAATGACGACAGGTTATTTTTGATTGGTGCATATTAAATTAATTTTTTTCGCCGTTTTGAAAATATTTTAAAAGGAGAAATTAATTTTATTTATCTTTGTTTTAAATGTTTAATTGTCGTTAGACACCAAAATTAATTATTACCACTAAACTTTGAATTATTTTTGAGTCAAACATTTGATATATTAGAAGTGCAATGCTCTAATCAGAAAACACTCTTTTTCGAAGTATGATATGAAATTGATGTCATAAGCTAGCCAAAAGAATTCTATCGCTTTCAGCCTAAACACTTCAAAGCATCATATTACGAACAAAATGTCTTTAATATTCGATGTAGTCGCTATTTCTATCAAAGACCTTCTTCCAAAGTGATGGAAGACTGTGATAGAAATTATTAAAGCGAGAAGTAAAAAATCCATTCAGTGCAGTTTCTAGATTGGGATTGATGTCTTAAAATGTGGTTATCCAAATAAACAAACAAACAAAAGTGATAATCAGATGCTGCAATGTCTGGAGAGTACGGTGGTGCACACTAGAGTGTGTCAACAGAGACGGATAGTGACCTTACGAGCACCTTAGCTTATCATGCAAAACAACAATAACTTTGTGACTCACGAGTTTTCGGTTTTTCATGGGTAAGTTTGAGTAAGAAGTAGCGTTGATTATTTTACCACTGGTAAAAATTCACTACGCAGCGCAGTTCATAACGCAGAGCATAATATTTTGGTGAAGTGGTCGTTTCGGTTGTTTGGGCATAATACATCAATGACAACGGAGTTTTGGAGTGTCATACAGCATGCCATGTCAGCCTCCTGGAACTCGTCCAGTCAACTCGTGTAGAACTAGTGCAATTTTTTTTTTCCCCTAGCTGTTGGAGTGGAACCCTTATGCTTTCTACGCTGCCGTTGAATTACTTTGTCATGTCAACACAAGGACGGATGTTGCTTGTCTCGATAGTCACTAAGAACCTCGTTGTCCTTTGTTGTTGGTCTTCCTGCTCGTGTTTCATCGCCTGACTGCAACTTTGCATCGTCCGTTCATTCACAGCATCAGCACCGAAGCTGGCTAATTTTTCGTGCCCTGCAGTTGCATTGTTCTCCAGTTCATGTCCAACTTTCAGTAATAATTTATTCTGTCTTTAATTTTATTTGTTGTACCTTTAATTATTGCCAACCTTTGATGAAATTTGTAGTTGGTTTGCAACTGAGGTATACAACATTTCCTGACTGAGTAAAACAGCAGGGATAAGGTATCTCAGCATTAGACACATGACCAGAACGCGAGTGTCTTACTCCTGATATTCCTCAATTTGTTAATTCTGACAACCGTATTTATTCTATTACACATGTAACTGAAACTTGCTAAATGTTTATAAGAAGAACTAGCGCTGCACTTATCCATGAATTATGTATTTCCCATAATTATTTACGAAGTAATGTTTTCAGGACCACAAATAAAGACCATCAATGGCTGATAAAACGTTTGAGAGAGTGCTAAATCCAGTGGAAAAAAGAAGACTGGTGATATTAAAAAACACAAACAAAATATCAGAAAACTTCTGAAATCATATCAACATATGGGGCGTAACATGCCCTTAAAATGTGCTTTTAGAACTCCCACTTAGATTTCTTCCCAGAAGATCTTGAGGGTTATCAATGATGAACAAGGAGAATGCTTATATAGGTCAATATGTTCTAGTATCATTGCATTGCAACTTTATAGGTATGTAAGCATCTATTGGGCATTTAGTGTTGGATTACCGATACCACTGCTGCCAATAGTGTTTTCCGGGTTTCAGTCTGTCCTTATCAGTGACTTGCTACGAAGGTATCCAAAACTTAGGCCTGGAACGCTTTCTTCTCAAAAATTCCTTTTCCAATTTATCATTTTGTCATATGTCAAGGAGTGAATTTTTATGTACACACATTATTTTGTTATCTGCACAGGGATAAATCTGCATAATAGTTTAACAATCCAAACGAATTAATACCAGCGCGGATACAAAACCTTATTTCACATAAAAACCCAAAATTTCAATGAAAATGTATTAAATACTCACTTTCAGAAAACACTCAATAAACCCATAAATCTGGATTTAGCTTACTTTTTTTCACTCTGATTTATTCTAATGCAGAATCTCGATTTTTCAGCTTTCGATTAATCGATTATCGGATTACCAGATAGCCTTTCTGTTTATGGTTTTTTTCGTAATAGTTTTTCACTTTATTGTGGAATTTCGCCCTACGATGTCTTCACTATCTATTAACAGAAAACGTAAAGTTTTGGATTCAGAAACGACAGTGCAAATTATAGAAAAGTTTGATAAAGGTGAAATGATGATTAACATCACTGATGAATTTGATGTCAGTGTCACAATAGTACGTGGCATCATTAAATCAACATAGAAACCTCATGCAATGTTTGGAGCAAAGAGATGACATTTCATTCTTGAACATTGTTTTACTTCGTGGAATTTGAATGAACACCTTAAAAATTCCTGGTAAGGAAGTTCAGGAAAAAGCAACGGGCTTTTTCAAACGGACATTAAAGTAAGATAAGAGAACTAATTGTATATATTGTCATATTAATTGAATTAATTAATTGCTCCTCCCCAGGATGTATAACCAAATTTCTACTGTATATTGCACTAAAAATGTAGTTCTAAGCTAAAATGAATTATTGACGGAAAGAATATAGAAGCCACCCCACCATCTGAAGGGAGGGGAAAAAGAGTAGTGGCAAGATAGTACTCGGATACTGCGTGAGTTAGTCCAATATCAACAGGCACGAGCTCTGAGGTAATGTAATTAGGTTTGAGACAGTAATTAACTGATTGAGGTAACTGCTTATATGTGTTTCGCATTTAGATATACGCCTCATGTCACTTGGTTTCCTCAGAATACTATGTTGAACAGCAAGAACATATAACCCTCGCATTTGTCTTAAATTGGAAACACAGAGCGAGACGTTGCTGAACATTTCAGGTAATAAACATAGGTTTGCGGCAGTAATTAATGCATACATTTTTTCTAACGACTTCAATTGCGACTGGGAATGAATTATGGCTCTTTACAATAATTGGAAGTCCATGGAGCGTCATAAATCTGGTATGCTCATTCCAGAAGAAAGATTATAACGATTTCATGAAACTGCAAGAGGATTCTGTCAATTGCCTTCAAAGAGAGAAACATCAGTGTAAACTTATTCTACTACTGCAGCCTTCTACGTAAACTGCGAATTGAGCCATCCACCCTACAACCCAGATTTAGTTCCCACAATTGTAGCCTTTTCTCAAAATTGAAGAAGAATAAAATTTCGTTATGAAGGTAGGGTAAGCGTTTCTTTTGAAAAATTTTATCTGGTAAATGTAGAGAGTATTTTTTGGGACAAGTGTACGTAAATAATCGGAGATTATGTTGAAAATTTATATGACTGTTATATTTTATTTTTCTTTTCTCTAAAAGTAAGTTAGACCGGAAACTTGGGAAACGTATCTCGTGTTTTAATTTTGCGATTGAGGTGTATGCATAAAATAATTCTTGTTCCTCGCACAGAAACGTTAAATTGAGGAATTTAAGAGAGCATAAACGGAGATTAAAGATAAAAACTCTATTGGAAGAGCTGTTTTCTGTAAGCATGCCAAGAAAATATTGAACACGATTTCGGAGGATAGACAAAAGTACTGAGTTTGAACTTTTTCCGAGACTTTGACGTGTCTTCCATATTACACATAAGAACATGTTATGGAAAAACTCAGTATACTGTTTCGAAGAGTATTACTGCAGTATTTTATATGGTGTTACTAACTTTCGGCAAAACATATACTTAGTTTTTTTTTTTTTTTTTTTTTTTTTTTTGCATCTAATGTAGTTTTGAATATAAGTGTTAACTACGAGTAAATAAAATGTATGGAAATCTAAAAATGTATCCTAATTGCTTAGTTAAGTGTCGGTCCTGGTGGTGTAGTGGTAACCATACTTGCCTCGTAAACCCAAGATTGCGGGTTCCATCCCGGCCAGGACCGATGGATTTTTTCGGGTGTAAAAATCCTAAATATGGCTTCCTTCGGAAGGGAAGTAAAGCCGTGGGTCCCGTGTCGTACATTTACGGCACGAAAAAGAAACTCAAGCCTGAAAGAAGAGACCTCTGAGTAAAATTTGTCGACCGTTTCACGCCCTGAATTGAATGGATCGCTGATAACCTGAGATATTAAAGAGCGCCTGTAAATAAACCAAATAAAAAAAATACAATTGTTTAATTATGCACGCACATATCTAATTAATTTAAACCTTGTCAATTATCTTAACGGAATATATATAGTAATAATAAAAGTAGATAAGGATAAAACACTGAGAAAAAGTCATACTATTATATTATTCAATATTATTCACAATTTCAAGTGTGACTTTTTGTCAGTGTTTTATCCTTATCTACTTTTATTATTACTGTTAATTTGTTATATTGTTAATACAGTTGCTTTATTTTTATTTTTAATTTACTATATATATATATATATATATATATATATATATATATATATATGTGTGTGTGTGTGTATGTGTGTGTAAATTAGCTTAGTTACATACACGTTTGATACATGCTTGTCAGCCTATTTAAGTACATGCTAACCAAATGAACTACATGTTAATATGATTTGAACATTTAGACCTAATTAAATAGATGTCAACATAATTTAATGCATGTCAATTAAATTCTGTCAATCTAATTAAATACAGTTCAACCTAACTAGATATATTTTTCTCTCATTAAATACATGTCATTCTACGTATATGTCTACTTTAATATACACGTATCTAGAAAATGTATTACATTTCAATTAATTAATAACCGCCACGGCAGGCCGAAGTCTTTAAGGCGCGGACTCTTGAACTGGAGGTCTGGGATTCGATTCCCACCGAGACCGTGACTGAGGTTTTCCAGGTTTTTCTCAGTCTCATAAATGGCAATTGCCGGGGAGGTATCTGGGGGCCTGGAACTCTTTCTTCCTTTAAAAAAATAATCTTTTCCCAGTTTATCATTTCATTTCATGTATCCATCATTGTTCACCGCCCGTGATTCCCGAGTAACGGGCGTTAAACATCATTAAAAAAAAGTAACATCATTTAATGCATGCCAGTATATTTAAATACCTGTTAACGCTATTTCAATTCAACAATTAAATACATGTCGAACTTATTAAATACATTTATATACATGCAGACATAATTTAATACACCTCAGCTCAATTAAATACATTAAACAAATATATTTCATTGTACTTATAAATATATGTCAACATTAATAAATACATTTAAATCTCAACAAATACACATGAACTTAAGTAAACACATTCCATCCTAATGAAATACATTTCTATTTATATCACTTTAAATACATATCAACTTTTAAAAATACATTTCATGCGAATTAAACACGTCAAACTAAATAAATACATATGAACAAAATGATCACAAAACTTCCCTTAATTCACAATGAAGCGGTATTGCCGACTTCACCCCTCATCACATTCTCAATTATTAGATTCGTTAACATCATAATTCTCATAATTAGCACTGCTAGACATACAGCTTTTATACGTTTTAACTCTTAATATTCCCAATATTATTGTTGAATTATCGCCAGTGAGAACATGTGTATATTTATGTACAATATGTGAATAATATTGAAAAGTCTACTGATGTATATTTCTGTATAGCTAGGCAGAACTTGTGTAATATAGCGCGAGCCCGATACCGTTACATTGTAAAGCGTCTCATAAAAGAAAGAGGGTAAAGTCAAAGTTTTTCTTTGTACCAGGAAGATATGCCACTGTGCGTTCTGTTAAAAGTATCTGCTAGAGGAAAATCTGTCGTTTTGTGAAAGTTACCTGTGCGTGGGAGTAGTAAACAACGCTGAGAGTTGAAGGTTCCTAAACCTTGAAAGGTTTAAATGCCCTCGTATAGGCAACAGGCTTACGCAAGACAATTGTTTAAAATGTCAGAGTAGCCAGTCTGTACCTTAAAATTGGCATATTATGCATTCAAACGTAGTGACACAGTTGAAACGTTAAACCAAACTCTGGTTATGCGACTTTTCCTACTGAAGACAACTATTCATAATTTATTACTTTAAGTGTCCTGGTGTCGCTGAATTTGTTTCATTCTAATAGTGTGCTAACCTGTTAGCAG
This sequence comes from Metallyticus violacea, assembly GCA_030762175.1. Lineage (NCBI taxonomy): Eukaryota > Metazoa > Arthropoda > Insecta > Mantodea > Metallyticidae > Metallyticus > Metallyticus violacea. The sequence goes on from CM060831.1 coordinate 129,357,264, forward strand.
TGTGATAGACTTATTACACGTTGTTATAATACATACCGAGGTTGCAATTAATGTATACATATTTTCACAACATATATTTATTTAATATATTTTAAAGTTGAACGAAAAACATCAGTAATGTGTAGTATGATGTTCTGTAAATAAATGTGACTCACATTACGTTACGCTAGCGTTGCCACATAGTCGGTCCTGGTGGTGTAGTGGTTACCATACTTGCCTCCTACACCCAAATCGCGGGTTCGAACCCGGCCAGGACCGATGGATTTTTTCGGGGCGTAAAAATCCTAAGTATGGCTTCCTTCGGAAGGGTCCCGTGTCGTACATTTGCGGCACGAAAAAGAACCTCAAGCCTGAAAGAGAGGCCTCTGAGCAAAATTTGTCGGCCGTTTCACGCCCTGTGTTGAATGGGACGCTGATGGCCGTAGATGTTAAAGAGCGTCCATAAATAAATAAAAAAAAATAGCGTTGCCACAACAAAATGGAACCAAGATTATCGTTTGAACAGTTGAAAGCAATTTTGAAGCGGTATTGGAAAACCGAGAATGTTGTTAAAGTTTCAAAGGCATTGGAGACGCGTGCAAAGAACAGAACCGCCAACGCGAGTAACAATGGCACGCATTCGAGACAAATTTGAGACTCATGGTACCGTATGCGATGTTCACAAGGGCGGATCGGGAAGATTTCGTACAGCAATAAGCCCCGCGCACTGGATCCAAGGCACTGGATATGACGAAGAGATCCGATTGAGTTTCCACCGCGTTCTTCGGATCTAACTCCGTTGGACTTGTACCTATGGGCAACTCTTTAGGATGTTGTATACCGCAGAAAACCAGCTACACTGGCAGCACTTCGGGAAGAAATTGAAACGGCATGTGCTGCAATCGCTGAGGATACTTTCACAAACATTGCTCAATCAGTAGTTCAACGTACTCAAAAGTGTATCGACGCCGATGGTGAGCATTTTGAGCAACTGTTGTAACTGTAAAAGTCTAAGAGGATTAGTCCTGATCTTCTTTTCCCATTTTCTTTTGTAATGTTAACGCAGTTTTTTCTTTGCTTGAAGCGAGCATTCATTTTTGGCATCCTCTGTGTGTATATGTATATATATATATATATATATATATATATATATGTGTGTGTGTGTGTGTGTATTTATGTATGCAACAAAAAATGGATTTAGAGATAGGCAATATAGAAAGTGCTTCTGAAAAGAAAACCGAAAACTACAACTGCCATTACATCAATTTATTGCTCATTAATTGCTCATTTTCTCAAAAGAATACATTTCAAAACTGTGTACATCATAACTTTTTGATAGACCGTTGCGGGTGGCCGAGGTTGTAAAGACAGTGAGAGATCTGGGGATCGATTCCCTCCGGGATCACGTTCCTTGAATGAGCCCCCCCCCCCAGATTATCATCCGTTCTCATAAATGGCAAATGCCGGGAGGTACCATAAACGTAGGCCTGGAACGCTTCCCTTCCTTTAACAAAACCTTTCGCAGTTTATCATTTCACATTTCATCTCATGTATCGCCAGTGTCCACCGCCTGTGATGCCGCAATAGTAAAAAACTTGTGTTAATAACTATTTAAATAACTTCTGAATTTTCAAAATAATTGTATTAAAATTTACATAGATATTCTTCTTATTGAGGTCAACAATCTGAACTGCAGTCTCTATCCTATGTTCAACAGAAAAAATTGAAATAATGTTATAACGGAGGAGGAAATTTATTTCTAAAATTAAAATTTCCGGAATTAATATTTCCGTGCATTTACACTGCATACATTTTGACTATTGAAGTTCAATTTGTGAATAATAAAGAATATTTTACAAAAGTTGAAAAAATTGGGAATAATTTTGTAAATATTTTGTTGAAAAATCTAAAATACATATTTTTGGGAATTTATAATTTAAAAAATTCATAGCATATGAGAAAAATTTTTGTTTTATGATAAAGAAAGATTATAAACATTTAGCATTCAAAATATAATTTTAACAGCGCTTATAGAAATGGAGAAAGTAAAAACAAAACACACAAAATATTTTAAGTGTCATATATATGCGTCCCTTAAGTATTATGGAAGAAGGGTTTGCAGACAAAATAAAAAAAAAAATTAAAATGGTTATTTTAGACCACTGTAATAAGTATATGTGTTTAAAACGCAATGTGCAAAATAAACTTTGTGTTGAGTTGTACAACATTTTCTATATTAGGCTAAACGATTATCAGAATTTATTAATGTTTTTCCATATTATTTCCAAGAAAGAAAACGAAGAAAAAAAAAAGACTTTAGACTTTTTATTTTAACTTAATGCCAGAAGAATTAGGTGAATTAAACAAGTGACATGTAAATAAAGAATCCTTGTACTATGAATCTGGCAACCAGGAAAACTGGGTTAGAACTAGATCGTAAGCAAGGAAAGATGACTGTTACCTCCTTGAACAGGCACCCAAGACGATGAGATTGAAGTGCAACCGATTGGCTCACTCGATGACAGTTTGAGGCCCAAGGGTTGTTAGAAAAGGGGGGGAGCGGGGGGGGGGGGTGAAATATCTGAGCAACTTTTGCAATCGCTGGTCAACCAGAACGAAAGCTCCAGTAATAAGGTTGGAGAGCGAGAGAGGAAATTGGATGGCCCTTCTAGCGGCTGCCAAAGAGCTGTTGCTAAGGAGGGGAGTTCTTAACATCTGCAGAAATTCGCATGGTTTTTAGAAATAATTACCTCTTAGCTACATTCAGGTGCTTTTGAAATAAAAATACTTTGTACTACTGCAACCAGTATAACGCATTTCTTTAAAGCAAACATTTAATACGTAAATTCAGAGCACTAGAAGTAACTGTCATTTTTTTACGACACCCAAGAATAAGAACGGGATTTCACTACTTGAAAGAATAACTACATGGTTATTACGCACTTGCTTGGCTAGGAAGAGGAGGGCAAACTTGTTAAATTAGATACATATAATTTACTAAATTACATAAAAGGTACTATTACTATATACCTGATGTAAATGATTTCCACATCTTCTCGAACTGGTTCCTCTGAGCGGAAGAAGAGAGAAAATGTGGCACCAATATGTCCAATCTACTTGCGAGCCTGTCTCGAACTGTCCGGTGCTTATGCGCTATGCATACTCACTCTAATTGCTAGATAGAAGGAGGAGCCCCAAATCATCAATCAGGTTAAATCGTAAGATCATTTATTTCCAGAAATTTCTACAACTTACTAGAAATAGACGTTTTCTCTCCAACAAGTTAAGACAATAAACGCATTCTATAATGACTCAAACATTCATATCTACAATACTAAGGAAGGAGATTATATTATTGTTACTGTCAACATTTTTACATCGTTGTAGTATTTAGGGCGTTAACCAAGTCACCATGCAAGTTGCACACGTTTATTTGAGTTAAGTTGAATAAGATTTTCGTACTACTGCACAAAAATTCTCTACCCTACTTAATATTTTAAATACATATAAATATACACCATTTAATAGCTATTGTTTATACTTTTCAAAACTTAAAATTATTTAATTCATCACCATAAAAAGCAAACCTTTTCTAATTTTTTCTCAGTTTATCTGACATATTTTATAGTTAATAAGAGTACAAAAGAGAATAATTAACTTATCTCATTATACCTTATTTTAGAAATTCAAATCTTTACTAATATTTGAAAGCAGTATTTTACTCGTGTTAAATATGTAAGCACTTTAGATTTTAATATGCTAAAATGAAGCATGCAGTTTTAATGTCATTTAGATTTGTATATTAACAAATTGCTGGCCAATATACTAATGTATTAAACAAAACGACATTGCATGTTTAAAATAGTCATGCGGAATTGAGGTCTAACTTCTAGTATGAAGAGAGGGATAAGATCCTTCATGTTGTGTGTCGTCCTATCTCTCATAATCGTATCGCCCTGGACGCATTTTGTCCAGTACGATACCAATTTATCGCTATGGCATCCCTAACGTTCGTTATACCACGGTCAAATGTAGACACCTACTGGTATTGCTGTTGTATTTTCGACGCGTCCCTTCTAGGAAAGAAATCTTATGTACGTTGTAATTTCAATGGCCAGAGTATATTTTCAGAGTATTTGTTTATAGAGTCCTCATTAACCACCGGCAGGTCAAAGAAACACCTAATAATAACACTGATAAACTCTCCCGCGGCTGTTTGACATTGGACGTCACTGCACATGAAGTTTAGTCTACTGTTAAATTCTAAACAGCTATTGGCTGAGACTAAAATATTATTGATGCGGTCAGAAAAAGGGTCTCTATTGCCAGGCAAATAAACATTTAATACGAGTAACACTCAAATGGTTTTCTGGTTGTTAACGAGGAAAACGTGGGACTACAATATATAAGTAGCTTAATTATTATACGGAGAGTGCCAAAATGTATACACATTTTCGCATTAGATATCTATTTAATATATTTCAAAGTTGGACAGAAAAACAACAGTAATGTGTGGTATGATGTTTTGTAAACAGATGTGACTCACATACATTATGATAGCGTTCCTACGTGACAGGTAAATCAACGATGAACAAACGAAACCAAGATTATCGTCTCATGTTCTGTAAGCAGAAGTGACTCACATTAGGTTATGGTAGCATTGCTACAACAAAATGGAGCCAAGATTTACCTTTGAACAGCGGTGTGGGATGTCCTCTAGGTGTCTATTTTGATCATTCTTTTTTGCAGGAATAGTAACTGGTTCAGTGTATCTGAACATTATAAGCACATTCGCCTTACCCGCCATTCGTACACTCTATGGAAATGATAAATTTTACTTCCAACAGGATGGTGCACCTCCACATTACCATTGAGATGTACGTGCGTACCTTGATGCCAGTCTTCCAAGGCACTGGGTAGGACGAAGAGGTCCTATTGAGTTTCCACCGCGTTATCCGGAACTAACTTTGTTGGGCTTCTACCTATGGGGAACTTTTAAGGATGTTGTATACCGTAGAAAACCCTGGCAGCACTTCGGGAAGAAATTGAAACGGCATGTGCTGCAGTCGCTGAGGACACTTTCGCAAACGTTGCTCAATCAGTAGTTCAACATATTCAGAAGTGTATCGACGCCGATGGTGGGCTTTTTGAGCAACTGTTGTAACTATAAAAGTCTAAGATGATTAGTGCTCATCATTTTCTGTTTGTATGAATTCACTTTTGTTATGTTAATACAATATTTTCTTCGCTTGAAGGGGGTATACAATTTTTGGCTTCTCCTGTATATTATGTCGTTCCACGATATAATAAAATATAGAGATATATTTAGCACATATTCCACTTTTTGCAAAAGTGACACGAAAATCTTATTTATGACGTTAATTCATAGTTTTGTGGTGTAATAGGTTAGTTACCCTTAAATTTTCTTGGTTTAGGTGCATCCGATGTGTTTTATGATTAGGTGAAACCTTTTGAATACACCTTGTTGAATTTGAATGCTTGCTGCAAAGTATACGGTGTCTTAGAATATAACGCAGGGGAATGAAATTATACTAAAATGAGAGCAAAACGACAACAAGCTTATATCATTATCAAAAAGAGATGATGATGTGAAGCATTTAATACTCCTAAAATGGTGACCTGAAAGAAGATGCTAACGAGAAAACCTGTGGGGGTGAAAGAAACCGGTTTGTAATTATAGGCCTTTGCAGGATTTCTCCCGGATAGCAAAAGTCACTCATATATTCATGCCTTGAATAGCGAGGAGATTAACGTCAAGCAATTCCTTTAACTCATGACTTTTAATATTACTTTCCCGTTCCCGGAAATTATTCCTCCACATATTTATTCTAAAGAAAAATAAAATGATATTATGTCAATATTAGATATTTGCTAGAAATTTTATAACCCCCCAACTTTTAATAATGGGAAACTGTCATGCTAATGAAGCTTGCTTGAATTTCCTTGCTGGATTTAAGAAAAACACGACGCGTGATTAAAAAATAACTCAACAATGTTTTTCTTAAAGAATGTTTGTTTATTCATTAACATCAATTCTTTCCCCTTCAAAGTAATCCCTTACGGATATAATACATTTGTGCCAGTGCTTTTTCAAATCATGGAAGCACTTCTGGAACTTACTTTTCGGTATGCTCTTCAGCTCCTTCAACGATTGTGTTTTTACCTCATCAAAACGTCGTCCTTTCATGGTTTTCTTCAGCCTCGGGAATAGAAAGAAGTCGCAGGGGGCCATGTCTGGTGAATATGGTGGCTGAGGCAACATAACGGTTTTCAAGCAGTGAGGTGAGAGCAGCAATCTCGGAACAAACTGGTCGGTCCTGGTGGTGTAGTGGTTACCATACTTGCCTCCTACACCCAAGAACGCGGGTTCGAACCCGGCCAGGACCGATGGATTTTTTCGGGCGTAAAAATCCTAAGTATGGCTTCCTTCGGAAGGGAAGTAAAGCCATGGGTTCCGTGTCGTACATTTACGGCACGAAATAGAACCTCAAGCCTGAAAGAGAGGCCTCTGAGCAAAATTTGTCGGCTGTTTCACGCCCTGAGTTGAATGGGACGCTGATGATCTGAGCTGTTAAAGAGCGTCCATAAATAAATCAATCGGAACAAACTTTGCTGCCGCATGTTTTATTCCCAATACACCCGAAAAAATTGCTTGGCATGAACCAAATTATATATCGACATCAACAGCAACCTCTCTGATAGTAATACGGCGATTTTCCAGAATCATTTTCTTCACTTCTTCGACGTTGTCGGCGATTATTAATGTGATAGACATCCAGGGCTGTAGTCATCTTCATCTTCATCTTCACGGCCCTCTTTGAAACGTCTGTACCACTCGTAAGCTCTTGTCTTTCTCACAGTAGATTCGCCAAAAGCCAGTCAACATTTTTGAACTTTGTTGCACTTTATTAAAGTTTTCAAGCAAAATTTAATACAAAGTCTTTGATCTATCTTTTTCGAAAGTAATTAATCGCCGAGCACACCAAAACACGTCCAACCTTTTCGACTGTCAACAATGAACTAAACATTCAAAACAGCCGAAAACGCCAACATTGTTCAGAAACATGTGTACCAGCAAGCTAAAAAAATTGAAAATGGAAATTATGAAACTCGCGCAATAAAAAAATTAGTTATTTTTTGACCATAACTTGTATACTATAGTATTCCACCACTGGTTCTCTTAACAAGTAATCAGTAGACTTTTCGTAAATTAAAAATACATTTTTTGCTTTAATTATGAGATAGAATTAGGAAGTTATTAATGGTAAGTAAGGCTTAAACGATTTTTGTTTTATTTTCATTGTAATACAGGAATTAAACGTTATATTATCGCCTCAGACTGAAAAACCCGTTCCCGCTAGCGATGCACTATTGACAACAACCATTTTGTTGAAGTGACGTGCATTTGCGTTCATGTAGATTCTGATGTTCGTGTACTTCTATTATAGGCTTTTTGTATACAGAATCATGTATAAACAAACCTTATTTTTGGTCAACTTCGTTAATAAAATGCTATATAAAATAAAATGACACTGGTAGCATAAAATTGTCATAGTAACAATTACGTCATTAATTAAAACCGTTAAAATCTTCTGGACTGTTTTGCCGTGGTTTAATATGCTACCATAGCTTTCACTAACTACTGCGGTTGGCATAATCAGTGGACGAAAGTTATGGTATCATATTAAATCATGAACCATAGCAAAACAACTCGGAAGATTTTAACTGTTTTAATTACAACTCCGGCCGTTAAAGCCTAAGAAATTGTTTTCATTGCAAAAAAACATAAGTGAATGTTATATTACGATGTACTAATATTATGATATTAATTATTAAATATTACTGAAAACAAAATCAATCATTCGTCTTCATTGCAGAATACATCATTAATAAAATTGAATAAATTAACAGTGACTATCAAATTAATTAGAATTTGATAATACTAACCTACTGTGAAATATATGCAAGCAAATATGCTTAATATTTTTACTGTTTAATCTAGCACATTACTATGAACTATAATTAGATTTTCTTGGTATTAATGAAAGTTTAGCATTTTCAGCTTAATTTTTTGAGGTAAATTCTCTTCGCTATCAACAATAACAATAGACAAAAGAACGAAGTCAATACAAGACGTCATAAGTATAATTTAACTACGAAGTTGCTGATTAGAAAATCGATATTATTAATATCCTTTAATAATTATGTATTCAAAAATAGCGTATGGAGTTCGTCTATAATGTTATACAATTGTTGCATGTGTAAAAATACGAAACCTGGGGTTGCTCGTTTCTTTAAAACTTTCTCTGCAATAAAGTGCAGTTTTATAAACGAATATAATATACTATTAAACAGCAGCTTAGAATCTGGAATTTAGATGTGGTATCGTTCGTACATTTCAAGACCATAAGACCATAAGACCATTCAAGACCATAAACAGGAAAGATATCAAGTTGTTGACGTGAAATAAACGGAACAAATTCAAAACTCTTTATAACGTTACACAATTATTGCATTCATAATTGCATTGTGCCAGATTCATTAATTGGATGAAGAGTAAAAATATTAAGCTTATTTCAGAAACAGTGTTGGCACATATTTCAGAACAGGTTAGTGTCATCAAATTCAGCTTATGCATTTAGTAGCTAATATTAATTTACCAGTTCTGTAATTATACATTCTGCAATGAAGACAAATGAACTGCATTCGTAAAAATTGCACAGTTCTGCTCTCGCGACATTTGTCATGATATTTTTCCCCTCGTTATTCTCACATTTCTGCGTTAATTTCTCTCTCTCTCTCTCTCTCTTCATTTTGTTTATTCAGGTGCATTCTTGTGACTGGTAGAGCTTCATGCGGATCTACCGATTGGCCTTGAGTCTTAGATGAAAACCTGCCCAATAATAACCTTGGGCATAGAGAGTGCTGGTAGTTTCATAAAGGAGTTGTGACTGTTTCGGTAAATGAACGATTTGTGGTGGTTCCTCTGTTGAGCATAGTAGTGTAGGATAACTTCAATTAATTTTATTTTACCTTGCAATTGGTACAAAATATCTACAGATCCCAGTGTTTAACACTTCCCTGCCTGAGCTTTAGAGTAAAAAGGAACCAAACAAAATTTTGTGACTATTTCACTCATCTGATGTCATTTTAAAATCGACCAATGAAACAAACACATTTTTGAATTTTGAACAATCACAGCCGAATTAAGGAGTGAAATTATCGAGAAAAAATATCAAATTCGTTTTATCAGGCGGCGTGCATTCGTCTTGTGGCCAGTGTGGCCAACTCTGTAACTCCACTATATAATTGCTGAACACGCTTCACCAACCACATTTGCAAGAGACTGTGGGGAGCTATTGATGGCAACAAAAGCATGGACAGTGGACAATCATAACGCATAATGAAGGGTTCTTCAAAGCGTTTTGGTGATGCGCTAAAGAGAAAATTGATCTTATCATTAGGAATTCCAAACCACAGAATGTAAATAAAAATAGAGGCATTGTATGTTATCTTTTCTTTTCTCTCAGCTGGTATTAGAAAATCGAATGCGATTATAATGGTCGACTTTTGTTCATTTCAGTCTCATGGTTTCTGAATGGAATAGATATTATATATATATATATATATATATATATATATATATATATATATATCACTTTTATTCTTATTCTATTCATGAAATTGTCCTAAACCCGTATTTTGCTCTTTTCTATTGGCATTACTGACAATTGGCATTCTTCTGTCGCAAGATTGCTTGAAAAGATTAAGTAAAAATATACAATTACTACAATTTTGTAAGTCAAGTTCAGAGGAATTATATTTAAATTCTTATTTTATTCCTGATATATTCCTAATAAATATCACTTAGATATGAAGGTCTGAAGATGTGAAGGTTTGAGCTTTCCACATAAATCCACGAAGTACTCAGACCCTCTCGTGATATTACTCATGACATTTTATGACAAGGTGCATTTTGTACAATAACTGTAGAAATAAAATGACACATGACGTTTCTGTGGGCACAAGTTATAATGTTTAAATGAACTTACCAGCACGCAGTCTGCAATCTCTGCTAACTATACTTCCTGCAGGGTTACTGGCGCGACATCTGTAAATCGCTGCGTGCACTTCAGGATTATAGTCTTCCGGAGGGAAAGGTGGAAAGTATAGACTGCCATTCGGAAGTAGCTCTCTGTAACATAAAAACAAGTCACATTGTTGTTAGTTGTAAGGAAATTTTAGGCTACAGAGACCTGTCCAGTACACTGTGAATAATTAACTGAACAACTTTAGGTAATAATTAGTTAAAATATTGATTTTCATTAGTGTACCATTTTTCAGTGTAGGCCAATATAAGAGTTCCTGTTGAAAATTTTCGTTGGAGTGTTTTTCTCTAAAATTCATGACTTGAAGAACTAAAGTCAGATAATAGGCATTGCAAACCTGCCAGTAGTTATAGTACATCATTTAAAACAATAGTATACTTCTATAATCAGTTGAGAAGATAAGCACAGGCAGAGGGCGCAGGTTAAAATCCCTTTAAAATTATTTTACTCACTTCCACTGACAACTTATTTCAATGTTTTGGTAACAATTGCTCTCCCCAGCTCTCAACTTCATGTTGTAAAATACAATGCCATCTATTTTTCTACACATTGGACATTTATTCATTACATACTTCTTCTTAACCTACTGAGATTTATCACTCCCTTCCTAGCTCAAGGAAATCCTTCCCTTTCCAGTTTGTTACACAACTACTTTTTTTTCTCTCGCTTGTATATTTTCGAGTCTTTATAGAGTTTAAAAATGTCTTTTAATTAAAGCTGGTCAATATATTCTGTGTTTCAATATTCTTAATGCTATCTTTAATTTTCTTCCTTAAAACGTTCTTATATCATCTCTTCCCAGAAGTGTACCATCCCAGTATTTTCTGTATGTATGAACGTAAGTACGTACACATAAGTACGTACATGTGACTTTTCTGCCTTTAAAGAACACAAGAGGAACGAAATATTTCTCTATTTGTGTGACTTTTTCAGTGTTTTATTAACTTCTGCTTCTGAAACTTTTATTTTAGTTATATTTCTTTTTACGAGTTACTTTATCTTTACTTTTAGTATATATATATATATATATATATATATATATATATTATAAGATAATAATGTCATCCTGCTAAATGAAAAGTTACGCAATTTCGGCGTTTTGTAACCCATGACAAATGCTGTACCGCGCATCATATCCTATTCGACCTAATAGACTGGTGTGATCCCTTTGGGGGTGTGTGTAGTGATGGTCATACTGGATTTATGCTGTGAAACGGATTCAAATACCTACTGTATAGGCATATTTTTATTTAAGAAAATTTACAGTAGCCGTTAGTTGGTAATGGAAAAAAGTAATATATTTTTTGTGAAACTTTTAATGCAAGAAGTTTGCTTTTTGCCTAATATTTGAATTTATTTCTCTTTACATTAACATAAAAATTTAAATATTACAATAAGATCCACGTCTTCGTCAATTCCGCAATACTAACTGACAATATAAAATGAATACATATCATTATGACTCATTACAATATTTTAATTCTAAACACTCATATCTGTACTTGCGAGTCTTAGAACTAATAGCACACTAACACACCCAGGTTACATTTTGATTATAATATAAACAACTTAAAAGGGAAATAAATGTTAAAATATGTTTTACGGGATAAAATTAGTTTTTTATAGTATTAACATAAGTTTAACGTGAAATATAAACCGAGGCACTGAATGATGTTTTACTCTCTGCAGACGTTCTTCAATGCTAAATGGTGCATTGACCACAAACAGATGAGATTCATGTATTTAAGAACTTTTATAATATATATCTAGAATGTTCCTGCTTTTGGACAGGAAGAAGATTAGCGAAACGTTCTCAATCCAGAAATTTCTAAAATTCTCTGCATGTTGGGGCAGGAATTCGAATCACTGATATTGCGATAAGCCGCCGTGCGAACTATTGCGCTGACAGAGTGTATTGGGAGAAAGGCGCTTCGGAGCCTAATCGACCGGGTGATGAGAAGGTGGATCAGTGTGCTTATGTAAGCACAGGGTCCCTATTTGAATTTTGCATCGTGGGTTGCCTACTTACCAGTCCGCAGAATGAGTTGAACCACCTTGTGTGTTATATTAGTACAGTCAAAATGAAATTACATTACCGAATATTACCTGACTCCGCCGTGCTGTTTAGGCAACTACTCTGCCTTGTGGAATACAATATATGTTCCTAGACTTAGATAACACTGCGGCAGCGCACGAGTAGTGGTTGACTGATTGTGGCTAACTGGTACATTTAGAATAATTCATTCCTGAAGGCTGAACTTTAATAAGGAGATGTGTTTGTCATTCTCTGACGTCTTTGTTATGCAGTATGTTGTAAAATACCTCATTTCGTGGCAAGGAAAGAATTGAGTTCTCCATCACAACTTCCAGCACAACAATCGCAAAGCACAACATTCTTTTCTTTCTCTTCCTCTGTATTTCAAATCTTGCTCAAGCTGTTTGCTGACTATTTCCGAAAATCAAAACATGTTCGTTTCGGCCGAAGAGGTGAAAAAAGTATGCGATGCGCGCTAGACTGGAAGTGATAAACATGAACTTCGGCGCTGTTTCAAAATGTAGCATGGACGCTGGAAAATGAGTTTACAAGGTGGTCTTGTGTAAGACGTTTCATTTTCTTATAATAAACATTTCTACACAGTTCTGTTTCTTTATGAAACAGAATATGATTTCGTTTAATTTGTTATTTATTTAATATTCAGTACTCTGTTATTTCTAAACTTATTATTTTTCATCAATATAATGTTACTTTTTCCATAATTTTACCTACACTATTAAATCTACCCAATTCTGCTAATGCTACGTCTTTTGGTAATACAATTTATTACATTTTACATTTCGAATTTTAAGGCAATTCTTTATATATGTATTTTTGAGCTTGCAAAATATCAGTTCTAGGGCCACGATAAACTACCTGCACAGAAACGGAATACATGATTAACTGTAATAAATAGCTCAATGTTTATGTGTACACGCTAGCAATATAGAACACAGAGCGTGTTTGTAATTACTTTGTCTGCAGAAGTACTGATTGTCACGTAAGTTTGCTTGTATCCCAAGGTCCCCAATTTGAACTGACCGCCTGAGGACACTGTACCCTCTGTGTAATGTGTTATACTGGTAACCGAAACACTTTACCACCATGGGTAGCCGAGGTCGTTAAGGCGCTGACTCGTGAGCGGGAGGGCTGTGTCCAAATCCCGCCAGGACCATCCTACCGGAATGAGATTTTTTTCAGGTTTTCCTTAGTTCTCATAAATGGCAAATGCCGGGGAGATACCCTAAACTTAGGCCTGAAACGTTTCGTTCCTTAAAAAATAAAATCCTTTTCCAATATTTCATCTCATGTATCATTTGGGTTCACCGTCTGTGGTGCCTCAGTAGTAAAAACACCATTACAAAAAAAAAAAAAAAAAAAAAAAAATCTGAAACATCTCTGCGACATAGAGTTCAACAATTAGGGCAGCTTTTGGGCAATGCAGAGGGTGTATGTGACTTGGATACATCAGCTTGAAGGTTACAATTCCATACTTTGAATGAACTTGTAGTTAATGAAGAAATGTGTCTGCTCCAGAAAAATTGCAATAAATTGTTGATAACAGTAGAACATACTGTACAAAATAAATTTTTAATAAAACGTAGATAAAATATTATACTTTGCTTGGCATGGCCGTGTGTTTAAATTCTATCCCTGATTTTTCCGGAACCTCTCTGTCGTAGCTGTGTCGAGGGTGTGCAAAGTTCTTAAATGATATTGATGATCGAAGCATAACGATGTAGATAGCGGGTATCTGATAACCTTGTAACATGAGTCAAAAGAATTAATATAACGCTATGTTCAATACATTTAGAAAAAAAAAAAAAGAATTTCTTTAGAGGTAGATCTCTGCAGAGGGAGAAAGGGTTTAAACTCAAAATATTTGATAAAACTTTGATTGGTTACATATTTGTTGCCTGAGATAGAGAGGAACTACACATGCATCTATGCCTTATTAAGCGTTTCTACTATCTTAAATTCCCTCAATTGCCATTATTAGCTGTAAAATTGTTACAAGTGATGAACTGACCAGTAATGTTTGGAAAATAAACCGTAGTCGGAAGTTTTGCTTTGAAACAAGTGGAGAAGGGAAAGTATGGGTACAAGACTTTAAGAGTCTCAAACATCAGGAGTAGCAGATAAGATCAAACAAGGGATATGGCGTTATATCGAATTTGAACGGAGAAAGCGTCTATTTCCATCCTCCAGACTTTTTCACTTTTCCCAAAGTGAAAGAAAAGTTGTATGGGCGCCGATTTTCTTTCAGTGATAAAAGTTGGCGTTGCGAGTATTTTGGAAGAAAGGAAATGAAAGAAAATTTTCCAATAGGTTCGTCAGAATGAAAACAATATCTGTCGGTGGGCAATGCTGCGAAAAATGTGGACTTTTTCAGTTAAGTTGTGCATTTTGAAATCGTTTAAAATCTTTAGACATGCCTCTCTTATGAAATTCGTTTCAGAGAATTCTACTTTACGTATACAGCTTTTGTAACAATTCAAGACTTACTTCCTTATAAAGGAGAAGTAGCGCAACTTCTTTATAAAGTTTTAATATGGTTACTTTTCTAACTTGTCCTTTAGATAAGCTGCTGTATTGACGAGGAAATGCCAAAGGTTAGGAGGCATTCGCTTTAAAATAAAAGTGAAAGAAAGTTCCATTTTGTTGGTGAAAACTATCGATCTAGGAAAGGAACATCTTAAAAGAAAACTTAATGTGTTATTTAGTGGGAAACAAAAGTTAATTCAGAGTACCATAAATGCATACCATACTTATGCTTATATTGAATTAATTGCAAAAATGAGCGCATATTGTCGGCAGCTGAAGTTATCAGCCATTCGCTTGATCTGGACAGGTAGAACTTTGAGAGAGAGAGAGAGCCTAGTAACTAGCGTTAACTTACTAAATTATTTTTTTGAGATAAATTGTATTACTAGATTATTTCCTGAGGGGTAAGACCATCATCTTATTGTACCATCGTTATATTATGAGATGAGATGAAATTGACTGGCTTAAACTGCTCAAACATCCAAGCCGCATCTCTCAAACTTGAGTTACGGCAGAGGTTCAGGCAATGTTGAAAGATTTTCACCAAGTGCCCAATTAACTAAGAAGAAAAAGCAACCGAGGAAAACCTATAATTCCCAGCTTTTATATTACACCTTTTTTTTCCTCAGCCTGGGTCTCCAGCCATGACAAAACAAAAGCTCATTTTTTACTGTGATTTTCCTCACTTTACTTAAAAATGTCATATTATTTATTGAAACCACTTTGAAAATTTTATATATTAGTAATTCTATTTATGAGTTTAAAGGCTATTAAATTATTTTAATTCAATAAAATGATTAATTAATCAAAAAAAGCAACGTAACGGTATTCCAGTGAACTTCGTTTATTGAACATTTTGAGTAAAATGAGAAAAATC
This sequence comes from Metallyticus violacea, assembly GCA_030762175.1. NCBI lineage: Eukaryota > Metazoa > Arthropoda > Insecta > Mantodea > Metallyticidae > Metallyticus > Metallyticus violacea. The sequence continues at coordinate 129,372,829 of CM060831.1, forward strand.
ACACGAAAAAATGAGATTTTTCAGTTTTTTATAAATTTAACGATATTTTTTTGCGTGTAGCACTATTTTTTTATTTTTTATATGAAAGTTGAAGTAATTACAAAAAATAAGAGTTATAAAAGTTGTCTAGGGCAAAAAAAAAAATGCCTTTTTGAGCGAAAGTTTTTTTTTTCTTTTCGAAAATCGTTAATTTATCAGAAACGAATAAGGTTAATCCAAAATAAAAATTGATAGTAATTTGGAATAGAAATAGCTTCAATTGTACCAAATTTCATAAAGATTTGGATTTTTTTGGCGCAGTAAAAAATTAAAAACCCAAAATTCAGTTTTTTGCGTTTTACTCCAAAATTTTGAGGTTATCTGAAAAAATGTTAAGTACACAAGTTGTATATTTTTTAATTATATAAAACTTTTTCATTTAACTTTCTTCGATAAAACAAGTATTTACGCCGCAATGTTTTTGCATTTAGCATTCAGTATAACGTACTATAATTAAAATCTACTGTGTCCCATTGCAGCACTTAATATGAAACTTAAATTCTTAAATAAACTCAATACTTTAAGATTTGAATTTTTTTGGTATTTGATAGTGCTCAAGAAAATTTGAAAACATTGCTAAAAAAAGTAATTTTTCTTAACATTACACTGAACATTACTTATAAACTTGTTATTAATTAAATGTTTCATACACTATATAGAGCTTTGGGACAAATCAAGTTAAATAATGAACTTGGAATGAACGTTTTTAGCTCTTGCATTTATCTGTATTTATTCCTTTTAATTTGCATTTTTATGTGGCACATTTGTTGGGCATCATCTGTCCAACGCACAAATTAATAACATTTGGATCATTTTTGCTATAGAAAATAAGATTAAAAAGATATGAAAATCTCATTTAAAAGTTGACTTTTAACATTTTAAATGTTAGTCGTTGATATACTGGAAGATAAAAGTTGGAGTCAGCTGGAAAGGATGGCACATTTTTTCTTGAAGGGTATCGGAGCAGAGAGTACGATATTCTGCAACCTAGCGAGTGGTTAAAAACGAACACGACAGCGCTTTGTAATCATCAAAGGGTTATACGTTTAAAACATATCTATTTATTATTAATGTTAATATTAATACCATGCACCACAAATTATATTCTATTAAGTATGTATAGGCATTTAAATATTTTTGATGATGAACTCTCATTATATTTAATTGCGCCTAATATACGTCTAGTTTTCTTTATTATTGAAGTACAGTGTGCTTAGTAAAGGAAAATGCGACAGTCTCCCTCTCCAAATGAACCTCGCTGTGGCTGTAGTTCAAAGTATTGGGCATACAGAGGCAAAGTAGCTAGAATACAAGGTGTACTTCCACGAATAGTGGTTGCTTTCTTATTACCATTTTAGTAGTTGTGATTAGAATGTCGACTTGGTGAACCTGAGTACATGGATTCGATTTCTAGCACTGCAGAGTGCATACGGGTGAGACCCTATCCGAAACGTCGGTCCCTAAGGTTAAAGAGTGCTATGCTGTAATGTTCGGGTCATAATGTATTTCGGATAGGGTGAAAAAAAGTATTAGCGAAACTCTCTTTCTGTAATATCCATCTGTATTGGCTTATATTTTTGAACACTGTAGTAATTACATATATAGATTATAACTTGCTTGCAATTATTAATTTTTTGAATTTTCAATACAAGATTTAAAGTTCCAGCTCATTCATAAGTTTACAAGCAAATCGTAGGTAAATAGGTTTTTAGTACTTTAGCAATGGCAAGGGATAAAACAATAACAAATTAAAATCTTTGCAAGAATTTGTTAAAGTTGTGACGGTATATAAAATCAAAAACTACATGGTGTGACATGTTTGATTATTTTATTGCATAAAGTAAGTTTATGCATTTTCCTTCTCAGAGTTCGGAGTATTTAGCTATTAAAGACGTTATACCATGCAAAAATTCCCTTAAATCCTTCAAAAATGCATTAAAATCTCAGAATTATTTTAAATGGCGTTAAAATGCTTCAAAACTTTTTTTTAAAGATCCAGATTTTCCATAATGGTTCAAAAGAATGAATACCGCGCTCTTAACATAATGATGTTGATTTTCGAGCTTATGTGATGACTTGCATCGCAGTGCTTATAAAAGAGAGGGAGATAGGGTGTTACTCTTGATCCTCGTTGCTATTTAATGGACAATTTACTCCAGAGGGATAAGGCGACCCGTCGAGATTGTAAGTTATATTTGTTGTAGCGCCCCCTTCTCTTTCTTGCGAATGAGCTTTCCCCATCATCCTTATTACACGGAAAGGAAATGGCACGTGCAAGGGGAGAGGAGGGATATAGAGGGCGAGGAGGGAAGAGTAGGAAAATATCGTGAGCCTTTCCTCACAACTTCACAAGTTTATTGGGACTGGGCGAGTTCTTTGCAATCACGTTTCGGAAGAAGAAGAAGGAAAAAAAAATGCAATTCCATTTGACACGGCCTCTACCGAAAAAAAAAAAAAAGAACTTTAAGCATTTCATTTGTTTCATGGAGGCGCTGCACTTTAGCGGCCAAAACGAGCTTGGTATTAAATTGCTTCCAGGTTAGAAATCCAATTTTTTTTTAAAAAATAATATGAAATTTAAAATGTAAGAATGAAAATGTTAAAAAAAATGGGAATATAGAGAATCAAGAATAGAATACAAAAATAATAGTTTCATTAATAAAGGAGAACGCTAGAATTCATAAGTGTAGCAAAACCCCTAAAATAGAATGTGATGTGAACAGTAAGAGAGAGAGAGAGAGAGAGAGAGAGAGATATAGAGATAGAGAGCACATAAAGGCATTAAACATTTACATAAATAAGCGAAATATATGTTAAATATAAATACAGCTGAAGCAAGACAGAGTGTGAACATTATGAAAATCCACGGTAAATCTATGTAAACGAAGAAAATATGAAATTGTAATAAGAATTGATTTGATTGCATTAAGATAAATAAAGGAAGTGGGTAAAATAGAAAAACAGTCAGATATGGGGAGAAAGGTCTTAAGTTTAGACTCTATAATATTTTATACAATTCTTTTTAAAACAATGGAAAGTTCCAGCAGCCGCCAACATCTACTTTGCTTTATTTTTAAAAAAGGAAATTACAATACTCCAACCTTATTCCCCGAAGGAAGATCATGTATGGATGGTGGATGGATAGCTGTAATAAATAACGAAGAGGATATAACGATGAAGCTCACAAATAGCATTTATAGGCATACTTAAGCTTATAGAAGAAAACCATGGATAATTTTAAGATAATGTGGAATCTCTAAATAATCTAAAAAGCCATTAAAGAGTTTATATGAAAACAAAACTTACTTTAGAAACTCGGACAGCAGATTTGTGGGAAGGAGCATGAAACAGTTCATCTTACTTTATCAAATGTGAAACTTTACCTTGCAGAAGTATTCTATTTTTGGGAAGCAGAATTTAGCACCAAAAGCTCTTGAATGGACATCTGTGATTGGACTGCGTTCCTAGGTGAAGGATACAGGAATCACTAATTGGTTATAAAGTAACATACAAGTGGAAAAAAAAAAATGTAATTCCGAATAACACATTGCAATCTGTAAGGCACCATCACTATCACACTATACACTTTAATATATTTTAGAATATATTAAATTAAATTTCTTTAGAATAGACTTTTAATGCCCTGTTACACATTTTATACTTATAAGTTGTTTTAAGTCATACATGTAAAGAGAGATCTAATATTTTCTTAACAGTAAGTCCTTTAGGATTCAAATTTTACTAAAGTGTAGACAACTTCGGAGCTGAAGGGACGATAATTTGTTTTCGTCTTACTTGGAGTGGACATCTTACTTTTCTGCCAGAAGGGGGGAAAAGGGGGGGGGATATGTTGATAAACTTCCTACTCACGAAATTTCTCTAAATGTTTGATAGGTTATTTGGCCAAAGGTACCTCAGTCAACATTCTAACAACAAACAGAGTTGTCTTCTGGCAAGACTAACTACTAGCTTTTGGTAAGTTTCTACAGGAATTCAGGTTCAGTCTACCTCAAGAGCAGCTAATGCATAATTCACAGTTTTTGGTTATTGTGGCATAGCTGGCGGTTCATTCCGGTGGGGGTTGTACAGACCAGTCATATTTCCATGACACAAATCATTGAGGCATTGTTATGTTGGAACAATATGAAAAATCTGGTAACAAGACCTAGAGGGCTAGTAGTCCCGACTTCCACAAAATTTCACCGTAGGTGCAAGGCATTAAAAAGGTGACTCATCTAAACCCATACTCGCGGGTAGAGTGCTACGTCATAAACGTGATTCTTCACTGCAGAGAACCCGTTTTCGCTGTTCAAGAGCACAATGAAATGATTAACTTAGTTTAATCGACGCTATGAATTACTACCCTTATGAATGTTCTTCCAGAAAGTCTCCAATTCAGAACGATAGGTTGTTTTTTCGCATTTGTCTGTCCCATCTCATGGGTGATCTCCCTGTTTAAGATTCTTGGCATTTATATTTTACAATGGCGCCATTTACAGTAGACACGGGAAGAACTTTTCCATGACTGAACTAGACAGAAGGCCAGTTGTTGTCACGCCACACTGAAAATCACCGAATTCTTCTATATGGTTCACTCTGCAAATAATATGCCGCAAGACCTTGTGGCAGCATATGAACAATACCACTACAAACCAGGGGTTTCTCGCTACTTTTAGACTCATGGTGATTTTTTGAAATAGATCGGCAGGTGCAGATAAAGATTTCAGTTAGCTTATAGTAAAGAGGGACGAACATTTCATACTTGATATAAATTTAATATTTCATTCCAGAAGTTTGTAGCCTTTAAGTTTTTTACAAACTTCAAATCTTCAATAAATTATAAAAGAAATCAATTCTGTGTTACACTGAGTTTATCTGATTTCATAATCTGTGCTCACGAAGTCCTTCACAGGCTTCATCATGACTAAATTGCATTTGAAGGGTCTTATTCTGAACTAGAATTTCTAAGGTCTTTAATAGTTGCACATCTCCTGGCATGCGTGACCGAGGTCGCCAAGACACAAACTCATGAACGAGAGATCCGAGATTCAATTTCCACCTGGACAGTTCCACCCGGCTGAGTTTTTCTTCCCGCATTTCCTCCGTCCTCATCAATGGCAAATGCTGCAGAGATAACCAAATCTTAGGCCTGGAACGCTTCCTTTCCCAATTTATCATCTCTTTTCGTGTATCATCAGCGTTCACGGTGCTCTAATCTGACCAAAAAGCTACACATTTTGTCTTCCTTAACGCGAAGTTCAGTCTGCATACCCTGAAGATTTGCAAGGTTATTTCTTGAAAGATATTGATATATGACAGAACTCAAATTACCCAGTATTTATGGTACATTCTTTAACCGCACTATGAATTCTAATACCAGTTCTGTGCAAGCACATTGTCCAATATCAGCATTGGTGGTCTAAGGTTAGTGCGCCTCTTCTAGAACAAAGGTTGGTGTGTTCAAACCTGTCTGGGGGTCAACAGATCTTTCAGGACGTAATAATCCCTTGTGCAAATCCTCCGTGTTGATTGATGTTCTTTAATGAATTACGATACATAAAAGAACCACATGCTTGAAAACATTGTCTGCCTTTCACGTCCAAGTTATACCTTAGTATATAAAGTGGGGTAGTTCAGGTGGTAATGCTTGGGACTTATATTTAGGAGGTCCCTATTTCAAGCCACCTGAGGCCGACCATCCAGGTGCTTTTTCGAGGTTTCCCCTGTTCGTGCCGGAAGGGATCTTTACTTTCCACGATTTTCCCGCTCTATCGTTTCATATTGCTTCATTCCAATGATTCTGTTATAGGATCAAAAGTGCCAGGGACGAGATGGGCTGTCACGGTGTGATGACTTTAGTTTTGTAAAGGTTTCAGTCCTGGATTCCAGTAAGTGCACAACTTCTGAGGGTTTCGAATTCTTTGAGAGAGGAGACTCCACCTTATCAGGGTGTTCTATCTGGAAACATGTTAGGGATCTCGTCTATGTCTGCGGCTTAGCATCCGAGAATTCGAGTCTCCCTCATGCCATCCCTTTCTCCCGAAATGCCCAAACTGGGAACAAGCAGTAAGCCGTGAGCAAGCCTGTTTTACCGAAGAACACAATCCAATCCAAATCTAACACTTAGTTCCCTGTCAGATGGCACTATAGGCGATGACTTGTCCTATGTAGGAAATTTCTCTCTGGTAACCAAAGCCTCCCTCATGGAAGACTCCCATGTTTCGGAATGGAACGACGAGTACAACAACAATAATTATCCAACCATGTGCCTCAATGAATCATGTTTTATTTATTGAAATTATGCTTCAATGGGTATAATTTAGCATTGTGGATCTCTTTAGCCACCATTAAGTTCTACCACTGGCATCTTCACGGCAAAACTGGATGCTTACCCAATCTTAGACGAAATCTGCTTTAAAACGGGGTCCTTGGCAGAGAATTTTCATTCCAAACGGCTTCATCTGCTAACCTCAAGTGATGTGCCTCTTACATCGTATAACATTAAGTGTCTGTAGCCCCACAGCGAAACTCAATACATTACTGTCGAAGTTGGGCCAAACAACAAGGGCGGAGCTTGAGTTACAGACATCATCAAATTCCTGAAGTTGGCAACTAAATATTGCTACCTCGTTCTAGACGTCTGTGCTCTAATTGCAACTAGGAATGGGAAGGTTAGGGGTGGGGCCTCTCCCCTCGTACACACAGAAGGTTGTAAATGAAGAGCAGTCTGTGTCGTAATAAAGATGTTGCATGATATTCCTGCTCCGCCTTCATTTCCTAGAGTCACGTGGTATCATCAAATAACAAACATTAATTTCATGAGCCCCCATTACATGTCTCCCTCCCCTCGAGCCCTTGGGGACACGAGGCTACATCACAATGCACAAACCTCTGCTGGCAAGTATTGCTTGGAACCCAGCTATGCTGTTTTTGAAGCATAATAGTGTAAATAGAGATAACTGTGTCAGAGCATTTCTCTTTCTCTTAAAGCCAAGTTTCAACGACATTTTGCTTTGTTTAATTTCAAACTTTGAACGTATAATGACTATTTATTAATGCCTGGTGGCAGTTTGATATAATGAAATGACGGTAACAAAAGTCACAACGATAATAACATTAAATGGAAAATAATTAAAACAAATACATTTACCATGCAATTATTTTTGGAGTGCCTCGGGGATTTCACTTTTTAAATACATACACAATTATAGAAATATTTCATAGTGTAATGATTAGTGTTGCCACTATCAGTTCAGTTATATTTTCCAGCCCCGAGCGTAAAATACTTTGGGGGGAAGTAAACATGCAATGAGTCACATGATGGTTGGCCAGTTTGCAGAAAAATTACGACGCTGCGGAATCCAAGCAGATACAAAGACAAAATATGAGAACTTGAAATTTGCCATGTTATTTTATATCTGTTAACTGATATTGGAATATATCATTTTTAGTTCCTTTTAATCAAACTGCTATATCTGAGCTACTTATCATTGACTGGAAGTCTTTTGATATGAGAGCTTATAGCTTAGGGGAAATCAACCTCGCTTTCAATGCATCCGCACCAATGACATAATAAGAAAGCGTATAGTAGCCAATAAGAAAACCTATGCACATGGATCGAGCAGCAGCGTTGCAATATCTGCACATATTTTCCACGGGAAGCGTATATTAACACAGCAAGCAGTGAAGCTGAGTTTCTGAATGTCTGTCTGTATTCCTTCAAGAACATCGCATTATGAGATGAATGCAGATATCTTTGAATGCTGGGAGATTAATTCTTTGGTGATGAATTTTCCATAAAGCATTTGTGCAATGCTTTTTGATAATGCAAGCTACCACTCCACGTTAGGATCCCCACTAAGTATATCAAAAATACGTTCCTTGCAAGATAAAATTTGGACATTTCGATTCTACTTCCAGTTAAGACCTTCAGAAGTCATTAGGACAGCAAACTAACAAAATGAAGTTTGCCATTGATGAAATTGGAATGTGTCGCGGTCATGAAGTACTCGGGCTACTCCCATATCATTGTAACTTAAACCGAATTAAAATGGTTTGGTCCATTCTTAAAAAATCAACTGAAAAATAAACGCGGTCCCTTCTGTGAGTGACAGGGTATGAATTATATAGATGCGAATTTCTGGAGGAAATGAGAGCTCGCGTAGAGAGAGCCAGTGCCAATCCAATGTTCTCACAAACTTGTGGGCATTTTCCCCATCTTGACAGCACAGTAGTGGATTTCTTATCCCGGCACGCCCATAGGGTGCGCAGTTTAGATTCTAGAGAATGAAAATAGCGTTCTAGAGAACGAAGAACGTGACTTAGTTTCATAATTCATACCTTTTATAATCCTAGATTGATAGGAATAGAAATAGAGCAAAGGTGAATAATAATTAAACTAGATGAACAATCAGTCAAAGGAAATATAAGAGTAGCATTTAGCCTGTCCCTTCGCTCTCATCTGCAACCGTGGCAACAGGGCTTGTGTATTCACATTTCAGAGGAGTTTACATCAAAACGCTTCGAGTTATGAAAAAATAGCAAAGAGCATTTTTTCCCCTTCATTTGCCATTTAACATTATAATCGGAATGCATAAATTACCATATTTTAAAATATTACAGCAAGTGAAGTATAACATAGACATTATCTCAACAGCTAAAATGGTATTAGATATTTTTCTCTCATTTACAGAACTAAATCACCCCATAAAGATTATGGCACCGAGTTTCCTTCCACCCAGTCAGTAACAGGGGGTAATTTTCGCTAATTCCGCAATTGATATTATTCTTCATATAACTTATTATGTTGTAGCACACTTCCATTATGTTTTATAAATAGGAGTAGTGTTTGATGTTATAGGAGGTGTGTGTGTGTGTGTGTGTGTGTGTGTGTGTGTTTTTTTTTTTTTTTTTTTTTTTAACGGGCCGCTAACTGGGGGAAACGTCGCAGATGAAGTTATAATTTTAATTGTAGTATTTTATATCTGAAAGCATAAAATGATACTATATTTGAAACAGATAGTAATAAGCACTAACCTATCTTATAAGAGACGTTGAAAACGATGCCCCTCAACGGCAATACATTGCCGGCATCTGCATAGGAAATTTCCGTATTTCATCTAGCTTTCTTCCATAAGAACATGGCGTTTCGGAACACGTTTCTTGTCATTGAGAGAACTTGTGTCTCGTAACGTTGTATTAAGTTGAACGGTTTCTCTACCAGGAACACTAAATTCAGGATATTCTCTTTGTGAATAGCTTTACCACTTCTCTGCAAGAATCCGTTTCACACATGTATCATATAGATACTTACCCCTCAAAAACATGTCCATTTCGGAAAACATTGTAAGCATTCGCTGGGCTCACAAACTGACTTCAGTTCATGCTCAAGTTATGCCATAAACAGGAGATGCCTTTTTCCATATGGTGTGCTCTGATAGCTGAGCAGGCAAAATAATGTGTATAGTAATAAGAAATACATAGGTTCAAATCCTCATTATTGTTTGAGTTTGTAGATTTTGCTAGTACAATTAATGTTTAATATGTGTCAGTAATATATATTTTAATGCACAATATATATTTGAACTTTAAGGCATTTAAGTTCAAGCACAAAAACATAAATTAATTATCTCTGTTTTTAAAAGTAATGCCATATTAATAAAAATTATAAAAATGAAAAACAAATATATATATTCTGTTTTATTTTAAACTATTATTAATGTACTATTTATTTTGAAAACAATGATTACTTTACTTTTTTGTGTGCGAGCATAAATTCCTTAAAATTAAAATAAGTTATAGTACCTTGTGTGCACTAAACGTTATTTTTCTTTGCGAAAAACAGCAGATAAAACAACTCATGCATAGGTGCGATTCGAACTTCGGGTAGTACTCACTGCCAAACTACTGTTTCCGTTCGACTACCAACGTATGTCTGCCATAGAGAACTCGATGTGACTAGTGATGACAGATCACCTAAGGCTGTAAGATCCGCGCGCAGAGACATGCCGTGCGTCGAGCGCTGATCCGAAAACACTTAAACAAATTAAGAGAGAGTGTTCATTTACGGTGTACCTAAAAACGCTTTCTTTCTGACTACATTTATGTAGTGGCATAACTAACAAAGAACACAATTTGTACATACTAGATCATAACTACTTGTTGGCAATCTCCCTAAAACTGACCAAAAGTTGCTACCTGCACATATCTTATAGGTCTTAACGACTGACTTCTCGTAGTACGCATTTGCACTCTGCTGTCCGTAACTCAAATAACCTCAAAGTATATATTATAAAAATATGTAAAAAAAATATGCTCTAAATGCACGATAACGGATTGTCAAGAAGGAGAAACGTATCACCTCTAAAATTCTGAAGAATGCCACGAAAAATTTGTAAAATTCTTTTATCACATTTTAAAAGTATAAATGTCTAATTTATAATTTTTTTTTTAGTTTATGTCCATATTGTAGCATTCATAATGCTGGAGTTGTAAATATTTTACGTATTTCTTTTGCTGTGTTAATTCTTTAATTTAGGCGGTCACCGTAGTACGGCAACATACTGTCTTGAGCGGAAAGATGTGGTGTGCGTTCAGCAATCAGAATCACTGTTTGCTGAGTAAAACAAGATCCAAACAAGTGGATATTGCGAAATATTCAAAGCTATTGTTTTACAATATTTAGGGCTTTTTCTAAAAAACAATGACATAAAATGCAATGCTTATAAAATTTATTTAATAACACACATTTCCTTCAAATACAAGATTTTTATACGAAATGTAACTATGAATAATCACACATTTTTTTGACAAAGCGATACCATCAAAGCTACGAGATCTGATCGATAAATATCCAGTCATTTTTAATATCTTGATATTCAGCCACTCGGAGGGACTGTTAATATTCTTGTGAAAAGTCAGCATCCTATAGGGTAATTAATTTGAAGGATCTTATGCAGAATGCCCCGTACAGAGCTTTAGGCTATGTGCACCATGCATATCTGGTATCTTCCCTAGAGCCCTTATATGAAGTTTCTAAGAAAGAGGGTAAATATATATTGCTCATTTCAAGACAGGCTTGCAGACGATTTTTAGATTTGAAAGGTAAGCTAAATAAATTTATATGTTTGGACAATATTGGCTGAAACAAACAAAATCGCATCAAAATCAGTTCTTTTTACTTAAATCTGAATTGAATAGCGAAATTAGAATTTTAAGAAAACCCGAAGTTCGTGACTATCGCCTTCTGCTGTGCCAGTCGAGATTGTGCAGGTGTTTGTTCGAAGTGGCATTTACCACTTTACAGCTGATCAATGCGATGCTTTATAAAAAACGAATATTACCATTGAATTCAAAGGGAAACAAATGGCTTATAACTGAATTCTGACGCGGATTTATTTTTTCCAGCCCAAGTGTTTTCCTTGTTGGAGGAAAGGCTTTGCACATCATCTTTTCGACTGAACGGGTAAAATAAAACAAATCCACTTGCGTGAGTTGAAATTTCATTTCGCGTAATGCTGTGCTATGAAATGATTAATGTTTGTACTGATGAGCAATGCTTTGGTGAATAAACATGTGATTACCGACAAATCACACGCAAAGTGTGAGCCTTGGTAATTGAAAATTGATTGATTTTTAAGTTTACACAGCTTAAATGGCTTACAAATACTGGCATTTTATCGCTAGCAGCGAATAGGTAATTTAGAAAATATTTGTGTATTTACATCGTTTGTTTTTTAAGTGCTTCTAATTACTATCATTTAAGTTGCAGATGACAACTTGACAGTAGTTTTCAGTGTGCTGTAGGGAAGCTGTGAAAGGATTCCCCTGCCCCAGTAAGATTTAAACGCTGGTTTTCCTATTTACCATGAAGCAATAAAAGATTCTTTTCATTGTTCCTACCTACTCAATAAGTGCAAAGAAAATGGCTGTACAGTTCATAGCGTGCTGAGAATGTAGAAGCTTTAATAAGCAAAAGTTGTACGCCAATGTTCTCGGTTGGCGCGCGATCAACTGCCGGCGACAAAGTCCTCTCATTCGCGGCACTCTACCAACGACATAACACACAGTAAAACATGCCTACTCATTGTAAATTCATTTTTTTCTGAACAATAATAATTTAAACATTGCGGAGTCAGGGATACCAATATTATATTGAAAATTTAACCTATTTTTTATCCTCTGCCGTGCATCCCTCCATCCCGTTTCATCTTCAAATTCTTTCATAAATTAAAGAAGGGGCTCTCTCTAAGTGCAAATATATAAGTATCTGTTTAACAGATCTTTAAAAGAAACTTCTTTAATAATTGATGCTTTCCTAGAACTGCATGAGACGTTCTGAGCAAGAGCTCTGCAATCCAATATTCTATCAAGAAATACAATAGCAAGCAGGTCGTTCCAATATTAACACTTTACCACAGTAAATACTTTGCATTGTGAAAGTTGAAGCGGAGGGTTTGCCCAAGTTTAACTTGTATTCACTTTGAGGTTTCGAAGAAGGGAAATTGGATTTTATAATGAGAATGATATTAACCTTTCGTAACTTCTTTTTTACCATCTCTTTAACTCCGCGGGAGTTGAAGCGCGGGAAAGGTATAGGGGCTTCATATAGACTGTTTTGAAATTCATTTCCTTTGCTATTCACCTGCAAACCTTTGTTATTCCAGGAGTGACGGCATGTGTAGGCTTTGGCATTGATAAAGAAAGTTCATATATTTATATTTTATGTATGAGTTATTTAAATATGTGCAAAGCTTCTGAAATTACCCTGAGTTTTTAACATCGAAGTTTTTCATCAGCTTTAATAGGGACTTTGGAAAGTTTAATACTTGAAAAATTGCAACGTAATACTTTAATTGTATGTAAATATATTGGTTCGCATCTTCGTTATATTTCAATCACTAACAGTAGCTGAAAATATTACACCCACTCCATGTCGGTCCTAGTGGTTTAGTGGTTACCATGCTTGCCTCCTACACCCAAGAACGCGGGTTCGAACCCGGCCAGGACCGATGGATTTTTTCCAAAGTATGGCTTCCTTCGGAAGGGAAGTAAAGCTGTGGGTCCCGTGTCGTACATTTACGGCACGAAAAAGAACCTCAAGCCTGAAAGAGAGGCCTCTGAGCAAAATTTGTCGGCCGTTTCACGCCCTGAGTTGAATGGGACGCTGATGACCTGAGATGTTGAAGAACGTCCATAAATAAATGAATCAAAAAAAAAAAAAAAACCACTCCAGCACAGCTACGAATAAAAGTTGCCGAACAATGAAGATGTCAACACATGGTTAATGAAAGCAAATTATAGCACTGTGGTATGCCATTTAGAAAACAAAATTTTACTTCAACAGAATTTTCTGGAAGCTTATAAATTCCATCATTAACACAAGGTCATTCAAAGAAAAGTAGTGCATAATAAAGTCCAAATTGATACATTAAATATCCATACTTGCTTTCTAAACTCAAGACCGCGGGTTCAATCCCGGCCAGGATTGATTGATTTTTTCGGGTGTAAAAATCCGGAGTATGGCTTCCTTTGGAAAGGAAGTAAGCCGTGGGTCTCATGTCGTACATTTACGGCACGATAAAGAACCTCAAGTCTCAAAAAAGAGGCCTCTGAGCAAAATTTATCGGCCGTTTCACGCTCTGAATTAATGGAACGCTGATGACTTGAGATGTTAAAGAGCGTCCTAAATAAAACAAATCAACAAAGCATTAAAGATCAGTTAAACACACACTGAACTATTCAATTCAGGCTGTATTACGTATGTATAGACCGAGTAGTGTTCTCAGACTGTTAGTGTAATTAAAGTCGATAAAAATATGATAGAGTTAAGACATCCCCTATTTAAAAACTATTTATAAGATAATGATAATCGCCAAGGGTGACTGAGGTCGTTAAGGCACGAACTCGTGAGTGGGAGATCTGGGGTTCGATTCCCTCCAGGACCGTCCTCTCTGACTGTTTTTTCAAGTTTTCCTTAGTCCTCATACATGGCAAAGGCCGGGGAAGTACCTAAATTTACGTTTGGGACAACGTTTGCTCCCTTAAAAATCCTTTCAAAATTTATCATTTTACCTCATGTAATATCAGCATCCACTGTCTGTGATGCCTCAAAAGTAAAAACGACTGTTATACACTATTAAAAACGACAATGACCATCCAAATACTGCTACATTGGTCCAAATGTTGAGCATACAATAACTAAAGAAGAGCAGCAGATGAAACAGGTGAGATGGAATTTCTACATTCATTCGCAGGTACAAGACATAAAGATAAAATATAAATTTAAACAGTCTCAAGCATGCATACAGACTAGGCTACGGCGAACCAGAAAATGAAGTAATGGTGGCGGATAAGGGAAAGGAAAATGAAAAACCTGTGCTAGTACGATAAAGCGGTTTGAGCCTTGAGAAAGTTTTCACAGTAGTTGGAATAATAATGGAAACATACTGCATATGTGGAACTATTCATCTCGGTGTTGGACTATGCATATGTACACACCTGTTAGACCTGAAGACGAAGTAAAATCTTTCAGAGCTTTCTTTATGGCAATGATCGGCGATCGATCTTTTTGGAGATTGGAATAAAAAGAACATAAAATTTCCAAATCACGAACTTATGCAGAGGCTATTCACTGTTAAGTTTTCTTCCCAATCAAAATACTTTCTGAGACAAAAGCTATGGCCAGTAGCAAGCAGATGAATTTAATTTCCTCCCTTTATTAACAATGAGTACTTTTCATGTGAACAGCTCTGTAGTTTGAAAGAGCAATCTTCTGTTAAAACACACATCGAGAAGTAGATGAAACAAGGAACTGTTTACTAACTTGTTTGCTTAAAAAGCAACAGTCTGCTGAAAATTATTAATTCAAGAACTTTCAAAGTTGGAAAACAGAGCAAAACTAATTAAGCATGTTTGTTTGCAGGAAGTAATGTATATGTGCCAACTTCTTTCGGCAAAGGCTACTTTAACTTTGACATGTTGGAGTTTAGTACAGGCCGCGCTGATTACGTCGTTTGGTGGAACTTCGACAAGGTGTTTACTTGCCGTGCAGAATGTGGTAGAGGAGTTTGCAGCTAAACCGCGGGGAGAGAAACCACTTAGAGGCATGCAGCTGTTTCTGTGTTAGCGTATATACTTCGTCAGCATTTAATGACATGAAACTAACTATAGGTTTTTTAATAAAGAGTTACGACATAGTTATGTGAGGTTACAGTCCCTGGCAAATATTTGGCCATCCTTATCTAAAGGATGGGCTTTAACAGACACGTTTATATGGCATTCATTGACTATATTAAAACATTGGATAGTACAGCAGGCAAGAAAACATGGAAAATATAACTAGAAAAAAGGTTTCAAGGACAATTCAGAGCTCATACTCAGATATAACATCAGAATTAAATGTACCGCCACGGATGGCCGAGGTCATTAAATCGCGGACTCGTGAGCGGGAGGTCTGGGGTTCGAATCCCGCCAGGACCGTCCTCCCTGACTGAGTTTTTTTCCAGGTTTTCCTCAGTCCTCATAAATGGCAAATGCCGGGGAGGTACCCTAAACTTAGGCCTGGAACGTTTCCTTCCTTAAAAATAAATTCTTTCCCAATATATCATTTCATTTCATGTATCACAGTGTCCATCGCCTGTGGTGCCTCTGTAGCAAGAACTGGCGTTAAACACTATTCATTCATTAGAATTAAATATAATAAAATTGTCAACAGCAATAATAATAATAATAATAATAATAATAATAATAATAATAAATCACACTAAAATTCAGTTAAAGGCGAAGGAAGTCGCACTTAGATTTTTACGTCCGAAAAAATTCGTTGACCATGGCCACATGCTATTCCTTAACTGGGGGAAAGTGAAGAAAATGCATTATTCATGCACGATAACACCAAGGCTCCTTCAGCAATGTTGTGCTAACATTTAAACAGGAACTCATTTGTAAGCAATGAAATGACCACCCGGAAGTTCAGATTTAAATTTGATTGAGCAAATCTAGGAACAACAAATCAAGATCGACCTTCCCTAAAGCTTCTGTCCTCGAAGAAGCCCTTGTGGACGCATGCCTATAGGTACCTTGTCAGAACCATGAACAGGCATTGTGCTGCTGTTCTCCGGCCAGGGGAGGCAATATTCCAAGACCACATGATCATGATGTTTTTCTTAAACTATGAAGACGTTAGTATAAGATATTTTATTAAAGGTGATATTGAATTGAGTTGCCTAAAAGGAAATTCAAGTTTCTTTGATAACAGATCAAGTGGGATTTTTTATAACAATTATTTAACTTTGTATTTCAATATATAACACTAAAGTTTGTGAAAGCTTCGTCAAGAAATTACTTTTATGTTTTGAGGAATGTATCTATCTTGCACATAGCCAATATAATTATCTCTTAACTAAAGCAAATATAGCTGACTTAACTCGACTCTGCACGGCCATACATGGATGCAACTAAACATATTAGTAATTTAACGAAATTGTTTCTTCTTTAATGGAGCATAAAAACAAGTGACACATTTTTTTGTCACAGAGAGAGTGAGAGAAAGAGATGGAGAAATCAACGTATATTTAGCTATTACTGTTTTCCACAGTAAAATTAGACATGAATTAATTTATGTATATCATTGTTAACATTTTATATTACATATGGAATATACACGCTTATAAAATGTACCCATGCTATCAACTACAATATTACAATTTTAAAAATCATTACCACTAGTCTTTTCAGGTTTGTGAAATATATTTTCATAAATATAAGACAAACATTTAAGCATTAAAACAATATTAAACATAAAGAAAGAATAAAATGTCTTTCACATAGTTACGAGGTCCATAAGTTTCCGGCCTCGCCGATAAGGATTATCGCCTTCACAAAATCCTTATATGTTATACCTTATCTGTTAAGTGCTTAATTGCAACTGTAACTTCCACTCCGCTGTGTTCAGTTGTTCAGATATAGTTGCATAAAGAAGGCTATGTGTAGAACATTCTGACATGTTCAAAATGGAGTTTCGAACTGTTTATTATTAAGTTATTAAGTTCTTCACAAAAGAAGAACTTACTCCAAATGAAATTAAACAGCGTTTGCACGGTGTATACCCTCATATTCTGCCGTAAAAGAAAAGGCCAAACTTTTTCGAATGAGTCCAGAAAGCATTGAAGACGAAGAGCGTGCAGGTCGGTCCTTGGAGAAGCTCACTCCTGAAAACGTCGCTCTTGTGGAAGGAGAAATTATGAAAGACCGGCGGCTCAAAGTTACAGAAATAACAACAAGGTTGGGCCTTTCAAAAACTACAGTCCCTCGTATTATTCATGAACATTTAAACACGAATAAGGTTAGTGCAAGATAGGTGCCTAGATTTCTACTTGTTTCCTCAGTTCAAAAGCAGCGAGTCATCTGTTGCCAGGCATTTTTGGAACTCTGTCGTCGCAACGAGAGAGAAGTTCTGCAAACCATTGTTACAGGATATGAAACTATAGTCCTCTACTATACTCCCTTGTCCAAAAGAGAATCAATGGCGCAGCACCACCTCTAAAGGCCAAGGTCACTCAGTCAACCAAGAAGATCATGACCACAATCTTTTGGGACTGTGAAGGAGTACTCTTCATTGACTTCAAGGAGAGAAACACCACAGTAAATGGGGAGTAATAAGCTGGCCTACTGCACAGACTACGTGCTTCCATCAAAGAGAAAAGGCGAGGAAAGCTGAGTGGTGATGTGTGCCTTCTTCACGACAACGTGCCTGTGCACACATTTCTTGTCGCAAAGGAAGCTGGGAAGAAATGTTGCTTCAAGGAGATCGACCATCCACCCTACAACCCAGATCTAGGTCCCAGTGACTATTCCCTCTTCTCAAAACTCAAGAAGGACCTTCAAGGAAGGAAATTTAAGTGTGACGAAGAAGTGATGAATACTGTTTATGCCCATTTTGCAGACAAGACTTCTGCCTTTTGGGGGGGGGGGGATAAAAGTTAATTCAAAGAAGTAAGAAGTGTATTGCAATAAAGGGTAACTATATTGAAAAGTGAAATATACATTTTGTTTTTATCGTACCTAGTAAATGGTTAGGCCGGAAACTTATGGACCTACCCTTGTATTATCTTTTAACCCTGTATATACGAGTTTTTTCAATGCAAATACCGATTTATAACATTTCTTGGGTCAGATTTCGATTGTGAACCCCCATACATTCATTCCTGTTCTAACAATTTCTTTATATGCTGCAAACTTTGCACTTTTCATTAACAATGCATTTTGACAACACATTTTGTTTCTACAACACAAGTCGCAATTACCTAAAATTCTTCAGGGAAGAATCTTAATGCTTTTTCCAAAGATATTTACCCTACAAGGGTAACATCTCTTTTACACATTTAGGAATAGGTTTTGCTCCATTCTTTCTAGTTTTATCTGAATGTGTTTATTTTATCTTGGAATGAAAATATTTTGAGATCCTGTCTAATTACTTCATTACATATTCTGTCTGCTTTTTACAATTCATTACAAAGTGCCGAGGTACACTTTTTTTTTTTACATAACCCTGAGAGACGTGTTGTCACTTCTGGAATTTTACGTATCTTTTTTATTAATTTTCTTATTATAGTTCCGCATATTTATTTGAATTTTATTTTTGTTTACAAAAGGCTTAATCTTCTACAGCTTTTGACTTGTAGGATATTTGTATACTACTATTTTTTGCAATTTTCCTTTTCCCTGAACCCCTGAATTTGGTTTTTTCCGCTGAAATTTAAAATTGTATTTATTATAAATGTGATATAATTTGATTTGCTATGCAGTTCATGAAATCATTGCGTGTATTAAAAAAACGCAATTATATTATGTAGTATTTTTTTCATTTGTTTCTTTTAGTTTTTAATCTTCTCTGTTCTAATATCACGTATAATGTAATTATTTCTGGATATTTTCTTTTTATTTATTTGCTTAATTGCGTCCGTTCTGTACTTGTAAATATTCTCTCCTTCACACATTTCCTATTAAACACGTTTGAGTTGCCTAGATTGTAACTTGATGTAAACAGTATGATGTATATACAACATATTTTGTTTACATCACTCACTCCTATTAATAACTCATTTATGGCAGCCTAAATTTACGAAAACAGAACATCCACATAACTTTTTTTTTTTAATCTAAGTATTCATCGCACCAGTCCCGAACTATTCCACATGCATTCATTTGACTTTTATCAAAATGCACGCGGTATGTAGCCCATAACCGCCATAAGCGAGAGCTGGAACCGGCTGCAGTGCCACGCTTGTTAAAACGTGTGGAATGTTTGGGGTCACATTATTTCCGTACGCGTCACAAAATGAAATGTGTTGCACCAACAGGATTGTTTATTTGCGTTCGGACCTACGTCTGCGTATGTTCAGCTATTTGTTTCCCTTTATGCGCCATGTTGCGCTGACGAGCGCGTGTTTTTATCCATGTTGCTACAGTTTCAATATACGCGACTGAAATGGATATTCTCATATGATTATAAATGCGGTAAAAATACATTAGTTAAGTTATATAAGATGTATCTAGGTTTTTTGTAGTTTTCTTTTTTTACCATATTTTCTAGCAGTCATATTGTAATATTTTAACATTTTATGGAGTGATATTTTTTGAATGGTGTTTAACGCCCGTTTTTACTACAGAGGCACCACAGGCGGTGACACTGATGATATATGAAATGAATCATCAGTGAAAGGGATTTTTTTATGTTAAGGGAAGGAAACGTTCCAAGCCTAAGTTTAGGGTACCTCCACGACATTTGCCATTTATGAGGACTGAGGAAAACCTGGGAAAAGAACCCCAGTCATGGAGGACGGTCCTGGTGAGAATCGAATTCCAGACCTCCTACGCACGAGTCTGCGCCTTAACGACTTCTGCCACCTGTGGCGGTCTATGCAGTGATGGTCAGTGTATTTCTCAAAGAAGCTAAATAGAATTTTTTAAAAAGTCATCTTAATTTAACTTTCTATCTGTTTGCTTTGGTTGCCTGGCTTAGAGTTTTGCTTTGCAATATTTTTTGGGAGGTAGGTTGATAATTGACTTATATTGTGTTTCATGTTACTTCCAGAAGTTGTTGAAAGGCTAATACTTTCTGCTTCTAGCGCATGCCGCTACGAGAATTTCAGGCGCATGACGGGAAATATGAAATGCTTATCATTTAATGTTAAATTTACCAACTTCAGTTCCCATTTTCTCGAGGATTAATAAAGCGAATGAAATGAAAAATTTACAGCCTATAGATGCACATAGTTGAAAGTTTCTGATCTATTTTCACTAATATACACCATGACTATGGTATATAATATTATAACATTTCTTCATTTGTTTGCTTTTTACTATTTTTCGATTATTACTATTTTTCCAAACATTTTATTTTTTACATTGTCACAATTTGTCCTAGCTCTACCATGATAGTTCCATATCATCACAATAATATCATGGGGTAAGCGGCAAACGTTTCAAAGTGATAGTTTATACAGATTCTAAAAAATGGGAAACTTTTACAAAAAATGTAGTTTTTCAATAATTACTGCCAAACAAATGTTTTTACAGAAAAACTCACGTTTTGAGGGAAGATAAAACCCTCCAATATTGTAAAGTAACATTGGATGATATCATGAAAATAAACGCTGCCAATTTGCGAAATTCAATTTTTTCCATCATTCAAGTCCAACTGCAGGTAGAGGCTGCGAGGCTTGCAGTCTGCTGATGTTCGTAGCGAGTACAAAATTAGTTTCTCTACACAATTTGCTGCATTTAATTGAATGAGTAGAGCGCAAGGATAAACTGAAATCACTAGACATAGCAGTAGACATCTAGCACATTAAAGCAACTATTGCAATTAATTATAGCTTGAAAAACACAAGAGTACATGTTTTCTTCTAAAATATAAATACAAGGGCTGCAGCCTGTCCCCACGAGTTATCTCTGAGTTTACACCAGTGTCTTAGGCCTTAAGAAACAGTTTCGCCAAAGAACATCAGTATAAAGTAGCAGAAACGGAAAAGTTATATAGATTTTCTCATTTCAGAGTTTGGACAGATAGCCTAAAAGTAGAGCCAGTGATGTTTTAAGACATGTCTGCATTTTAAAGCTTATTCACGTATCCACTGGTAGGCCTGTATGACTTGAATTCAGTGTAAATTATTCATTTGTGGCGTCATTTCGGGGTTTCGGTTTAGGAACCTTTGATTGCAACCAACCCATTTATTATTCTTATTAAAATATTTCCACTAAAATGAATATGCATACTCCCGTTTATGTTTAGTAATAACAAACTTAACAGTTTTCAAATTACCTTTAGAAGCTCCTGGTGTTTAAAAAAAACTTAAGCAAAGAAGTCTATTTATTATGACTACATTATAATTTTCCACTCCAGCGTTTCTTAAATTGCTCTCTGAATGTATTCCATAATGACATTTGAAATCGGTTTATTTATAATGTTTCGGTGATGCTCAATATATCCTCAAACATTCTCAGCTGTGGTAAAACACTTATATTTATTTTTAAAACCTCTTACCATTACTCTCTGCATAAACTTACTTCCTCATACTATACCCTAATCCTGCTATTGTCCGGCTACCAGCCACTGAGAATTGCTGGCCATGTTTTGAAGGTGGAAACAATTTCGTTTAAATCATCTATTGAAACTGCTTCTGTTCTCTCCATATCGTCATGAATAGTATCCCACGCAGAATAAGCTTTTTTGGATTACGAATGTGTCAGATACAAGCTAATTAATTAGTTACTTAATTAATACTAATTATCCTTCAAAATTTGATGCGTCGGAGTAATTAAAAAAAGGTGATTATCGAGTTGAAGTTTGAAATTTTTCTTTTCCATTTTTAGGAATTGCTGATGGTGATAATCAACTGTTAATGAGTTATTGAACACTATATTATAGTAATAAAACGAATACATACATCTAAATAATAATTATATTTAACAAAATTGACTAGTAATGCATCATATAATTATCTTACTGTAGGACAGCGGTTCTCAAAATGTAGTCCGCGAACCCCCGGGATTTATTAAGCGGTATCAAAGCATTAGGGACGGTCAACATCATTTATTCTTGGATATATAGATGCAAACAATAAATTGCAAGAAAACAAAATATTAAACAAATTTACTATATGAGGTAAAGTAAATTATAATAAAATTGAAGGCCGGAAATAGGTAAGCAGAAAACGTTGACCATGCAGAACACTCATTGGCACAGACCATGGCAAAAGCATGGGGCTTTTCGCAGAGAACTGCGTAGGCTGGGACTCGTTGACTATGAGGCTATGAAATTACTGATGCCTTTTAGTCACTTATTGTATGAGAAATCATTCTGAACTTATTCATCTCTATTCAACTATAGATACAGTTTGGAAAATATAGAATCAGAACTCAGAATAAAATGTTGTGGTCTTATTAAGCCTAATTTGGTATCATTCTTATAAGTAAAATGCAGCACCATCCCTCTCACCTTTAGGAATTAAATTAAGGAGTAATATTGCGCAATCATATTAAGTACTATGTCAATATTCCATGTGTTTTATATAATTGTAATGTAATATTACTATATGATTGTTACTACTGTGTAAGGAATGCACTATGTTAAAGTTAAATATTGAAAAAAGTGTGCATTAATTTGTCTATATCTTTACATTATATAAACCAATGATGGACTGACTATTTAAAACTGCATATAGAATGCAAATTTAGGATTTTAAACCAGTTAAAATTTAGGGAATTGCAAGAGGTCTTTAAAGGGGGTCTTCTGTCAAGGAAAGTTTTAAAAATATTGATCTAGGATATGGCTTTTTTTTTAATGCGACACGCTTCGACTAATTTTGTGGTCATCTTTCGTTATTTTAAATTAAAAGGTATTTTAATTTGATAGCTTTATTATTTATAGTTTTATTATTATTATTATTATTATTATTATTATTATTATTATTATTATTATTATTATTATTAGCATATTCATTATTTCTGCTTACATCTGCTTATAATATGCATTTTTTTCCATTGCAGGTAATCTTTCACAGTCTCTAAATTTGAAAGAAGATCGCAAATTGTCGCCAAGGTAGTATTGTGATATAGTAACGCTCTGAGTTTTGCATTCACTAGTGTTTAGACTTGTATCTAAGGAAACTTTATGTGGAATAGGATGACTGAATGATGCTCTGCTTTAAATTACATTTCATTAGATAATGTCAAAGGGTGGCGAACGCCGAGTTAAACTAGAGGTTTGCAATCTGCATCTCTTAATTTCTAAGGTGGCGGGCAGCAGTTCAGAGTCATCATAACTAAACGATATCGATTGATAACGCAGTGTGATCCTTTGCTGCTGTGCTATATGGGTATAGTATAAGGCGGACTTGTGTTTGTTCTGTACTTTAATTTTTAACATTCGACTTACTTAGGATATTATAATATTAGCTAAATGTAGCACAAATGTCAAATACATGTCAGTGGTCTAACATGAATGTGTTACGCCAGCTTTGAAACATTGATAGAATAGTTAATATTGGAAAACCGTTCTTGTGTGCTTGGCTTAAGTAATATTGCTATCAATCGTTTGGCGTGTTTAATTTACATTTACTTTAGCCTGTTGAGGGAAATTTTCTAATGTTCACAGTGCTTGCAATTGATTGTTATGCCCTCGTGAACATACTTTTCGTGCTTTGTCTTTGTTGTTCAAAATGCTGTAAACACTGATAACATTTTGATGACTGTAAAGTTTGTAATTATTATTAAATTTTACAAACATTTCAAACACCCTATTCTTCCAGGACCGTCCTTCCAGACAGGTTTTTTCCAGTCCTATTAATTGGCAAATGCCGGGGAGGTATCCTAAATTTAGGCAAGGAACTCTTTCTTCCCTAAAAATTTTCTTTTTCCATTTATCATTTCTTCTCATGTATCATCAGTGTCCCCACCTGTAATGGCACAGTAATAAAAAGGGGTGTTAAACACTTTGTTCCAATTGGATACCTTTCTGTGCTAGATGGGACTAAAGCAAACTCCAAAACGTCGCAATAGTTCAAACTGTTTAACCTTCGTTCAAGGTATTCAGTACCTTCGAACGAAATCCAGCCCCAACATGAGATGCTTACGCGATGTATATCGTGCTCAGTGCCAAATGGCAGTAAAACTTCGTCCACGATGTTCCTAATCTCGCCGTATATGCAAGACGACCCACGACGTGTTCATCATACAGGAGCTAAGTTGTTGCGTAAAGCAAACTCTCCACACCGATTCCTTTCGGTCTGTAAAGAACCGGAAAACTGACAAGCCGCCTTCAATTGGGCAACAGATGAAAAACGTCTACTTTCTACCTCTGTTCATTATCCTTTAAGTCTTTTAAGACCTGTGCTATGTTGCTTTTCTACCTGTCGGTCTCCCCTGTATTGCTGAGCCCAGTGCCTCCCAGTTTTTTCTGGTATGCGATGTCTATGAGCAGCCTCAGATAGCGAAAACCCCGCATTACGTCTACCCATCAAGGCAGTCACGTCTCAATTGAAAGAAAGCATGCAAACAGCAAGCGGTCAATTAGTAGAAATAGTATCCTTTAGTTCTGCCAGTCTCTGAGAGGGATGCTTAGCATTGGAAGAAAGATGATGATTTACAAATAATTTATTTAAATTGTACTTTATATTTAATTTTGGACAAGTTATATTTTTCATAAAATCAAACAGAATGAAAAAAAAATGGATAAAAATGTGAAGTTCAAGTGCATAAAGAACATACCAGATTCGAACTTGCATAGTTTACATCATCACATCATTTGGCCACAGCTGCAATCCATTTGTGGGCTTACTAAAGGGAGCATTGCATCTTCTTTAAATACCCTCCCTCTAAAATCCTTTATCATCTGTAGTGACCTCGATTCGTTCATATTTTGCCATCCAAGTTGTGCGGTCATTTTTTTTCTTTGAGTAAATATTTACACTCAACACTTGTTTCATACCAGGGCACACTGTAGTCGGACACACAGTGAATGATCGTTCAGTTTCCATTGACATCTTTGCGTACGCAAGCAATCATGCCAACATTAAGTTAATGTTTAAATAAATTCAATTATTTCATTTCATTTTTCTAAAATATTAAATAAAATATTTTGGTTTTATTCAGTTATATTAGGTGGTTACATAAAACGTGAATGTTTTATTTCTTTTATCGATAGTTCTATTAAAAAGCTTTTGGTGCTAACTTTAAGCACGACAAGTAAATGTTTAAGCGCAAAACATATATCTTCTTTCATTCTTTCGTTCAAAGTGCAAGGAAATGTGTGCTTCCTTTTTAGGTTTTTCATTAAACGTTTAAACTTTCGCTGCAAACACATAAAATTACCCTTTTAGTAAGTAAATTACAGTAAAAAACTCTCGTAATGCAATTGTGTAAGTAATCATGATATTCAGTGCACAAAAAACGGTTCTGTGGGGCAGCGGTCACATTTCTCCTCCACCTCTTGAACAATCACTTAGCAGCGGCAGGAAGGGGCCATTGTCAAACAAATTCTATTTTACAAATTTCTATAAATCTATCGAAGAAAGTCTATCTATCATTGCCCTCATCAATATCTCGTTCAGGTTCAGGTTCACAAGACACCTCTTCTAACTAGTGTATCCTTTTCTATATTTAAAAATGGTTTTTAAAAATGTATTTGCAATCTTAACTCCCCTTGCAGTTTCTTATTTGGTGAAGAACCTACCTACAAGGGTAGTTACATAGTTTCCGGCCCAATCATTTTCTAAATATGAAAAAGACAAAATCTATATATCACCTTTCAATATATTTACCCTTATTGCAATACACTTCTCAATTCTTTGAATTAACATTTCAACTCCCCCCTCCCACCAAAAAACTAGTCAGAAGTCTTGTCTGCAAAAAGGGCATAAACAGCATCCATAATTTCTTCGTCACATTCAAATTTCCTTCCTCGAAGGTTCTTCTTGAATTTTGACAAGAGGAAATAGTCCTTGGAAGCTAGATCTGGACTGTAGGGTGGATGGTCGATCTTCTTGAAGTCACATTTCTTCACAGCTTCCTTTGTAACAAGAGCTATGTGCAAAAGCGCGTTATCGCGAAGAAGGCGTACATTACCACTCAGCTTTCCTCCCCTTTTCTCTTTGATGGAAGCACGTAGTCTGTGCAGTAGGTCAGCATAGTACTCCGCATTTACTGTGGTGTTCTTCTCCTTGAAGTCAATGAAGAGAATTCCTTCACAATCCCAAAAGATTGTGGCCATGGTCTTCTTGGTTGCTTCAGTGACCTTTACCTTTAGAGGCGAAAATTCACCAGGTTTACGCCAATTCATTGAATCTCTTTTGGACAAGGGATCATACTAGAGGATCATGATTTCAACTCCTGTAACAATGGTTTGCAGCTATTCTCTCTCGTTGCCACGGCAGAGCTCCAAAAATGCCTGACAACAGATGACTCGTTGCTGCTTTTGGACTGAGAAGTCTAGTCACCCTTCTTGCACTAACCATATTCGTGTTCAAATGCTCATGAATAATTCGAAGGACTGTTGTTTTAGAAAGGCCGAACCTTGCTGCTATTTCTATAACTTTGTGCCGCCGGTCTTCCATAATTTCTCCTTCCACAAGAGCGAAGTTTTCAGGAGTGAACACCTCCAAGGCCCGACCTGCACGCTCTTCGTCTTCAATACTTTCTCGACCCATTCGGAAAAGTATGGGCCCATTCTTTTACGGTAGAATATGAGGGGGGATGCTTCCCCATTTACACCGTGCAATCACTGGTAATTTCATTTTAAGTAAGTCCTTCTTTTGTGAAGAACTTAATAATAGCTCGATACTCCATGTTGAACATGTGACAATCTTCTATACATAGACTTTTTATGCAACTTTATCTGAAAAGCTGAACACAGAGGAGCACAAGTTACAGCTGCAATTATTTACTTAACAGTTAAGGTATGGCACCAGATAAGCATTTTGTGAAGCGATTATCCTTATATGCGAGGCCGGAAACTTATGCATCTACTCTCGTGCGTCATAGTTCACTTACCCACTAGAAATGTTTGGGAATGCGGAGCATGGGCGAGACGTGTATTTTGGAAAAAATACCGTTACCACAAAAGCAATCAACAGTCACATTTAACCATAGAATTGCATCTGGGCAGTGGGATATAAATCAATCGGTCCTGGCCGGGATCGAACGCGCGATCTTGGGTTTTGGAGGAAATTACGATTACCACTACACCACCAGGACCGATCCCTAAAGCGCTGAAAACTCTA
Source organism: Metallyticus violacea (assembly GCA_030762175.1). NCBI lineage: Eukaryota > Metazoa > Arthropoda > Insecta > Mantodea > Metallyticidae > Metallyticus > Metallyticus violacea. The sequence goes on from CM060831.1 coordinate 129,400,149, forward strand.
CATAACAAATTAGCTCTAACGAACTTGTTGTAAGCAGCTCTGAGTAAATTGCACATCACAGGGGATTTCGCTCTGTATTATCCCTCTTTCAAGAGTCTGCTTTGATTGTGGCAAGTTTACTATTCGATGATGGAACGCAAAGCTTCAGTTCAGGTGGTAGACCAAACTTTCAAGCAGCTCTTGTAAACTATGTCGTTAAAAGTGGAGCGGTGAAATAAATGGGTCTTGTTGCTTTCTGCTTTGTTTGGTTTGCACTACCCTTTTTTTTGTGATTGCAGTACTTGGTACTCTCTAAAGGCGTGAATCCCATGTGATGTACAGGTTTACTCAGAGTCGCCAACTCACCGGCGCAAAACAGCTCTCGAAAAGCGAAATGGAAAAAAAAAAAAAAAAAAAAAAAACCAATAGTAGGAACTTTTTCAGTGTAATGTATTGTTCAAGTAGCTAATGATTCCATGCACCAAGACGATGAAGATTTGCCATCTCAGAAGTTACTGATTACTGCATTTAAAAATAAACTTCAGAATTAATGAATTTATCAAAGTGGGGTTGAGCATTGCGGCCAGTGCACCTAACTAGTGCATTTGCTAAGCAGCAAAAATACTATTTTGCAATACTTTATAATGGTTTTGATTTAAAATGTTGTTCAAACTATTTTACTGATATATCCAGTCATTTCTAACATATATGTCGGTCCTGGTGGTGTATGGTTACGATGCTTGCCTCCTAAACCCAAGATCGCGGGTTCGAACCCGGCCAGGACCGATGGATTTTTTCGGGCGTAAAAATCCTAAGTATGACTTCCTTCGGAAGGGAAGTAAAGCCGTGGGTCCCTTGTCGTACATTTACGGCACGAAAAAGAACCTCAATCCTGAAAGAGAGGCCTCTGAGCAAAATTTGTCGGTCATTTTACGCCCTGAGTTGAATGGGACGCTGATGATCTGAGCTGTTAAAGAGTGTCCATAAATAAATCAATCAAAAAATAAATTATAATATATGTGGTGTTTATTGATATTTTTTCTGCATCATTGAATAATACTGGCTTTTTTTACTCGTTCTTAGCTCTCGATTTTCCCATTTAACTTTCAATTAATGGACATAACTCAGTGACATGTGACATGGACATATCTTGGCATATCAGAAGCATGATTTATTTAAGCAAATGTTGAGAGAAGGGTTGCCACCCAAACAGACTTTATCTCGACTTTACTACTAAAGTCTAGCGTTCAGATATAATGCTAAAAATGTCCATTTTTTTAAAGTGTCATTTGATGCCTTGGGAGGAATAACGATGAAGGTCCATTTTTTCTGATTTTGGATTAAGATGTCATTTGACAAACACCGCATGAACGTTTATCGAATAAATTCATCTGTGATAATAAAATATTTCATTCATATTCACAATTAAAAATAAGGAACACCGATGAAAGTCCTGCTATGTAATAATGACGATTGTCCATTCTACCTGCTGTGTGGGGAAAATATGATTTAGCCACTTTTCCTTATTATTGTACAAATACAACTTCAAAAGACCGCAGCACCAATAGCAACATCAGAAAAAATTGAAGGTGTATTTATTTTTAAATATTCTTACTAAGCATTTACCTTCCCCCAAGAAAAATATATATTCGCAGAGGATTAGATATTTGGACTTCAGAAGGTGCATTTCTAGTTTAGAAATTTCAATTTCTATTTCAATTAGCCTGCACAAACCTCGTCATGTTCCAAATAACAGTCCGAATTTTTCGACGAATGTTTACTTGCAGTTCCACGAGGATCTGTAGCTTGTTACCATTCCTTTCCCTTCAGCTTACCCCATAGGAAGAAACCTGACGTGACCAACTTTCTTTAGATGATATTCAAAGAAAGAAACAATTGCACTCATTCTGACTTGAAGGAGTGATAAGTAACACCGTCCTGCTGAAATTACCAGTACGAAGTTCGTCAACTAAGTGATTCACAATATTCCAGAATGTACTTTGACAAACTGCTAGAACCAATAATAATAAATACGTTTCTTGTATTCGTCTGGAGGTTTCAATGCTATCGTAGCAGCAACGCGATATGTATGCAAGTGTGGTATCAACTGGTTGCAGAAACCCTCATCTTCTGCGAAACGCAAGACACTTCTAAGGGAAGGTTTGCAGTCTGTTTTTCATATGCTGTGCCTTTTCTTCTGGCAGTTTTGGACGTTCTCCATAGATATCCAGCTACATTTTCCTTTGCTCTAAAATCAATACTGAATGGAAGATTTTTCATGTAGTTTTCAAACACTCAACTGCACAATAATTTATTGTCTTTGGCACTCATTTATCGATGTAGCTTTCCAGTTCGCGCATACGATACACACTCGCTATTTTACTATGTACCAGTTCATTCCGTACTGTACGTACTGTACTAGCACGATGACTGTTGACGATCCCGTTTCCCGTAACAAGAGCTCATCGAAAGGCCACACTACTGCCGAGAGCAGCGTGCAAGCAGTTAGCCCTCACTGGTATGTGTTACAAGCGATCTACAGAGAAGCGCCACCACTTCATAACCGTGCCTCTCACATGCCAAGTTATGCCTGTGAATTAACTTAAAGTAATTCGGGAAAACTGGGGGCGCAGAGTGAGCGGAACATCTGATACATTCCAGCATTTAATATCACTAAAGCCTGTTGAAAGACATACATGTAATATATCCCAATAATATTTAAAGCATGTATTTTTTACAGCTTATAACAAAAGTAATGAGTTATAAATTTTACAGCATAATAAATATATGGAGAAAGACATGTTTTGTAGCAGTAGAATGTGGTCAATTTTCAGGAAAATGCTTAAACTGATCCCTGGCGATAAGGTATATGAAGTAATTAACTTATACAATAGGAAATACTTGTATGTATAAGAACACGTTCGTAGAATACATGAGGGTAAGGGTCTTTTGCATGACCAGTGGAATTGCCAGTACTAATTCTGCTAGCCTTTCTGCAGTTTTATTAGTAACATAAAAGTATAATCACCATCACATTTAGTTCAAGGTAATATTCAGTTTCAATAATATTATTAAAAGTGCATTAATATTTACAATTACAGCAACAACAATGGAAAAGGTGAACCCTTACAGTAAAGTGTAGGGTAGCATGTCATAATAGATGGAGAAAGTTAAGTAGTGACACATAGCAGCTAAGAATATTTACTGCAATTTTTATGTAAAAACAATTATGCTGGGAAGGAGGGAAGTTACGGCTGCAATTATTTACTTAACAGAGGTGGGTTGGACGACTCATTTAACTCGCCACTTTAGTCTTCATACCAATGTGTTCACTTGTTACATATAGTTGCATAAAAAACGCTATGTGACATGTTCAAAATGGAGTATCCAGCTGTTATTAAGTTCTTCACAAAAGAAGGATTTAATCCAAATGAAATTAAACGGCGATTGGACGGTGTATATGGGGAAGCATCCTCCTAATATCTACCGTAAAAGAATGGGCCAAACTTTTTCGAGTGGGTCGAGAAAGCATCGAAGACAAAGAGCGTGCAGGTAGGCCCTTGGAGGTGCTCATTCCTGAAAACTTCGCTCTTGTGGATGGAGAAATTATGGAAGACCGGCGGTTCAAAGTTACGCAAATAGCAGCAAGGTCGGGCCTTTCTAAAACATCAGTCCTTCGAATTATTCATGAACATTTAAACACGACTAAGGTTAGTGCGAGATGGGTGCTTAGACTTCTTTCCTCAGTCCAAAAGCAGCAACGAGTCATCTGTTGTCAAGCATTTTTAGAGCTCTGCTATGGCAACGAGAGAAGTTCTGCAAACCATTGTTACAGGAAATGAAACTATAGTCCTTTACTATGATGTCTTGTCCGAAAGAGAATCAATGGAGTGGCGTAAACCTGGCGAAGCACCGTCTCTAAAGGCCAAGGTTACTCAGTCAACCAAGAAGATCATGGCCACAATCTTTTGCGACTGTGAAGGAATACTCTTCATTGACTTCAAGGAGAGGAACACCACAGTAAATGGTGAGTACTTTGCTAGCCTACTGCACAGACTATGAATTTCCATCAAAGAGAAAAGGCGAGGAAAGCTGAGTGGTTTGTGCGTTCTTCACGACAACGTGCCTGTGCACATAGCTCTTGTAGTAAACGAAGCTGTGAAGAAATGTGGCTTCAAGGAGGTCGACCATCTTTCCTATAGCCCAGATCTAGCTCCCAGTGACCCTTTCCTCTTCTCAAAATTCCAGAAGGATCTTCGAGGAAGGAAATTTAAGTGTGACGAAGAAGTTATGGGTGCTGTTTATGACTATTTTGCTGACAAAACTTCTGACTATTTGGGGGGGGGGATTGAAAAGTTTATTCAAAGATGTAAGAAGTGTATTGCAATAAAGGGTAACTATATTGAAAAGTTAAATATAGTTTTAGTTTTATCATACCCTCATATGTTGGTAGTTAATGATTTCTTCCCTTACACTATTGAAGAGATTAAATGATTTAGTTAATTAAGTGCACTGTAGTACAAATAGAGTGTGATACATTTCTAAACTACTCTAGGAGAGGACAAGTGTATTCTTGAGTAAAATGTACATGATGTTATTTAAAAAAATGAAGTTCTATCCCCTATCTCCATGTTAATGGGGGTAAAAAGTATATTCTCCGCAAGAACTCCCATATGATATTTAAAAACTTTTGTAATTTGATGCACCAGAAAAAAGAGTATTTTGGGTGAGCAAGATAAATGGGGCATTCGGTATGAGCGGGAGTCTTGGAGAATTTCTCAGTGCTTAGCTGTAAGTTATAACAGGCGTCAGATGTCGCTGACTCCACCAGTACATCACCTCTGAAGAAGAATGTGATTACTGAGCGGCTTGGAGCGCACCCTGGTAGAGAGGGTATTCCATAATAATAATAATTATTATTATTACTCAGCACTTCATGACATCATTAAGGTCGTATATTGGAGGTAATTGATGGCAGACCCGTAGCCTGGCGCCTGTCCCATCTATATACGCTTGTATATTGTGTGTGTACGTGTAGGAGAGCAGGGTGGGTGGATGGGTTTGACGTTCATAATTAACTGCCTAGGGCTGATTTACTGGATGCGAGAAAGGGAATGGGTTATGTGAGGGGGCGGCGGGTGGTACAAGAGACGCGGATAACAAACATGGCGTACGAGCGTGTTCATGTCAATGCTTCGTCTCTGTGATAACTATTTGAAATTTAATTCCCGCTCTGAGGTAAAAGTGAATGAACATCGCTCACATCACAGAAGGGGTGTTTTTACAAGGGAATCTACAAATGAGAAAAGCAATATTTGATGCACTCTCTAACATTGTTATTAACAAGTAGAACAGGTATCTGTGTTATGGAATTTAGAAATTTAGGAGAACGGCCACAACAACCGCGTTTAAAATTAAATTGTATAGGACAAATTGTCGATGCAGGTTCAGAAAATCTGTAAGAGAAGAATTAATAGCTTTGGTGAAAATGATCTCTAAAGGCAGTCAGGTGGTGTATATATTTTATTCTAAACTTTTTTTAGCATTCCCTTTTTTGAAAACATCCTAACTAGAAAAGGAAGGAAGAAAGAAAAAAGCAGGTAAATATGAAAACTTTTTGATCGTAACAAAGTACATTTTCCTCCCAGTTTGAGGGTAATGTAACGAGGAATCGGCTTTGTAACGAAAGCGTGGTGTTATAAAGAATCCTAATGTTGACAATGTATAATAAGAACATGATATTGTGTAAGAGCACACTGTATATTCTAGTTAGTGAAACGTACTGTATAAACCCAAACATAGTAAGACGTAGACGTAATAAATATTAAGGGTGACTTGCCTTGCCCACCCATAGGTGACGTAACCTGAAAGGGTCCTCGGAGAAACACTTGCATAAGCAAAAACCAACCCCTTTTTCCACTCACTTAAAATATTATGTCTACGTGTGCATGTTATAGATAGAATTATTGTGCTAATGAAGTATTATTTAGTTTTAAGCTTAACAAACCCAAACCAGGAACTTCTTAGAACCGGTCAGGACCCGGTGACTGTTAACTTCATGGTGGTGGGAAATGTTTAACAATAACTCTTATGTCTAGACTAGATGATTATTACCCCTCCTTGGGCATTGCACTTGTATAAAAGATCCCTGAATTTATTCAGAGACAGGAGAGAAGCCTTGGTGCTTGGAGGATCCACGTCCCTCTGTATCAGAAAACTATTTAATAAATAATTAAACTTTTAACAGAGTTGGTTGAGTTATTCAGATTTCGTCTGAAACACTTCGCCTTTCCTAGAGGAGTCGACCTATCTCGATTCCGTGAAGTGACGCCTCTTATACCAATATAACATCCCTTCTCGTCTTAGCCATCGAGATCGAATAGAGAAATCGTAGCACCACATTAAACAGGAGAACATCACCAAACTGTAATAATCGACAGACATCACAACTTGGACTTCGTTCAATAACCTCCTGGTGGCATCTCGGCGGGCAGTATTACAGTAATATCTTCAATTAGCTTCAGAAAATTAAAATAATACCAAACCCATCGACTTCTTAAGTTATTGGGTAATCGTTATTTAGTATAAAAATGCTGCGTACAAATCACCTAAGCAGGAAGCAAGCTCAAGCCTTTTATGGAGAGAGATTTTTGACTTGCGCCCATGTGAGGGTAAGTTGCGGGGCAGAGTGGCGCCAATTATGCTCTCCATCAATACAGAACATTCCTTTGCACTTCTACTTGCACAACTTTTGTCATTGTGACTGTAATGGTTTAAGGATGTGAGAAGCAGAGGGGGTCGCGCTGGTGCGCCAAGATTTGAAATTGTCGACGTGTGTGTTACTGCCGGCTGCGACGGTTGCTCGAGGGCATCTAGTTGCTGTTCCCTCCCAGGGCTTAGGGAGAGGTCCGGGCGTAGTGAATAAACAGATGTTTCGACGCTATTTTTAAAGATTGTTTATTCAGCATGTTTTCTGTTGTTCCTCGGTGCTTTGCCGTGGATTGGGTCGATGCACTGCGAATAATTGTTCCGCGAGTTTTGTTTAGTTGAAATCTGCGATGCAAATAAACTGAACATAGAATGATGCGACTGCTGATCGAAGATCTTAGACTAGCGTAGAGTTTAGCGACGAATTAAGCGCAGAATCGAAAATCTGAGATGCGACTGCCGAGCGCTGATAAACTGAAGATCGAATGAAGCTCGGCGCCCAAACTTGTCTTTATATACTACGACTGAAAACGAGAAAGTTGGAGCACAATAGCCGCGTCAGCGTCGCGTCTCTACCTCGAGATTTAACGTTGTTCTAACATTGGTTACTTTGCAGGCCTTCTACCGATTTGCTGGTTGAGATGAACATTAAAAATCTGTCTTGTGATACGATGTTGTAACAGCAAACTGCGACTGACTCTCCAGGAATCATCATCAGTGCGGGTGGCATACGCGCTGCAATTAGCTGTTGTTACAGGAATAATGCATTATCTACGTGATTCTAATGCGCATACCAAATTTTAAAAACTCTGATTAAAAGAAAGTTTTCTGGCAAATGTAACGCACACCCGAGGAAAATATGTTTGATTGATAATGAAATAAGCTATTGCCACGAATTTAATTTTATTAGTGTATACTGCAACACTTTTACACAGCGCTAGGTTTAGACTTTGTTCCAACACTCCTTTCATACAGTCAACAAATTTGTGTTTATATTTAGTATGAATGACTTATGTTTATTACAATACCGTATTCTTTCTTTAGCAAATTACGTTAATGCTATTAGGTATATCCATTCTTTGGTAGGTATAAATAATATAATTAAATAAAAAAACAAGAATATAATTTAGTATACTTGTCATCGGAATATACGGGAAAGCCTTCTACATTAATATCGGACTTAGATATGTTTTAGTGAAATTTGCATTTATCTCTGTTCGCAACAACTGAGGAGGGTTAAGCCGACAGAACGAAAGACACCGAGCGCTTGGCGTAGGAAAGTTGGAGGGAGAGAGGGTAAACGAAGGAGGTTTAGATTTACTCATTCGAATAATTAGTAAATATATGGTAATTGTAGCCACTAGTTTCAATCTTATAGTTTCAGACATGAGAATACGTTTGACGGAGAATGTGCTTACGTTAGATTAACATTAATTGCAAGATTGATTATTTTGCACACAGTTTTCTTTTTAAATAACGCTTTTGTATAAAATTGAGTCACATAACTATAAAGTTGATTTAGTAAAAGTACAATTATAATTATTTTTCTAAGATATAGAGGTCTGGAACGGGATCCTCCCAGCCTCGTGAGGACAACTGGGTAGCTGCCTGATGGAGAGGTGGCTATCTCCGATCTAGTAAGCCGCGATATAGCGATCAGCGAGATGCGGTGTACTGATCATATGCCCCCCTGCAATACTGCACTTTACCAATGAAATCATGTGATGGAAGTAGAAGATACAGTGATCATCGCGGTAAAGTTCAGGCCCTCATGGGGCTATGGTAAAAAGGCTTCACAGAGAGCAATTATAATTAGTTCATTATTAACTGCTTTTTTCACTATGAATGTTGCAAATGCAACATCGTGCATGAGATAATTGTTATTGATAACTGTGATGGTCTATGGAGCGTATGACATCACTAGGTGAAAAACATTATCACAAAATTACTAAGTATAAAATTAATTTCGTATCGGAACTAATAGAGTGAAGCGATTATTTTATTCTTAATTAGACAGTGAGTCAATTTAATAGTCTTATGCTCCGCTTATCAATGAATTATACAGAACATGTTTCACAGCCCTTCGCCCGCATCATCAGCTGTGAAACATGTTCTGCATAATGGAGCCTAAGAGTATTAAATCGACTCACTATCTAATCAAGAGTAAAACAAAATTACTGTTATGATTTAAACTATAATTAAAATATTTTATATTTTTTATTGAAATAATTAAAAAAAACACTACTAAAATCAGACCAGTAGTAGTGGTAGTGGTAGTGGTAAGATGAATCCTAATATTTTATCTAGAATGTTTTGAATTAATTGCTTTAAGAAATTAAAGTAACTCAATTAAAATTCCCTTAAATTGAATAATACAAACATGTAGTTGTTATTTCAATACTGTGAACGCCTATCATCATTTCGCTTTCTCATTAATATTATCTGTTTTTCAACAACAGTTTTTTATTTTTAAAATAAAAACAAAAGAAAATATTCAGTGTAAGTACCGAAGTGTGTAAAGACAACTGGTTTATGGTCAGTCATAATTTGAAGGGATAAAGGAAGATATCAATTTTGTTATTCAATGTCACGACTGCATCAGTGTGAAGCCAGCTTTAGCGTTTCCGCAACATAGCAGTGCAAATGTTCTTTGTAGTGTACACCTATCACCAGCTGCAATTCGAATCTCATGTTAACGCTGATTAGCTAAGCCGATACCGAATCTATTTGCTCATTTTGGAGATTGAGATGGATTCGCTGGAACCACAGCAGCGAGTTCAATTCCGTTGTAGAGCAGTTGATTCATGACCTGTGTCCTGGCCACACAACGACATGCTCTTGTTTCGCCGATATCGTGGCCGCTAATACTACAGGATTGCGGTGGCCCACCACGCGGCATTAGTTGCGGTGACCACGTAATCATGCTCATGCAGCCTGTACCTTTCATGAAATTTCATTAAAGTGATGTACCAGATCAGCTTCTACGAAAGGGCGCCTTATTTCTCTCTACACCTCAGCTTGGTCCAACGGTTCTTCAATCACGGGCTATCTCTTCCCAAGAATGTATTGGCGGTCACTCTTACGTTTATTATTATTATTATTATTATTATTATTATTATTATTATTATTATTATTATTATTATTATTATTATTATTATGCTGAATCTATTACCATGGTCTTCATAATACGTATTTTTATCACTAAGGAAATAGCTGTAATTTCTATTTCCCAATGAATTGTCAAGTTTTATGCTTCTGCAGACATTCATCCTAGTGCTGAAGTGACTTTGCACTGGAGTTACTTTGTTGTTCACAGAACGCAAAACTCTGCAGTTTGCTAAGAATCGGGAACGACGATGCCAGAAGGGATGAAGGAAGAGATTTGATCTAAGCCTAGCCTTTCTGTTTCTCGTTTACTTCAAGTTACATTATGAACTTGTTTTTTAAGTTTTCAAGGAAAGTAAACCAACGCCCTTCGAATGCCACAGAAAAGAGTCCCGAAAGCCCTCTGTTGGACCACAATGCGATGCATCGGAAATGGTTAACCACTGCTTTCGTTGTTTTTTCACAACAGAGTATTCCACCAACATACCCGGCATTTTATTTGAACCCTAAAGGCAAAGGAACCCACCATTAAACAGGAGAGGGGAAAATCAATGGGCGAAAATAAGACTACACGTGGCTAGACTACTTATGGAACACAGAAATTAATCTGTAATTTCCCGCAATGTTTGAAAAAAAAACATTAATTCAATTAATGTAACATTTAATAACCATACAAGCTCATGTTTACTGCCCTTTTAAGGCATTTAAAATATTACGCCACACATTTTAATTTATCTGAATCTATGAACAACTTTAGACAAAAAAGTCCTACTTTTGAAGCCTGAAGATGTCCATTATGGCACAGCTCCTTGTTCGCATATGAAAAACACCAGCCTTTTACATCCAGTGCAAGCGGTGTAAGAGTTCTTAGGTTCGATTTTCATATGATCATTTTATTTATTTTTATTTTCTTTACTTTTTCGTCTCTTTATAAAACAATACCGAATCCTGCTAATCGTAGACGGATTAGATGAACTTGAGTTTTTTTTGTATCATTTTTGCTATCATGATTGTAGTATATTAAAATGGGAATCAAATAAGAAATGTGTGACGTGCACATCATTCCCTTGAAACGTGACGAACGAAAACATGTTCGCTGTACTTTGAATTCAGATTTATCCAGTGCTACTAACATTACCCATACTCTGAAAAAGGACTTCTTTTTGTCTGTAGGCGTATCCCTTGATCGGAAATCCATGAGTATACGTAACTAACATTTTAACTACAATTCCAACCACTCAATTTTTTTTTTTTACGGAAGACCTTCGTTAATTTAAAAATAAAAATACATTTTTATTGAAATTTAAAATGTTATGTTATATAAGAGAACGTATTTTTATAAATAGTGAGTTTTAGAGGTTTTTAAGGGTTTCGTCTATATTAATTATATACATTTTCATCCGTTAGTGAAATCTATCAGACACTTATGAATCCCGTGTATTTCTGGTGCTTGATTTAACTCTAAAGAGGACTGATTATACAGTTCTCTGGGGGGGGGGCATGCTCCTAATTATTTATTTATGTAGGTAATAACGAAGAGACACTTACGTATATGTAGGGAGATGTATTATTTTACTAAATCTAAAAACTCAGAAAAGTTTCGCCTTAATGCGCTGGCCTCCATGAACATCGAAAACCGACTACCGTTTGTGTAAAACGTTTAAAAATGCTTCTAGTTTTGGTTTCAAATGTGGAAATTGCTCACTTAATTGCGAAATTGCTGTTATTATTAACGTAATTGGAAAAAAATTAATATTATGTTCGCTGTTGTTATAAATAATAATAATATTGAAACTGAATATTGCCTTGAGCTAATTGTGACGGTGATTATACTTTTATGTTCCAATAAAACTCCACAAAGGCCAGTTGAGAAATTATATATTATGATTATTTAAATGAATAGCTTAAAATCACTGGAGATGGAGTTAGAAAAACACTATTCACTTTTAATACTGTCTGGTGCAGGCATTTTCATAGAAGAGGAGGGAAGTAGGTTGGTGATAAATGTTTCCATTATGCTGCCTCAAAAGTTATTTCAGCGCGGTTTCTACAAGCTTAGAATTCGGATTTTTGCTCAAAAAGTAACCCATATTTTTGACAACGTTCTCTCTTCTTTGTGAAAGAATTCAGCTTGGCACTGAATCTCTCTCTGTATTTAGAAAAGAAAATTTCTGACGTGATTTTTTCTCAAGCAATGCAAGAATGTTACCATTGAAGACCTGTTACATCATCCACCTTGGAGTGATTAATTCAATCTTCAAAACTTCATATAGTACTTATTCATTTACTCAGATCAGTTTACCTCGAAAACGGTCCAAGTGAATATGTTTGAAGTTAATTTGGAAATTCCATTAAATATATATATCATAACCTATATTCCAAACAGTTTGGAATACAGGTTTAATTGGTACCCAGTGTTCCAGTGTTGTGTATTCGTCCCAAAAGGTCGTTTGCTTACAGCTACATATTGGTCAGGTGAGATGCGAGGGTAGGTACATAAGTTTCCGGCCTCGCCGATAAGGATATCGCCTTCACAAAATCGTTGTATAGTGTCATACCTTATCTGTTAAGTAAATAATGCGTCTGTAACTTTCGCTCCGCTGTGTTCAATTGTTCAGATATAGTTGCATAAAGAAGGATGTGTGTAGAAGATTGTGACATGTTCCAAATGGAGCATCAAGTTGTTATTAACTTCTTCACAAAAGAAGGACTTACTCCAAATGAAATTAAACAGCAATTGGACAGTGTAGGTAGGGAAGCATCCCCCTCATATTCTACCGTAAAAGAACGGACCAAACTTTTTCGAATGGGTCGAGAAAGCATTGAAGACGAAGAGCGTGCCGATTGGCCCTTGGAGGTGCTCACTCCTGAAAACGTCACTCTTGTGGAAGGAGAAATTATGAAAGACCGGTGGTTCAAAGTTACAGAAATTTCAGCAAGGTTGGACCTTTCTAAAACAATATACCTTCGAATTATTCATCAACATTTAAACATGAATAAGGTTAATGCAAGATGGGTGCCTAGAATTCTTTCCTCAGTCCAAAAATAGCAATGAGTTATCTGTTGTCAGGTATTTTTGGATCTCTGCCATGGCAATGAGAGAGAAGTTCTGCAAACTATTGCTACAGGATATGAAACTGTAGTCCTCTACTATTGTCCAAAAGAGAATCAATGGAGTGGCGTAAACCTAGCGAAGCACCGCCTTTAAAGGCCTAGGTAACCCAGTCAACCAAGAACTATGAAGGAATACTCTTTATTAAATCTCGGCCAACCGTGGTGGTATACTCGTATAGTTGACATGGAATATATACTCTGTCATTCATTGCTAGTTTTTTGTTAGCATGAAATGCCTCATCTCGTAACTAGTGCTCTAATTTACTTGGTTCTTCCATTTTAGGAAATCCCTTTTTGGAAATCTGTACTCAGCCATGCTCAAAAGTTGGTCTTCCCAGCTTCCACTGTGGCCGCCATCCTATTTTTTCCTTTCTGCAACTTTAGTCATATATCTATAATATTTTATGTAATTTACACTTGAAGATGCAGTAAAAAAAAAAAAAAAGATATTTAAGAAATGTAACTCAGTACTCTAAAGTATTTGAAAATATCATTATATGTTGATGACCAAGAGAACGAATACTGGAGTTTGGTTATAAATCTTGTCCGCGATGTTTCCGTCTCGGCTAATAAGTGTGCTGAGGAAGCGTAAATAAACATTAGAGGCCTCTTTAATTCTCAAGTGTATGAATAAATACGGCTGAATAAGTGACTTGTTAACTACTTTTATTTCGTTGTATCATTGACACTTTGCTTTTTACGTTCCAGGCTCCGATAGTTTAGCTATTGTTCTGCAAGCGGGAATATAATTTAATGTCCAGGTCTAAAAACAATAAAATTAACTTAAAATAAGCCATACATTTAGAATGCTGAGTTGAAATACAATAAAATAGGTGCGCAAATTTAAAACAATCACATTCAGTTCGAATTTCTGCAAAATATAAAGGACTTTAACCTCTCCAGTAAACGAAGAGAAAAGATTGGATACTCAAAGCACCAAAAATTGCTAAATCAAGTGTAGCTATGGAATGTTGGGGTGTATTTACGCCTAATGAGCTTTACTTCTCATGCCGTGAACTGCGGTACCGTTAATGCCACAGGATTAGAGAACAGGAAATTTCCTGCTGCGTGATTTCGATCCGCTAAGAACTGGCAGGTAATTTCACGGAAATGATGCGAAAGAGAGGAGTAAGGGAGAGAACAGCATAGAAAATACGATCAGAGAAGAATGAAGAACAAACAGAGCAAATTAACGCTGAGCATGGTAACACTTTGACATATACTGACTAACTTTGGGCGACAGAAGCACTTACAGAAAATCGTTCAACGGAGGTGGAAATTTCAAACAGTGAAACAAAAGATCGTGGTGTATATTCAAGCTCTTTTGATCCAATATTACTGGCTTAGTAATTTGCTCCTATCTAAAGTTTCCATACCATCTTAATAACATTTAATTTATTATATTTCTTTATACTTAAAATTATATAACTTTAACGTTTTATATTTATTTGGGATTACATATATATTTGACACTAAACATTTATATGCTTTTCACATTTTCTTACTCCGTTTCTCTAAAAAAATTATTGAAATGAAACCTGTATGCTTAATATTTAAACTTGTTCGTTTAATGTAAATTAAAAAGTATTATACAAACTTTTGAAATTATTATTTCTCAAAATATCGATGATTAATTTGCATAAAAAGGCATTACAAATTATTCCAAAGATTTTGAACTTTTTTAATTATTTGTGTATCATCAATATTCACAAACTGAACCTCAATAGTCAAAATGAGTGCAATGAATGAGGGACATTTATTTTTGACTTTCAATTTTAAACATTTTTTTGTCAATTATAACATTATTTAAAAAGGTTTCTATTTTACATGAGATAAAGGCTGCGATTTTGATTGTTAACATATTTTTTTTTTAATTTTTTTAAACAGTAACGGAATTGGAGACAGGATGGGAAAGGAGTTATAGTCGAAAATTATAGCTGCTTAATATTAAATTTATATTGTAATTATTGTTATGATTAATATTTTATGTAACTATCCGAACAGAGGGGAATATTTTGTGCATATCGGAGCAAGGTGGAAGTATTGTATTCATTTTTCAGATTCTACCATTGTGATGGCTGACAGACACCTGTATGAAAGCCTTTTTGCAAGAGATTTGTATTATATCTTTAAGGAAGGTTTGTCGTCGGATGACCTGGGGGATGCAGGTATTGGAAGGAGATAGAGATAGGCTAAGAATTGTTACTTTTCATCTGTGTGAATACTTTAGAGGGAACATCGCCAGCATATTGTAAAAGAGTCATTTCCACTTTCAGGGTAACAGCTAGCTACATTGTTTATCTAACGGAACAAGGCAGACAAAGGGAGGTGCACCACACGTAGGAAATACAGATTTCTGAGAATGTATCGAAGATGACAGATATGAAATAGTATAGGACACATTAAAGAGCCTCACAGCAACAGTTTTTCCCTTGAAATAGAGATAGCAAACAGATGGGTAAAAAATATGCGTTATCTATGTGAACATTTGACCACCTAAAAGTGACTAAAGGAGGAAAGAGTCATTAGGTCCAACTTAAGGCATATGACATTTATAACACATGATTTTTCTGGAAAAAGAACGATGCGGAAAAATTGTATAAGTGCAAGGAAAGAAATAAGAATAACCAATGAACACCCTTCTAAATCATACAAATCAGAGCCAGTCTACGCGTGAATAGATATTAGGGGATATCCAATAAGGAAGCCCGGAATTCACTCGGATTTCAGAATAATATAGAATTAAAATTCACGTAAGGCGGAACTTAGGAATAAAAAAATAAAATGTTACGGTGTTCAGTAAGCAGTAGTGAATGGAGTAGAAGGTTAGTGAGGAAGTAAGAATTCGAATTCAGGCAGTAAGAGGGCTCAAGAGTTGTCTAATAGTCAGGTGATAGCCAGAACTCTGGTCTCCGTGGACACTCCGATCTATAATGAGAAAATATTACATAACAAATAAATAGAGAGATATAGTGTTCTTCGCTGTGGCTGGTGTTCGAAACCTTCTTGTCCCGTTGACTCACACAAGTACAAAACCTTGAGAATTTATTACCCATAGTAACAACACAATCCTCCTTCCAAAGCCAAGGCTTCAAGAGCTTCAAGAACCTCGAGAACCCCAAGAACATCTGCCGTACACACCAAACACAGCACGCACCTACACATTACTACTTCAGAGTAGTGTGGCATGTGAGGTATCGTTTCTGCACTCTTATTAGCGGGGAGTAAAAGCTGCCAGTTATGACTGGGAACGGTAGATTAGTTACTGGGAGTCAAATATGACCGAGGTCCTCCTTGATTCCCTGGGGGTTTAAAGGAATGGTAGAGAGGAGTAGGTATCAACCTCGCAGCATCTGTGCCCTGCTCCTCCCACGTGCCAATGGCCATGTGGTTGGGGCAAGTATTGCAGGATTTGGTCAGTCTTCGTGTTCAGTTCAAGCAGCTGTATGTCTTTACAGCAGACGAGCAGAGATGGTTCAGCATTTCTTTGTGAGCTCAGTAGCTGCTTCATTGTTTCTCAGGCGCTGTGATACTACATGGAACATTTCAGTGATGTGTGTGTCGTAGATGTATCTGATAATGTTTGCGTTCTGTGGCTTGAAGTCGTGTATTGCTTCAAGTATAAGATAAATGTCTATGCAAAGTTTCTTGCAATTATCTTGAAATTGTAGAAGCTATGGTGTGCACAGTTCTGAAAAATATACTTTCTTGATGTAATGGCAGTTTCAGTTCTGGTCTGCAGTTTTATTTTTTAGCAGCACTTTTACTGTATTATTTTTAAATTATCTTTATTCCTACAATATTTCACTTAACTTTCACCCATGTTTGGTTATGTTTCACCAAATCACACACATACACAAAGGCGTGGCAGTTATTGATTTAACAACTGTGATTGCACATTAACATGTTTTAATGCTTAACTCAGTATTATAGACATTGAAAATATTGTTTTACAGACTTGAAGATGGAAACTTATTTAAAACTGAAATGCAAAAAAATTACTCCGAATTATATTTCTTTTTCTGCTCAAAATTTAACCGCACTTCACTGGAACGACCAACTTCTCTGATATTTTTGCATGTATACAGGAATAAGAAAAAAACATGTTTGTTGTAGTTTGATGCCTTCACATGATTACGTTGTATTTATAGTAATTTTTGCAGTGCAATTTGAAATAAAATAATATAATACGTCAGTCACTCTAAAATAATCAAATGTCGGGGCTGTAATATTGTTTATGTTTAGGAAAGGCTTTTGAAGGCATTTGAGTGATAAAGACTACAACAAATTGAAAGCTAAATAAACGTCATTCTAACTTATATAATTATGATTAAAAATTAAGCACATTTAGATAATTTTTGTATTTTAGGTTTTCAAAATTAGATACAAAATGAATGACATGTTCTCGAATTAAGTAAATAGGACTATTATTCAGCTTACCCCCCCCCCCATATATGCCAATAAGCTTTTCGTTCCCTATAATAGCTTCTGTAGAATTAGTTAAATAGTTCAAGCTTAACCATCTGTAAAAATAAACTTCTCCACATGTCAGTTGTAATGAGAATTATTTTTACATAAAACATTTTACAGTTAGGCAGTATTATTTTTTTAAAGTGCATTTATATTTTTGTGCAATACTCTATGATATTTTAACCAATCTTTCCGCGAAAAGTACAGCAACTGTGCATTCACATTCAACTGTCCAGATCTCTAACAGTAAATGAAACAAGAGAGCTTTTAAAAGCGTTACTGGCATTAGATAAACGTTTGAATAGAAAGTAACACTAAGAAAAAATCCCTTAGCAGTGGAAACAGTACATAATAATTATAAACTTTTCCATAAATAGCTTTTGTACTTAAGCTATAACTATAACTCCGTAAGGTATTAACATTTTTGAAACTAAATTACAAATTTAATAACTTTATAACAGTATTAAAATTAATACGTGATAAAAATGAACGCATCATTTTAATTACGAAAGAACGGGGAAGGTTACATTGCAAATAATTTCACCTTTATTGCTACGACAGCGCTTATTTTGACATTTATAGTATTAATGGATAGTAATAATTTCAAAATATTGCCAGTGCCATTTATTATATTGGATCGTCGCGCACAAAAATCGCTATAGAATGTGACGTTTGTTAAACATTTAGGGTTATATCTGGTAATGAATGTAGAATTGGATTACCTGCTGCATAATGGATTCCTTTCATAGAAAGAGATAGTTCAACAGTTGCATGCCAATGACTATTGAAGCGCACCAATTAACATAGATGGGACAGTTTTTAATGGTGTTTAAAGTTCGTTTTAACTACTGAGGCACCAAGGCGCTGATGCTACATGAGATGAAATGGTAAACTGGGAAAGAATTTTTTTTTTAAGGAAGGAAGCGTTCCAGGTCTAGTTTGGGGTACCTCCCCGGCATTTTTCATTTATGACGACTGATGAAAACCTGGAAAAAACTTCAGTTAGGGAGGACGGTCCTGTGGGAATCGAACCTGGGACCTCCAGCTCACGAGTTCGAGCCTTAAAGGCCTCGGCCACCCGCGGCGTTAGGGAGGTCAGTGTTGATTTGATTTGTTTTATTTATGGACGCTCTTTAACATCTCAGGTCATCAGTGTCCCATTCAATTCAGGGCGTGAAACGATCGACAAATTTTGCTCAGAGGTCTCTTCTTTCAGGCTTGAGGTTCTTTATCGTGCCGTAAATATACAACACGGGACCCATGGCTTTACTTCCCTTCTGAAGGAATTCATACTTAGGATTTTAACGCCCGGAAAAAATTACATCGATCCTGGCCGGGTTTGAACCGACGATCTTGGGTTTAGGAGGCAAGTATGGTTACTACTACACCACCAGGACCGACGTTGGTGATATTGAAAAATGAATAATGCATTGCTTTAGGATCAAGATTATACTTAATGTATAAGGCCGTGAGACCGGCAGGGAAGAGATTTAGAAAATGACGTTCAAGGACAATGGTATGAGTGTTGCTAGTAACCAAAACATAAAACATTTCACGAACGTATAAGTTTCTGCGATATATGTCTTTTCTATATTTTGTGTTGCTGTCAACAAGATATGAGCAGCAAACATTTCATTGGTTTTCTGTTCAGTGTGACCTTTTTTTAAGAACTGTTATAACATAAAGAAGAATTATTGTGTAAAATTGAAACAATCTGCAGGGTTATTTCATTGTTGGATTTTATCA
Organism: Metallyticus violacea; assembly: GCA_030762175.1. NCBI lineage: Eukaryota > Metazoa > Arthropoda > Insecta > Mantodea > Metallyticidae > Metallyticus > Metallyticus violacea. Next base: position 129,419,271 of record CM060831.1, read on the forward strand.
TATGATATATAGACTATTTTTTGAAATTTATTTTGTAAAAAGAGAAATATTTACATACTCTTTCCTCAGAAACTATAGCACGTATAGTATTGAATTGCTGTGTGTTAAAAAGCTTTTCATTGAGGAACAAGGTTATTATTTGACGTTTAGTTTCAATAATTATGTGTGAGAAAAATCAATATTGAAATATGCGCAAAAATTATTTTCAAATTTTATTAACAAATACTCTTAAAATAATAGATATATCATATAACAGAAATATAAACATGTATACAAATTCAATATTTTCAAGAAAATCCGTGCTGTAATATTTGGACTGTTTCAAAATACAATATTTAATGTAAAACGCGTTCCTGTAAGATGAAAGGAACAGGAGGAGCAAGCAATGAAAAATATTAGTTGAGTGAAATTAGAGAAAGGAAGATCCCCGAAAAAACCTATTTAAAGTTTTAAGCTTAAATCTGCAGGACCAAATTTCTTCAACAAACTGAGCTGTGTATCAAGGCTGCATCTGCTAGGCAGTATAACAATGTAAAGCGGGGTCTTTTTATTCCTTTATTTTGGAAAAAAAGACGTAAAACGCTATAATAATGAGATGTAAAATGCTTTAACTTATGTTAAAGAAGCCAAGATTTGAATAGGAAATGAAATTGCCCCTGTCCCTATGACAACTCCAAAGAACGAGGCTGTTTACACATTTACAGAATTTAATTAAGAAAAGCGCTGGGTAACAGGTAACAATGTATGTCGCCTAAACCACTAAAATCTGGCGTAAATGTGACTTTTTTCTTTTAGCTCGTTCTTAAATCATAACTGTTAAAATAAAACAAAGTTGAAAAATAACTCTATTCAAAAATAACTGCTAACGACATGCGGCTTGTTAGGCAGTTCATTCATCCCTTTGAAGTTGGCATGCTACCCTCTCTTTAACTTCAAGAATAGTGTTGAAAAGAATTTTTTTCTCTGCTTATAAAGTTTTCAGTGGCCTTAACATTTTTCCCCCAGGAGGCTTTTCATATGAACTTACTTGGAGTGAAAGAATATTTCGGTCAAACTTGGACTGTTGACTATATATCATCTATAGATATACAAATCCACATCGTTCCCTTGGCCACCGTTTTAAGACTATGTGAAAGAGAATAGGTGTTGACGGTGGCGAAGCTTCATGGGAAAATGGTTATGAATGACAGAAATGGATTTTTAGAATATCTACTGTGCAAATTTTATTTATTTGTAAAGTAAGAGTTGACAATATCTTCTGAAAAAAGTTCTCTAAACGAAATACGAAATTTTATTTATTTTTAATAGTTGTATTAAGTCTGAGATAACGCTAATAATTTTGCCAAATGGTGTTCTTATACCGTTACCATTCATATCCTTGCAAAATGTTCTTGAATGCGATTTAGATATATCCCAATTTATATTGCAACACGCAATGTATTCGTGAAAGGAACCTTCTTTTTTCATTAACCCGGCATCTGTGTACTTTTTTTTCTTCAATTGGTTCTAAAGGTTAAAAATAGTTTCCCAATAATTGGTAGTAGTTCAGAAATAAGCAACCGACAGACCTTCTGTAACTGAAACCTGACTTTCTTTGGTGGTTGAAAATCACGATGTTTTTAATTATTTTGACGTTCAATATATTCATGTTTCATAAGTTACCACAAATCGAAAGCTATCAAATCGGACGGATTACTCTGGAAACGTGCTAAACTTTGCTTAGGAATTGTAATACTTTTATTTTTTGATCAGAAATCAACAACCGCGCCCAAATTCCAACAGCTTAAACAAGATCAAGTACTTTTTTCCTAGATTCTTCTAATGTTTGAGACAACTATGAAAGCAAGTACGCGACCGGCATGTAAATTGCCAATTATTACAAAATTTACTTGGACTACCGTTTGTAACATTAACACCTCCCGTTGAAGATTGTAGTTGTCACTTTGCGGGTTTACTGTAAATTAAGCCCTAGTGAAGTTCTGCAAAGTGTCCTAATAATACGGGAAAGGGATCACGTAATAAAACTCAAGAATACTACTCAAATAGAATTTATTTAAGTATAAATCATTAATATGCTTTCCATATAATTATTTGAAAATATCCAAAGCAGTGAACGTACAATAAATATTGAATAGAACCTACAAAAGAAATAATAGCAATAAACTATGCAATGTTTACATTAAAATATTTAAATAAAGGCCTTCAGAACAAATGACAAGGAATTTCGCCCTTTTACTATCAAATTATATCAAACTCGGGCAAGGCGATAATAATTAATTAAACTACCTACAACTTGCCTTCATACCACAATAACACAATAATAAAATGCATATAAAAGGTATGAGTATATAATTCATTGCTAAGCCAAGATCAGTTAAAGAGAAAACCTTGCTTTAAGAAAATATTAATAATTAAAAACCTACTGCTTATACAGCTTACCACATTACTCCTTGAATACCTGGACCACTGGATACTCAGCCAAAAGACTGTTTGAAAATTTTCAAATTATTAAATTGAAATATTAAACTAGCTCGGAGCCTCTTGACAGCGTCTGCTAAAGAAGAACACTAGGAAGTGTCCGTTCTGTATCAATGCGTTAGAAGACCAGCTCTTTTACATGTTCGTCCGGAGAGAGGGGCGTCGGTCAATAGACGAACGTTTCCCATATGAGGCTATTCCTCATGTTACGATTCTAGAAGATACGGGAAAGTAAGGAAAGATGGAAATGAAACATTTATTTAGATCGACGGATGAATGCGAAATCGGGAGACCTTTTAATGATTTCGAATGTTGACAGTTTTGGCCCCCATGCAATCGCGACCTAGTTTAAAACTGTTGTCCACTTCGGAAAATGATGGTCAAAGTTCCATAAAACATTTCCCATAGCATAAAGGTACAGAATCCCGTTTCTTTTATATGTATATTCTATGGCTATGGCTATGGCTCGCCACAGCCCAAGGAGGACCATGGTCCTACCGCTTCGACCACTGTGTCCTCTTCTTCGCCACATGACATCGCTAGAGATATCCATAATTACAAAGTACTTAATTAGTGTATTATATTCGACGTTTTATATTTGACAAAACTCCACATTTGCATTACAACCGTAAACTACACGCGCTGTTGCACGAACGTTCCCGGGATAGATGGTGGTGTGGGATATGATAATAGATTTGGGACTTCCATTGTCATCTGTAAATCACTCCGACTCTATTTAAATACGAGCTCTTAATTTTGAGTAATCGTTGCACATATGTGAGTTATATTTAGGCGTTGCTTTCAATTTGGAGGGGGAAAAAGTTGATTCTCACTTTGTACAGTTTTTCCATTTCTATCATGAGCCCATAATCACTTTATTGTTATTATTATTATTATTATTATTATTATTATTATTATTAATAATAATAATAAAACGTAGGTATACAGAAATGTGAATATCTCTTAAAATATTAGAGTTGCAGCAATTTTAACCGACAACTTTTTAGTTTTTAAAATGCTTTTTTTTTTTTAAAGCAAAGTATCTTTTTAGTCTCTATCTTCAGTTAAGTACAGTTTTAATATAAACTTTAACAGCACCCAGTTTTTTGTTGGAAATAAAATGAACGAGCTAGATATTCTTCAATATTTGTTTCGGTAATTGAGATTATATTTTATCGTGTTTATTTTAAAAGTTTCACAAATAGAAAAATGCATTGAATTAATTTTAGTTCCTAGGATTTTAACGGAAAAGTTTTCTACGGAAACTTAAAAATCGCAAATTTCACATTGGACCTTTTCAAATAAGTTTAAAAACGTTCAATGTGAAATTTTTAGGATTACGCTGATAAAATTGTCGCACACGCTCCAAGTATATCACAGATGTAAATGGTGAATTTCTTGTTGTACAGACAACTAAGATCTTTAAATTACGTATAGTTTTAATCTGTCGGTGGGTCCTATCTGCTTAATTATTATTATTAACATTTTTAGTAGTAATGGACATTTTATTGTACGTTTTTGAATACATTCAAATAAATACAACTGTAGCACGGCCTTAGGGCCGTACAGACCAAGGTCGTCCTTATAACAATCAAAAGGGTTATACACATACATATATATATATATATATATATATATATGTGTGTGTGTGTGTATGTGCATATATGTATGCACACGACATATATATATAAATCTACATACATACATACAGATACTTCGATATATTTACGTTTTCTATTAATAATATTATATATAAATACATAAACATGGAATGGAGCCCTTACTATTGAGCCCCCCTTCCATTACTCACACCGCCTCTCCGACTCCCCCCTCTTCACTATAGCCATTAACGTTCTTTGTCGGATCTTCTCCAGAAATATTCCCAAATTGTGTGAGTATCTCGCATGCACCAACACTTCCAGGCAAAAGTTCAAACTTATATTGGCATTCAGAATTTGCGGTGATAAATGTTCATTTCTTAAAATCTCAGTTTCCCTGCATTCTGCCAAAATATGCCTCCAGGTATCTCTCTCTCTGTGCACAATGGACAAATTCATTCCCCGACATTAACTGTTTTTTCCCCCTTTCTAAGCCCCTAATCTGAACCATGCGAGATCACTTCTTTCTTCTCTACCCATATATCTAAATAATGCCCCATTCCCCACTCCGGATGTATTTGAGCCTGCAAGTTAAACGATACTTTTTCTGCGCATTGAGTCTCAATATTTTGCCTATCTATATTTCGCAAACGCGTGTTAACTATTTTCCAACTATTTCGTGTAATGCCCTCCCCCTTAATCAAATATACCCCAATAAAATTTTGTCTAAGTCTTTCCTTATTTTTGATGCCCATCCCGTATCCCGTCGTTCCCTTATTTGCTCCCTTGGACAAACTGCTCGAAGAACAGCTTGATTCCCCCGTGTTATGTTAAACCAGCATTTAATTGTTCTTATTTTTAAAATTCACAGTTTCTTTAAAAATACCAAACTCCACAATTTGCTGTACCCCTCCCTACTGATAGGAACCGTTTTAGAAACTGTGTTTTTATCTGATTAAGTTCCTAGGTGTTTTCCCACCCCTAAAATTTCGGCCCCGTGCCCCATAGTTGACCTCACAACCGCTCTTTACACCAACTCCATTGTTCTAGGTGGATTTTTCGGTATTTTTAATAAGATCTTTAATGCTTCTATATTTTAATTAGATACTTGTGCTTTGTGTTGCCTATGTGTCCCTTCATAGCTAAAGTGACTCTAAAGTATGTGAATTTCTTAACATTTTCCAGTGCCTGACCTGCATACTCCCACCTCACTTTCCTGATGTACACCGCACGTGTTTGCATTATTATTAACTTGCCAATGGGATTCCAGCACACAAAATGCCTTAGCCACCATTTTCACAAAATCCCATCTGGTGGTTAAAGGGCCGAACTATATTCTTAGAAGGCAGTGTAAATACAAATTTCCAAAGTTTCTTTGTATGGTTATGCAAGAAGCAGCAAAAATAATCAATATTCCGAAATAATTTATTTAAACTCCGATTTTATTTAGACTTACTTTGTATAATTGGCTTCCAGAGCTTATAGCATAATGGGACAGTTTGAAGAAAGATAGGAAACAAAGTATTCAGATCAATTAGTTCAACCCAGAACTGAACTCTGGGTATTTTAGTAGGAGCAATGTGTAAGTTTGCACTTCTGCTTCCATGAACTGTAAAAGTTGTGTAGGAGAACTTGTATATAAAGAACCACCAGATACTTTTAAACGGTTATGAAACAACATGAAAGACTTGATGTCTATCTTTCCTCTTGAGGCCGCACACAGTTCTTACTGCACGGAACAAAGTCCTAAAGACGGTAAAAACGAATAAAAGCATAACAAATTTCAGATCACGTGGCAAGCAGGATGAAATACAGATCCCAATTTAGCGTGCAGCGGAAAAGGGAGAGAGAGGTGCAGAAAATGGGAGGCGTGGGGCCCATTTTCTAACGCGATGTCGGAGCACAGACTATCCGTTATCCCTAGTAGAGGAAGAGACTGCTCTGGAATGTGTGCTCTACCACTCTCGTTTATCGGGCCGACAAGGGAGAAATTAACAGACCGTGCTCATGTCGCTAGGGGCCAACACCTTGTGCTATATATTATTTCTTGCGATCTTCAAGGTACAGGTAACTGCGCGTAGAGGCATCTCACAGTGATTGTGACTTTTACAAACTTCCTATCCTGGGAGGAAAGTGTAGTGCTGAAAAACTCTGAATGTCAAGGTTCCTCGTTAAAGAGTTTTAAAAATAATGTACCTAAATTTCTTTCAGAAGAACTGTTACGTTTCCAGACCCTTTTGTTTTTATGTGACGATTTAAAATAAAAGTTCTTTAGTTGTATTTAATATGACTATTTCACTCATGTGACATCATCTTAAAATCCACCAATGAAACAACATTTTGATTTTTCACAAATCACAGTCCGATTTTGGAGTGAAATTATCGAAAAAAAAATATGAAATCCGTTTTATCACGCGACGTGCATTTGTCTTATGGTCACTATACCTTCACTATATAATTCCTGAACACACATCACTGACCACTTGCTAGAGGCAGTGGGGAGCTATTGATAGCAATTCATGGACAGTCGACAATCATAACGCAAAACGGGGAGTTCTAAAAGCGTTTTGGTGATGCGTCAAATGTGCAAATTGATTTTATCATTAGGAATTCCAAACCACAGAATGCAAATAGAGAGATACTGTATGTTTTTTTTTCTCTCTCTCACAGCTGGTATTAGTAAATCGAACTGTAGCGATTGTAATAGTCGACTTTTGTCAATTTCAGTCTCACAGTTTCTGAATAGAATAGATATCCATATGCATAACATTTTATACAAGTGTTAATATTCTGTGAGCGAATTTAATATATATATATATATATATATATATATATATATATATATATATATATATACTTTTATTTTTATTCTATGCATGAAATAGTGCTAAACCTGTATTTTGCTCTTCTCTATTGACATTACTGACAATCGGCATTCTTCTGTCGCAAGATTGCTTGAAAATGTTAAGTACAAATATACAATTATTAAATTTTGTAAGCCAAATTTAGAGGAATTATATTTAAACTCTTATTTTATTTGTGAATAGTCTTAATAATTATCACTCGAGTGTCTGAGCTTTCCAGACTCTCTTGTGATAATGTTTGTTATTTATCGTTCATAAATTCGTTATTAATAGGCGATTTTATATGATGAAACTTATACATCCTCGAGATCAAGGTTTTTTCTAGCTAATATTCTTTGATATGTACTGTCATACAGATTTTCAGATACTAATTAAGGGGAACACTAGTACTAGTGCTGCTACTGCTACTTAAATGGCGTTGATGCATATGTCCTTCTTAACCATCCTCTAAGATTTACAGCACATTACTTACAACACATATTTGGGATCCACGTCTTGCCTCTAGCAACCTTAGACCCGAAATACAACTCATTATTTTTTTCATAATAGGCATGACCTTGAAATGAAATATTTCTGCATTTCAATGCAGGAACCATCACTGCCAACTAATATCGATACAAATATCAAGATAGGCTAAGAAGTTTGCAACTAAAACCAACTAGTTCCCCTCAAAAGTAATACACTTTTTGCATTATATAATTCTGCCAACTTCAGGAGGATTAATATCCTCATTCTGTGTGAAAGGTCCAACTTAATCCAAAAAAAAAAAAAAAAAAATCCCTTTTTTCTCAAAATTTGAGCCTGAAACAGAAAAAAAATTAACTTTTCGAATTCAGCAGAAAAAATTCATTCAGAAATACCCATTAGTTTCCAAAAGAGTAAAATCATGTAATTGGTGTAACATTATATTTCGCACCACACCAATGTTGGTAACACTGGAGTATTATAAAATGTTACATCACTGAGGTTACAACATGGAGTGCCTTTCCAACAGCTACTTTGATTATGAACTGTCAAAAATATTTATAAAATAAAATTATAAAGACAAATGATTCGTTTTCTCATAAGCTACAAAATTCTGGTTACGGAAGAAAAACGAGTGTTTTAGAAACAGTGTTCCTAATTGATGGGAGGTAACAAAAAACGTTTAATCATACTAAAATGCAAAAATCGCCTATAACTTCATTAAGACGTATTATGATTATTTTAAAATATTTGCTACTATAAACACTTTATAATTTACAGCAGCTCTAATGCTTTAGGAAATTGTAATAGATGGAACTTTGGGCTCACGAACAAAGTATACGAAAGTTAGAAATGGAAATGTAGGGATGTGAAAAATATTTATTAAAATTAATAGCAACATCTAAGCAATGAGGTTTTATGCAATCCTAGCATTAAAACACGATTTTTATGACATCGTGCACAATTAGCCTAATTTTGACATTGGTTACCTAGCAACTAGTATTCCATGCAGTCATCACTGTCTTCACGGCACAATTTCAAACAACTTTATTGTTGATTTTGTTTATTTATGGACGCTCTTTAACATCCCATTCTGTTCAGGGCGTGAAACGGCCGACAAATTTTGCTCAGAGGTCTCTTTTTTTCAGGCTTGAGGTTCTTTATTGTGCCGCAAATGTACGACACGAAACCCACGGCTTTACTTCCCTTTCGAAGGAAGCCATAGTTACGGTTTTTACGATCGAAAAAATTCATCGATCCTGGCCGGGTTTGAACTCGCGATCTTGGGGTTAGAAGGCAAGTATGATTACCACTACACCACCAGGACCGACAATTTCAAACATCGTACTTAAAAGAAAAAGTTAAAATCTTTACCCTAACAAGCATACCAACATTCAAACACGAGAATTTCTTGATGAAACAAATGTTTTGAAACTACAACAATGTAAGTTATCAATCATCATAAATAAACTTCAATTATCTTGGAAACATTCAAAATACACTTAATTAATTAATGAATCATATTAAATTTATTTCATTTCAAAATGTTAAAATGAATCATTAGTAATCTCTATTATACTACCAGAAAGCTTCCTTAATCTTACTACATTGATTTTACTTTCGAATACACACACCAGAGCATCGAAGGCACACAAATCTTCGTGTACAAATCAAAGAATCTAAATTTTAAATTAAATACCATATAAATAATCAATAAATGTTATATAACATACTTCCCAGCTTCGGTAAATACGCCGACAACATTTTTTATTTGTTGAACTAACATGTTCCTCTTTTCTCCATGTACAGAACTTATCATATGCCTTTTCGTGCACACTTTTCGATTTTTGAGGAAATAACAAACCCTGAGCTATCTCAGCTTCTTTTATAATTTCTTTTGGAATTATAGGCATATTTTCAATATCAAACATTGCAGAATTAGCATCCATTTTCATTTGAATTCTTCAAAAAAAAAAAAAAAAAAAAAAAACCGAAATAATATTGGCATAGATATGATTACTAAGAACATTAGATTTTGTAAATTTTAATAATTTTTAAAAATATTTCAATGCTAAAATGGCATAAAACGGGTTTTTTAAATTAGTGTTTAAGGCCCGTTTTTACTACTGAGGCACCACAGAGGTGATGGGCCCTCATGATACGTGAGATAAAATGATAAATTGGGAAACGATTTTTTTTTAAGGAAGGAAACGTTCCAGGACTAAGTTTAGGGTACCTCCCCGGCATTTGCCATTTATGAGAAATGAGGAAAGTATGTATAAAGCTCAATCAAGGAGGACGGTTCTCTCGCTCACGAGTCCGCCCTTAAGTATAAAACGTTGTATGCAACACACGTATCTTCATTCTGAACACTTGTGAGCGGAAGTGAACGCGCTAAACATTCACCCGAGTCACAAATACAAGATTATATACTTGTTACAAAAATAAATATTATTTAAATTTTGGTTTTCTGCAGCGTCTTAGAAAGGAGGGTAGTTTGGAATGATCCAAAGATTTCAGTAGTGTCCCAAGCCTATTATCGTGCAAACCCCTCCCCCTTCTTCTCTAGAAACACTTCTGCAATGAATACTTCATTTATTATCGAAGAATATAGCTCCTACAGATAGTAATGTCTATTTTTGGAAAATGGAAAACAACATATTGTGCAAAATTATTTCGTGAAGAAGGGTGAGAAAGCAATAGAACTTTTACATTTTTCTTTTTCTTCGTTCACATCCTTCTGCAACCTATCAGCTTTGCATTTGGTGTTCCGTACCTGTCTATTGGGATGGGTATGGTTGTGGCCCTGGTTAATTTCATATCTTTTTTATTTGAATGGTGTTGAACGCCCGTTTTTGCTACAGAGACACCACGGGCGGTGAACACTGATGATACATGAAATTAAATGATAAATTGGGAAAGGATTTTTTAAGGAAGGAAGCGTTCCAGGCCTAAGTTTAGGATACCTCCCCGGCATTTGCCAGTCATGAGGACTGAGGAAAACCTGGAGAAAACCTCAGTCAGGGAGGACAGTCCTGGTGGGATGCGAACCCCAGACCTCCCGCTCACAAGTCCGCGCCTTAACGACCTCGGCCACCCGTGGCGGTTCATAATATCTGTGAGGGTATTTTAGAGCACACCATTATCGCAGGCGATATATATTTGTTTTACAACCTTCCTTAATCAAAAGTTGAGCTAACGTTGAGTAAGCTTCGAAACATCAATCAGCTGTCCAAAAATCATGGAGTGTGCTTTTTAATTGTTGCATTTCTTTCCTTGCAAGTTGTTTCATGAAAATTATGATAGCATGAACGTATGTCATGTTCTATGACCAAAGTTGTGGCATTCGTCTAGACAAACATTGCCATAGAAGTTGAAAATTTTAAGGTGCATTCTCCTTTAAGTTATGTTAGTATTGTAAAGAGTACTTGTGTCGTGAACACAATACGCGCTGTTGCAGAGCACTTCTTCCCATACTGCTCTGGTGTATATTTATTGTCCGTCGTTTTTAATCGACATCCTATAGGTTTTAGATTGAAGTTTGTTTTGGTATTCTGTCGTCAAGCATTCAAAGTCCATCTATACTTTCCTATACTCTTCCATTTGCTTTAGTAGTGCTTTGATTCCTAGTTGGTTCGAACCCGGCCAGGACCGATGGATTTTTTCGGGCGTAAAAATCCTAAGTATGGCTTCCTTCGGAAGGGAAGTAAAGCCGTGGGTCCCGTGTCGTACATTTACGGCACGAAAAAGAACCTCAAGCCTGAAAGAGAGGCCTCTGAGCAAAATTTGTCGGCCGTTTCACGCCCTGAGTTGAATGGGACGCTGATGACCTGAGCTGTTGAAGAGCGTCCATAAATAAATCAATAATAATAATAATAAGATTCCTAGTTTTACTCTTATCTGTTCATTCCTTCTCGGTTCCACTCTTTGCAACCTTTCACTAAGCGAAGGCATCCACATTATTGCTGCTTGTATTTTGAATTTGCCTTTTTCCTTTCAGGTTCATGCTTCACACCCATAAAGAAATGCTGGAAGTGTCATATTGGTATAAAATTGAAGTAATGTTTCCTTTCTTACTTAAGTTTTAATTGTTCGCAAATCGCTTGGTACTTTTGTATTTATTATATTAATATTTTAATCGTATTCATTGGTTACATTGTGACCTAGATAGCTACCAGGAATGTGAAATTTGTTCTATTATATTATTAGCTATCTTCTTTAACATAATTACTTTAGTTTTTGGACATATGCATATTATATTATCTGCAAATATATATTAAATCATATTCAACTTTTTAGAAAATATTTTTGGTCGAAAAAGAAAACTAGTTCATCATCTTTAAATGATAATATATTTATTATTTTATTCGATCAGAATAAACAATGTGCTACTTTTTTCCACTCTTGAAATATGTTAAAAATCTGAAACTATATGCCGATTCTGGTGGTGTAGTGGTAACCATACTTGCCTTCCAAAACCCAAGATCGCGGGTCCAAACCCGGCCAGGATCGATGGATTTTTTCGGGCGCAAAAATCCCAAGTATGGCTTCCTTCGGAAGGGAAGTAAAGCCGTGGGTCCCGTATCGTACTTTTACGGCACGATAAAGAACCTCAAGCCTGAAAAAGGAGGTCTGAGCAAAATTTATCGAACTTTTCACGCCCTGAATTGAATGGGACGCTGATGACCTGAGATGTTAAAGAGCGTCCGTAAATAAAACAAATCAACAAATCAACTGAAACAATATCCTTGTTTTAAACGAAAATTTGTTATTTCCTTTGTCTTCCAGTATAGGTTGCCAGTTTTATATTACTATATAAACTCTGCATACTTTTCTTAAATGTAAAGGGTAATCTTTGATTTTAGTATGTTCTGGATTAATCTTACTTTATCCAAAAATATTTTTAGGCCTTCTATTTTTAATTCTCTTAAATGTTCTGTTATTTTTACCATAAAATGTTATTCATACATGTACTATTAATTCTAATCTGACTCTGTACTTCCATCACATGTATTTCATTTAATAGTTGTGTATATAGTTTGTACGCAGCATTTAATAGGCTGTCTGTAGTTCCTACATGCTACATTTTCGAAACTTCCTATTCCTTTGAGATTTTCATTAGCTTTCAGCTTTTGTTGTAGGGTACAAGTGAGCAATGGTGTTTAACGTCTCGCTAATATTTAAGAACATAATAGTTTTAGTGCGATACCAACAAGCCTGTTCAAGTATGAAATTTGAACCACACGAACTTGACTTTGAACTGAAATCTTAGCACATGCTTTCCTTCTTAGCTTTATTAGGTATGCATGATTCATGTACTGAGCATTGCATTGCTTGTGTTGATATTACCCCAGTCAAGTGAAAAAGAATATCATAATTTAAAAAAAATACTACTTTTTGTTAGTAAATGTTAGTAATTCCAGATGGAATTAATTTAAAATATTTGATAAGTGTATATTATTCCTTTCAAAATTATGTCGTTCTTGCACGCATTCCTTTGCTTCCTGGACAATGCACCAGATTCCCCTTCTCCCTTAGTCACGTCAGCATGGTGCACCAAGCCAGGCTTGGTTGCTATTGGTAAAAACTGATCGCTTATTCGAGTAACTGGTGTCGTAATGCTGGGTAGCGTGTTCTCGGCTCATTCCTTGACACACACACACACACACACACACACACACACACACACACACACACACACACACAAAGAAGACTCCGGAGTAACGTACAGATGTTTCGCCTCTCATTTTAAATTTTTATGCCCAGGGTCTTCCTTGCGACAAACACCCAGTGGTCCGGATAAAATGCTCTTTCGGAACATTTTATGGTAAACTTGTTTTTGTATTACATTGAATTAACTTTTCTTTTGTAATAATTATAGATAGAGAAAATGTATTTTTTAAGCGAATGTGTTGAGTTTATTGTAACCAAGGGACGGAATTTAAAGTCTTTTATTTATTTTTTTAATCGGTACTTTTATAAATTCCTGTGCCCTAATATTTATTTGCCAGGAATTGGATTAATTATTGTATGGTAAATGTAACAAAATCTCAAACATTCAAATTTTTGCAGTTTTAAAGCTTCAAGTTAAATGTTTCAAGTATTTAAATGGTGTATTATTGAGATACTCGTACACAATTTGCATGAATGAAGGTTATTTATACTATAGGATACTTTTGTTATTAGTGAAAACTGAATCGCTGAATAAATTACACCAATTTCGCCGCTGTTAGGAACTGTAACTTGTTCTTCTTTTTCCTACAGTAATATCTCAAGGGTTTTCCTTCCAGTATACTTCCAAATTTAAATTTTGTCTAGGGATCAACGGGGGAGTGTCGAAATCGGGCCAAATTATTCACGACATAAGGCTATTTAGGAGGGTGATGGTAGAGACAAACCCCAGGGTGTCATGACAACTCAATTTATTGTAAACGAGACATGCCGCCAATCTGAATTATAATTACAAACGATAACCTCGATGGGCTCTTACTTTTAAGGAAGGAATCTGTCGCAGTAATGCTGAGGGTTTATGTCAAGGGGTCGTCCTCCTAAGACAAAAGGCAGGTGACAAAGACCATTGACTAAAGTAAAAGATAAAAGACCCCGAGCTTACCCTTGCTCTGTTTACCCTTATATAGTTTTACGATACCCTGAAGGGGGGGTTCTCTACATGGTGACACAAACTACATCAAATATGGTGTGCCATTGCTTTAAATTTGAATTATATTAATCAATGAGAAAGTAGTGTGTAGGTGTCTAAACCTTTCGACACCGCATGATAGATTCAGGTTCAGCATGTTTTGCTTGTTACTAGGCAGAGGTTAAAATATCGTGTAAGCAGTCTCTGAAGTGATTGACCTCTATGTCTTTAAACATACTGAAATTCACTAAGGCGATCACGTTAAGATAAACGAAATGTAAAACCAAATGAATTTAATTGTAAAAAATGTTAATTTGCTACACCATGCGGTCGTATTCGATAGCCTAATGTGATGGTCGCAGGGAGGAGTTTGTTGATTCAATTGACTGTTGACGGATTGATGTCGATTTCCTCTTCTCCTGCTGCCTATCGAATGAGGTGTACTTTTATGACCCTCTTAGGCCAATGGGACAGGACTAGGAAGTGGGCAAAAGACAAACACGAATCGTGAACCATACTATAATACGATTTGTTTATAATTAAGTAATTTTATCTTTCAAGGGCCGGCTTTAAGTTCCGAAAATATTGATGAGTATTGGTAACTAACCGGATGGATTCTAGTCTATCACTGCACGGTAATTATACCAAATCTTTCACCGTCCCATTTTTCTTTTTGTACCACTATTTTCAACATAGCTCCCTGTTAACAGTTTGTGTTCCACAAGCTCTCCGATCTGTTTTTCCCCTGGGTTTTGTTACGTAATGTTGGTTACAAGTTATTACACCCACAAGGTTCTGTTGCATTAATAGGTTTTTATTGCCTTGCCTGTCCTGAATTTTAACAAAAACTATCCCTTATGTCTGTTCATACAATTCCTAGGGATCTGACCCACTATCTTTTTCAATTTAGAGACGAACCTTATATAAAGCTTCTTACAAAATATATACAAAATATGTACAGGATCATCTGTCTGCTTTTGTCCCATTCCCAAAACACGCTTCCTGGTTTATGTCTAAAAACAAGTTGTTCTAATACAGAGGAAATACGCAGAATGACTTAACTTTAATATGCAGACATATAAATTGATTATGATAAGATTTATAATACATGTAATTAATTTACTATTATAATATAAACATGAAGGTTGAAGGTATTTTATGTTGTCTCAACCCTTCAGCAGTATATGCCACAATATAACCGTGATATTGTGCAAAATAAAAGTAATTTTCATATACGTAACTACAGAAAAGACAACTAAAGACATTACAAGGTATATTTTAAGAATACATAATCGTAAATTAGATTGGAGATGTCTAATTTGCACCAACACTGGAACTTGGACAAAAATAAATAACATAAACAAGTCGAGGACACTTCTTCCGATTAAAGTGAAACTGAACCACCCTCTCATCATACATATTAAGTACCAATAATTAGGGTGCAACTGAAAATACAAAAATAATTGAAATTGTGGGTTATTTCCTTTGTCACTCAATAATGCTGTAAATATTTATACACGAAGGTTCAAATTATTAACGATGGAAACTTTTCCCCATTTAATGTACGTTACCATTCTGCTTATTTGCTGTCTTTGCAATAGAAACACTTTGCTGTAGGGGTAACTAGAGCACAGTCCACGTGATCTGATGTCCTCCACTGTATATCTCCCCTAGCAAAGAAAAGGATATCACGAAACCTCTGATGAAGGATTAAAGCTTATGGAACGTTGAGTACGCTTCTTCATTTAAAAGGGAAACTTGTCACAACTAATGCCTTTCTTGAGCATCTCATCTTGGAAGACACTTTTTGTATTTTCTGCTGTTCTACGACTCCAGTATCGAAACTGCTCGTCCGTGGTATAGGATCAATATAGTAGACCTAAGTACTTCTATTGCCAAGGAGAAAATTAACTTTCATTGAAAATGACTGGGTTGAAAGGCCAAATCCACGTTTCTTGAAAGCAGTAATGACAGTTTCTACACTTTCAGCTTTTCCATACGCTTCACTAAGCAGACGCTAGAATTGTGAGGTTGAGTGAAATGAAGAACGCCGGTTAGAATTTAAACCTAATATTGCAATCCAATCTCTCCCAAACTCTTCACTTGTGTAATGGATCATAATTTCGGAATCAACCTAAACGGCAGTCGACTAACAAATCTAAGATTTGCTGACTATGTGGTCTTATTTGCCAAAACACCGAAAGCACTACAAACTGTGCTGGAACAATTATGTGAACATAGCAAAAATGCAGGGCTGTCACTTAAACTGAAGACACAGTTAATTTCAAACGAGCCTGAAACCACAATAAAATAAATGGTACAGTCCTCACATATGTGAGTTAATATGCACCGGATTTTCTTAAACGATACAATGGAAAAAGAAGTACAAAGAAGGATCCCATTTACCTAGAGAGCAATTTGGACCCTTAAGTTTATATTGTTAGACCTAACACTAACTAAGATTCCAGACGCTCGAAACCTGCGTATACCTGTATTACCATATGGGTGCCAGACATGGTCAATAACAGAAAAGCAAAAGAACAGAATTCAAACATGCCAAGAGCCTGGGAATGACCTTGAAGGACAAAATACCTATAGTATTAATAAATCAGTTATCTCATACAACAGACATCGCGCAAATAGCTACCAGAAGCAAATGGCAATGGGGCGGTCACGTCGCAAGAATGCAGGACAATAGATGAACCTACAATATCTTCATGTGGGATCCCCGGATAGGAAAAAGCACTCAAGGCAGACCAGAATAAGATGGACAGACCTCTTCAAGGAACACGCACGTCCAGATTGGTCAAGAGTAGCAAGAGGAAGAGTAAAATAGAAATCTCTCGAGAAACAACTGGTGCAGTGAGAAATGGAGTAACCAAAGAGTGTCTTAAACAGCATACGAACAACTAGCGTGGAATAGCTCACCATGATAGGAAAAAGCGAGCTCTCCCTACTTGTTAGAGGGCCTTTGCCTTTATGGGATACAATATGCTATTTTTATCTTTTATCTTTATCTTAATTGCTCCCTCTCTTATTTATAACAATGTATGTCAATTACATTTTTCAATAATATAAAGACATGAGATAAAGTATTAGCATTATTTACGACAGATTTAAAATTAGGTTCTCACATCTTTTATTTTGTATGTGAATTCTTGACATTCCGCTAAATGTCTTTTCCATCTGAATGCATGTATTTAAGTATCAGACAGTAATGAATAGTTTCCGTACATTTGGGGCGTTAGGGCCAGTTTTTATTTTGCCTTTCTTTTCTCTCTCCTCTTTTCATCTTCTTCTTGCCTATTTTGATTTTTGTTGCCTATTTTAATATTTAACCCCCCCTTACCTGTTTTGGATAGTTATGGATTTTTCTGCGATTCTTTACGCATTTTAAAAATCACAAAGAATTTTAATTTATCGAAGTGAAAAAAATTATAAAATTTAAATATTATTTCACCTCACAAAAATATTGATTGAGAATTTTGTTATACATTTATTTCTTTTCAAGCAGTCAAAAACTTCTGCTTAACCCATTCACTTAAGATCATCAAATAGCACAAACTTCATTGGTGAAAGGAACGCAAGGTTACCTGGGCATACGAATACGAGGAAATAGAGGAGATGAGAGAAGTACTATAGTTTTGAATAATTCTGGCAAATGACTTGTATCGATCTGCGCGAGACAATTCTATAGAGGTAACTTCTCAGCAGCATAAATATAACAAACAATTGGAAGCAAGTAAGACGAGAACGGTACAGTTGTGCAATAAATCGTCCCTACAATGTGTTCAGTACGGAAGTAAGAGAGACACTAACCTGATTTCCCTATAAAGTATAAACAGAAAATGAACTGAACCAGAAACCACTGCGAACTTTAGCTCATTCGCCAGGACTATTCAAAACTATTTTACTTTGTGTTGATCAATATTTTCCATGATGTCTTGAAAGGTGAATGTTTTGTTACAACTGGTATGAGTCCTTCCGAAATAGCTTGTTTTAAATATGCTCCAGTCACTTTAATGGAAGCAGCAAGTTTTTTCATGATGAAAATTGATCTCTCTGACAAGAGGCTGACTAAATTATTACTTATCTTAAATGCCTATTTTCATTAATAATGAATGATATTACTTTCTGTTTTCAATTGCAATAAATGTCTATTTAATTATATTACTACCTATTTTTCCTCATTTTAAGTGCTATTTTGCCTGCCTATTTTAACCAAAATGCTAATAATGTAGCACTATTTCTTATTTCATTCTTGAATAAAGTAAAATGCTAATTTATCTTATATATCTGTTTTAATGTCATCTATTCATCATATCTCCTATGCCCAAAACTGGCGAAAGTCTTTAAAATATTTAAGCAATAAAGTGCGCGAAGTACACGTTTTTCCGTGCGCGGACTACGACTGGCTATTCATTACCGTTGCAGGAAGGGAGAAAGCGAATTTTATAGTCCCGTTGCCGCTTTATTCGCGTTCTAACTACAGAGTAAGTTTACACCACTGCTATTCTGGTAAACAGAACCACCAACTTTACCATCAAGTGAAAGGTCTTGTTTTTTTGTTTTTTTTTTTCAACCCACTATACGTGGTGAGGCTAGACGTCACTGGCCAGCCAGTTTGTGTGTGTTGTTTGTTTATCTGCTATCCTAACCTAACCCAAAGTTGGGAGACCATAACTCAGGTTCCGGAGAACGTGTGTGCAGGTCCATATTTCACAGACCACGACGTGAACGCAAGAGGCACCTAAAAACTACTCTGCTGGTTTCGTAAGAGCGGTTTTTAGTGCGGTCTTCTCGTAATCCGAGCTCAATACTGCTGGTGGTTTTTGTGGCGTTTGAGATGGAATATACAGGATCCAGTATGTTCCGCTAGAGCTGCCTCTTAAATAAGAACATTTTTGGAGCTCCAATTCCGCTTTCGTTAAGATACTGAGCTAAGGTTGCTTTCTGGTGTTTTTAAAAGGTTTCAATGTGGGCAAAAGTGTCGAGTTTTAACATCTTGAAATGAGGAATTTAGTATTTCCTAAGCACACAGAGAGAATTTTACTATTTAGAGGAAACATGAACTTTATGATCTATAATGACAACTCGGACCAAACGAATCCATTTAAATGCTTTAAATGCTATCATTAATCTAACAAAAAAGTAATATTAAATGTATACAATATTAGGAAGTTACTGTTCGTCTTGCTGCAATCATGACATTCGGTCCAGTTCATACACATTAAATATGTTTTTATTAACAAATTTAAAATATTTAGGACAAAAAGAAAAGAGTATTTAAAATATCATGGTGTTAGTTCTCTTAACATTTAGATATTTCATAATGATCACAAATATTTTGCGTATATCACTAAAAATATAAAAACAACTAGATTTCAAATTTTTATGGCTCCAAAAGGAGGAGATTAAAATGAACAATGCACTAAATAATTCCGAAAATCTACATTTGTACATACATACTACGTTTGATACGCAATGTTTTCGGCAAATTATTAATTAATCTAATGCCAGATAATCTCAGTCGTGTTCTGGTATAGTAAAAATAAATTGCTGCTTTCGGCTACCCTTTAAAAGTCGGCTCACAGTAGTCTGCGGTTGTTTGCAACTTTGACACGCATTGCAACCCTGCTTTTGAAATATTGGTGAATTTGATTAATAAGCTTTGATTTTTAAACTGATCCCTAAACGAAAATTGAAATCAAGTTAACTACTGTTTTACTGAAGACGTTGGATCTTTTCTTTGAGAAGGTAAGAAATGTCGATACATTTTCAGTTTTTGAATTGCAATTATGTTCCGCAAATGTAATTAAGTTCGTTCATCTGTTATTATTACGACATTACTGACAGGGGATAACGCTGCCTTAGTTAACGAAGCCCAGACAAATAGATACTATTACATAATAGTTGTTTGAAATCGTGTCTAATTTTTAAAAATAAATATGAATGCTATAAGAAATATGTCATTGTATGTCTTTCGCAACCATTAACAAACAAAATGCGAGGGAAATAAAGCATTCTCTTTCCTTAATACCACTTAAGACCTCATTCTACACAAAGCTATTTCTATTGGTCGCCTCTTGTCATTTCTACAGTCACTGATATATTTAAATACAGTCTACTGTGTACGAGTGGTAAATTCAGATGCTGGTGATAATAGAAAAGCTAAATATGGAACAAACGAAGGAGCCTGGGCTTGGGGAAATGAGACTGAAAACGACAGCTGCACCTTGTAACGTTAGAGAATCTAACCTGAATGCTAAGATATTGATAGCTAGAAATTCTCCGTTATTCTTTCGTCAGTAATCTACGCCTCTGTTGGTCTTGCTGTGCGGATGTTTCTTGTTATGTACGTTTCAGTAGCTTCTTTTTATGCGGATGAAGATATGGACTTGTGTATGTATGGAGCAATTGAAACGAGTATAATGCCGCAGTCTGGTGGAGGCTTTCTTGAATTAATGAATGCACGTCTTGCAACCTGCTGAAGTTAATAAGCGGAAGAAGGAGACGAGGAGGAAGATGCAAAAAGGTGAATGTAAAATTAATGTAAAGGTCTCTGCAGTCATGTTTTGGAAGGAAAAGAAAGTATCCTTCATTTAATGAGGAGTACATCTCGCGTTAGCTGAATAGCTGGAACACCAAGTGGAATTTTATGT
Source organism: Metallyticus violacea (assembly GCA_030762175.1). NCBI lineage: Eukaryota > Metazoa > Arthropoda > Insecta > Mantodea > Metallyticidae > Metallyticus > Metallyticus violacea. The sequence goes on from CM060831.1 coordinate 129,439,978, forward strand.
TTTTATGTAATGTTGTGATTTGAGGCTTCGATATTTCTCCTTAAAGAGGAAATATTTTAAGTACCAGTAAACAAAATATAACGAAAACAACAATAAAACAACGAAATTGCACTACAAATAGATTTTATGTTAAGTATCTTTTAAGAGGTGTGGCAATAATTTATCTCCTGCTGAGAGCATTTGGAGACAAATCTCGAATAGTTAAAGATTACGCTTAAAATCTTAATATTAGAAGAAGCTGGATGTCTGGACAGTCCTTGTATAAGCGTAAAAAGCAATTTCCTGGTTTAAGTATTATTTAAAAATAAATTTAACACACACACACACAAATAAAGAAAGCAAAGTGCTCAAGAGCATCCATAGATAGTTTACTTTAACTATCTTTATATAAATTTGCATCATCTTTTGTTTTTCGTAACATAGTTTGTTGGAGGGTAGGTCCATAAGTTTCCGACCTCGCCGATAAGGATTATCGCCTTCACAAAACCCTTATCTGATGTCACACTTTATCTATCATGTAAATAATTCCAGCTATAAGCTCCGCTCCACTGTCTTCAGTAGTTCAGGTATAGTTGCATAAAGAAGTCTATGTGTAGAAGATCGTGACATCTTCAAAATGGGGTTTCGAGCTGTTCCTATTCACAAAAGAAGGACTTACACCAAATGAAATTATACAGCATTGCACGGTGTATATGGGGAAGCATTCCCCTCATATTCTACCGTAAAAGAATGAGCCAAACTTTTTCGAATTGGTCGAGAAAGCATTGAAGCCGAAGTGCGTGCAGATCGGTCCTTGGAGGTGCTCACTCCTGAAAACATCGCTCTTGTGGAAGGAGAAATTATGGAAGACAGGCGGCTTACAGCTACAGAAATAGCAGCAGGGTTGAGCCTTTCTAAAACAACAGTCCTTCGAATTAAATTGAATTGAACATTTTAAACATGAATAAGGTTAGTGCAAGATGGGTGCCTAGACTTCTTTCCTCAGTCCAAAAGCAGCACCGAGTCATATGTGTAAGTCATTTTTGGAGCTCTGCCATGGCAACGAGAGAGAAGTTCTGCAAACCATTTTTACAGCATATGAAACTATAGTCCCCTACCATGATTCCTTGTCCAAAAGAGAATGAATGGAATGGCGTAAACCTGGTGAAGCACCGCCTCTGAAGGCCAGGTTCACTGTCAACCAAGATAATCATGGACACAATCTTTTGGGACTGTGAAGGAATACTCGTCATTGACTTCAAGAACAGGAACAACACAGTAAATGGGGAGTACTATGCTAGCCTACTGCACAGACTACGTGTTTCCTTCAAAAAGAAAAAGTGAGGAAAGCTGAGTGGTGATGTGCACCTTCTTCACCAACAGCGCACCTGTGCACACAGCTCTTGTTGCAAAGGAAGCTATGAAGAAATGTGACTTCAAGGAGATCGACCATTCACACTACAGATCAGATCTAGCTCCCAGCGACTATTTCCTCTTCTCAAAACTCAAGAAGGACCTTCGAGGAAGGAAATTTAAGTGTGACGAGGAAATGATGGATGCTGTTTATACCCATTTTGCTGATAACACCTCTGACTATTTTGGGGGGGGGGGTTGAAATGTTAATTCAAAAATGTAAGAAGTGTACTGCAATAAAGGTTAGCTATATTGAAAAGTTAAATATATTTTTTGTCTTTATCATACCTAGAAAATGGTTAGGCCGGAAACTTATGGACCTATGCTCCTACAGTCAAAAATAAATATTTCGTGGATTCCTTGGGAGAGCCTCGCGGACGACAGTTTGAGAACCGATTGCTATATAGTATTTACGTAGGAAGAAAGCTCTCACCTACTAAGATATCTTGGAAAAAAACATCTGTCTAGTAACCATAGGAAATATCTTTCATCATTTATCACAGTATTTGCACATTTTAATGGCGCTTCTTCTCCATTGGCTGCCTAAGCTCTTTTTCAATTCGTCCTCCCGTTGTACATTTTGCCTTTCCACGTTTCTTTTATCTTGAATCCCACTCTGTGGGTCTGTTGGTCTATCGATTCTGGTCCACACCACACACACCACAAATCTCTCTAAAGTTCAATGCCTATAATTCAGATATATGTCCCAACAGTTAAAAGTCCCGAAGAAAAAAATAAGAAGATTCGGAACTATTAATTTACAACAAAACAACAAACATAGAAGTGAAACGTCGATATCTGAGATTTCAATAACAAGGCAGAAAGAGGAAAAGACGAATAGGTTAACATTCATCGTGATTACTCTCTGTTTGAAAGGAATAGACTCTATCAGAACCGTGTAAAATAATAAAGCACGATCTCTAGCATAGTTAACGAAATAATTCACCGCATGAGATAAGCAATTGTTCATGAATTAATGAACATAGCTAATACCTTCTTCGTTGATACCGCCACGGGTGGCTGAGGTCGTTAAGGCCCGGACTCGTGAGCGGGGTTCGAATTCTACCAGGACCGTCCTCTCTGACTGAGGTTTTTTCCAGGTTTTCACAGGTCCTCATTTCATCCCATGTATCATCAGTGTCCACCGTATGTGGTGCCTCTGTTGTAAAATTGGGCATTAAGCACTATTCACACCCTCTTCATTGATTGCTCTGGGAAGCTTAATTAAAATTCTGCAGGAAACTCGGAACTGCTTAAGAATACCTTAAAAGTACGATATAATTATGCTAAGGTACCGTTGATTCAATCATAGAAATAAGTGCTCTAATTTAATGCCTTAATCGAATTAATACTTCAGAAGAAAAACAATAAAAGCATATTCTCTTTTCAGAAAATAGGAATTGCAAAGGTGTTGTTAGATTTCAAGTCATACGAAATAATACATTTGCAAAGATGAAACCAAGTTTGCGCAGTCGCAAGGCCTTTTTGTAGCGCAACGGATTTCGTGTCGCTAATGTGACTAAATAAAGAATGGTATTTCCACATTTAGAAATAGAGATGCTGAAACTTCCAACAATTGTCCGAATATTTCTAGCATTACTTGCTGTAGTTGAAACCAATCAATTCAGATAGAAATTTGTTCCGAACTTAATGATTCAAATCTGTTAGTACGTTGCATTATATATTACCATAGGTGACATTTCTCTGAATACATTTTAAATTTAACAAATTAAAACAGGACAAAAATGAAATTGGGTAACAAAATTACACTCAAGTCTTAGTACAGAATAATAAAAAATATATCTGAATTTACGAACATTTAGCGAAGGAATTACATGGATTACTCAATTTAATAAATCCTTATCCGTCAAGTTAGAAAAAAAAAATACCTGGGTCACTGGCGCAATAAACGAAGAAGTTGACAGCTTCTGAGCGAAGATATTTTGAGATAATGTTATCGGAGAGGCACCGACCTATAAAATGCAATTAAGTAATTATGGCGAATTTTACCTTAACAAGACATTAGAAACATGTTTGTTCAAGAAAATCTAACATCAACGCTCCAATGTCGGGGATTGAATTGGATTATCTGGTGCGGAGGAGGAAACTTCAGTTCTTAAGCCTTGCTCATGACTGGCCTTTTATGCCTACGTCCCCAATGGAGGAACCTCCGGGAGGAAGGGATGAGGTGAGGGACCACACCGGGCTATTACTGCGAGGTCCCTAACATGTTTCCAGATAAAACAACCTGTCGCTGGCGGAGCTGTTCTAAGAGAGTTCGAGTTGAGCAGCCCGCTTCCACATCAGACAACGGGGCACAAATTTTCTAAAGCGCAAGCTACTGTCACACCGCTCCAACCCACCTTTCTCGATCCTGTAACAGAACCAACGCAATGATAGATATGGAATGTGGGAGCGGAGCATTTGTGGAAAGTAAAGATCCATCCTAGATTCGCCTAAGCTATCAGGGAACTAAAAAGAAAAAAGTTAGGATGGCCCGTTCTAAATGATTTGAACCCATCTATCGATCTAAATGCCAGGCGCTACTGCCTGAGCCACCCTTCTCGTTGATGTAGGTAAAGGCAGCAGGCATTACAATCGGGAAGAGGAGATGGCACCACGTGTTCTAACCAATGAGCTGCAAACATTACTTTCGCATATATTCTAGAAAACGAGCATAGTAGGATAGAGGAAGGAAATGGTTGGCCAAGAACGAATTGCTTTACACGGTTATATGACAACAAGTTACAGGGTATTTTATTTTAAGAATAACGATACACAAAAAGCTTAGTAACGTGCAAACAGTACTACACACAGTACTAAACGATTGAGAGAGGGTCCCCCCTCAATTGTCAAATCGAAAATGAGGAAGTGAATCCATCCTTTCAACTGTCAATTAACTCTGTGCAAATATCATTCCGCTAAATTATTTTGGACTAATAACTAGCTAGACTTATAATAGACCCAGAAATTTGTTGTTAGGGAGCGATAAAGTTAATTTTTTTTAAAATAATTTTAATGTTGTTTTCATTATCGAGGCATCACACGGGTTGGGCATTTACGATACATGAATTAAAATTATAGATTGGGAAAGCTATATTTTTGGGAAGAAAGTGTTCCAGGCCTAAGTTTGGGTATTTCTTTGACATTCGCTGTTGATGAGAATTGAAGAAAACCTACAAACCACTTTAGTCAGAAGGACTGCTCTGGCGGAAATAGAGTCCCAGTCCTGTTCACGAATTCATTCATAACGACTTTGGTCACTAGTGTAAGTTTTTAGATTCAGTAGTAAGGATTCAGGTGGGTAAGTTAATAAATATATTCGGCCAGTGTTAATCGTTCTGTGTAATTCAATCATCTGTTAGACCCGACGATCCGGTATGAATGCTATAAGAATGAACCTGTGAAGATAGATTTGGAAAATAAATAATATACGAACCCTCTTTGCCCTGTAATGAGTAGAAATAAAACTTTACACCACCACAGTAACTGGGCTATTATTTCATCACAATAATGCGCCTTTGCACACGTCTGGGATTGCTATTGCAAAACTACATGACCTTCGCTTCCAAGTGCTTCCACATCCCCCATTATCGCCAGTTTTGGGCTCCCAGCGATTACTTTTTGTTCCCAAAACGAAGAAATGACTGGATGGATGAAGATTTACATCAAATGATGAAATTTAATTTGAGACAGACGCTTATTTTTCACAGTTCAACAAATTTATTTTACTGAAGGTATTAAAAGGTTGGAAAGTCGTTGGACTAAATGTATTGATTATAAGATGACTATGCTGAAAATAATAATAATAATAATAATAATAATAATAATAATAATTATAATGATAGCAATAATAATAAAACATTTCTCTTAAACCTTGTATTGTTTTCGTAAGGCCAAGAAATTGGGAACTCCCTAATAATACGCCTTCGAACCAGTTTACCCGGTTATAAATAATCTGTCATTGTAATTACTTCTTCCCTCCCCCTCAAAAAGAGAAGAAAACGCGAGAACTTTTCTTACCGATTTTTGGACACAACATTTTTTTGGGTGACGAACGATTATGTTTCTCTTCCGCTGATTGTTCTTTTGTTTTTGGATTGTAGTAATGAACTCATGTTGCGTCCATAATTACAATACGATCCAAGAATTGCAAGAATCTTCTTCAAAGTGAGGATAAATCGACTTGAATGTTGTCACTCGGAGTCGTTTGTAATTAGCATTCATGCATTTGAAACCCATTCAGCAATGATTTTTCTGGTACCCAAATCATGATATACGTTGTTAAATACGCTTTCAAGGGAGATTTCCAAAGTTTCCGTGTTTCAGTCTAATCCGTCGATCTGAAAATCCATATCATGCACAGCATCAATATTTTCCAAAGTGGACACTGAAATGGGTGTTTCAACACGATACTAATCTGTTCTTCCTCTCTTGAACTTTGCAACTCAATTTTGTATGCTGGCGCATACGGGACAGTAATCCTTTAATGTATCCACCATATTGGAACAAATTTTTGCTGGACAAATTTTTCAAAAATAAATACATCATTGAAAGACACTCAGTTTTCACAAAATCCAGTTTCGTCTGTACCATGTTTACTTTGAAAATTCATAATATAAAACGTGCTATACATACGATCAACAAAATTGAAGAAAATATTTAAAAAAACAACAACATATTTCAAGGTTATCTATTTCGGTGCTGTTGACGGGAATCATTCTAGGCACTGAATTATCCTTATAAGTAACCACCTTATATACTTTATCGCACCATTCTTGTTTGAACATTATATTAAGAGGGTTGGAATAATTGCAAACATTGCAAATCATTTTTTTTTTATCTTTCTACTGGTTGAACAATCCGGTTTCGCGGCTGGCAGGCGAAGTTCACTTGATACACTTGCACTCAATACACTGTATTGGGTCGCCTAATTGTGCAAGATTTCACCTCGCACTGAAGCCTCGCGGAGGGGAAATGTGCGTCGATATAGCGCTGCCGGCCGGTCCCGCGGTTGCATCAAGCATTGCTCGTCCTGTACTTTGATATATTTGTTGTTATGTATTGTTAAACTTTATCCTACAGAGCAAGCTTATATATAAGGAAGTGTTAAATAAACATAACATTTATTATTTAATTATACTAAAGTATAATTTAGTTGGACAGGAAAGGGCTAAATTATATAAGGAAATTGATGAAGTTAACATATATATTAAAAGGTGCATACGACAATGCATTGAACTCTTACTTCTATAATTGGTCGCACCAACAAGGGACAATCATTTATTAACTTTGCTTTTTCCTCCTTTTAGCAGTAGTTATTTTATTGCACCCATTCTTCTAATTAAATTGTTCATGTATTTTATATTTCTTTAAGTAGGCTTGTACCAAGGCCTTTCCTGCTTGTATTATTATGATTATTATGATGATGATGATGATTATTATGATTATGATTATTATTTTATTACTTTATAAAACCTGATATCTTACGTTCATGACAGTACTAGCATATACGAACTCCTCTTGTTCTTGCGGGAACATTTCCCCTCTCGGATTTTGTCAAATGAAAGCAAAACTTTTAACATATATTTTCGCTACCAGCTCTTCTCTCAGTTAATTAGGAAACAAAGGCCGTAGCCACATTTTCCTGTATAGTTTACGTTACCTCTAACCAAAAGTATCTCAAACTTTTAGAATTATTAGATTTTCCACAATTCTACTTATATATGGGTGATCATTTTATTCTTATATCAAAAGTCTTTAAATTTTTAAAAAGAGTGATTCTGCCAAATATTTAACTTTTTATTGATGAGTAATTAATTCATTTCTGTGAAGCTTTTTATCGAAGATTAACTTTTTTGTAACATGGGTTCTTAGGAATGTTAAGTATGATTCATATGTCAACTTGAGAAGTAGTTCAATATTTGGTACATTGCTTTCGTTCAAATGGGACAAAAACACTGGCAGTGAATCCAAAACATAACCAAGAGAGCACTTTGAACATTTCATGTAAGAGAGAGTTTCATGCGGTATGCTGGTACATTCTGTTCCAGTGTGTTTCCCATGATTAGATTAATGTACTATGAAGAGATGTAGAAAATGAGCTCTAACATGAACATAAAGTTTCTAGACCCATGTCCATGTAACATATTTTCTTTTTCTGAAAGTTTGGTGTACATTATTGTTACACCCTGCATACTGTAGGTTTTGTCATACAAATGCTGTTTATTAATAATCGTCCATTATCCGCAATTTTCGTTAAACCGGCACTATCATGCTCTGATATCTCCCGGATTAATTTTTGTAACTATTTTTTGATGTTTTAAATATTTATATCTGTTTTTTCAATATGTATGTTGGAGTAAGAATTTTTTTACACAAGGTAGTATGAGTCTGATTGATGCATTGAATAAAAAGTGTTACATTTACAAATATTTTACTTTAACAATTGGATGTTCATTTTATTAAAAAACAATTGTGTATAGTAGCCTATTTGCTAACTTTACATTAAATTAGTGATCGATGATAAAATGTTCAAGCTTTTATGCGCACAAGTCTTATGATGGAACATTTGTATGGAAAGTGCATTTTATGGAAAACTGTAATTAAACATAAAAATTATAAGAAAGTTCACACCTTTAAAATAAATAGGCTCTCAAAAGCCTGCAGGCTGATAGTCCTACTAGATCGTGATATCTTTTATTTTCCCAACAATTAAAACAAAAGATCTTTTCTTTTTCTTTATAGCAAATAGTTACAACATTTTTGCTTTTTAATTGGTAGAATGGTTCAGAACAACATAAAAACCGACACAAAATTTTCATAAAAGTTAAAAAATAACGATATTTCGCATCGCTTTGTAGCATATCCAAATAAGTGGGAAAATAAAAATATTCAAATAATATTAAAATCCGAAAATATAAAAAAATTATGAAAATCAAAATTTTGCCTCGCCTTAATAGAAATCGAATACTATTGATACATGTCCAGAACGATATTTCCTTGCTCCTTTCATAAAAGTGAAAGAATGTCTTTTTATATGACTGTGTAATCTGATTTAGAATAGCAAGCAGTGATTTCTTCACACCTGCAACAAGCCAAATGTAAACAAAGAAGTAGATCTTCCTATATTGTGAATCCATTTTCTTAAGATGATGATAAAACAAAGTTCTGAACATCTTTATAGTTGCTAAAAGTTACTTTAAACATTTTGTTTTATAAAAAATATTTTTCAGGATATAAAAATGTACGTGTCAGACCTTTTTCTCAAAAAATCACTGGGCAACTTTGATTGAAATTACTCCAAAACTAACAATCCTTATATACTCATCTCTAGGTCATTATCTTTTCTTACCGACATGGGTGACCGAGGTCGTTAAGGCACAGACACTGGTGTTCATTTCCGGCCAGGACCTCCTCCCTGACTAGGTTTTATCCATATTTTCCTCAGGCCTCATTAAAGACAAATACCGGGAGGAGGTAGGTACCGAAGGCCTTGAACGCTTTCCTCCTTTAACACAACAAAAACCTTTCCCAAGTTATTATTTCATATATCACAAATGTCCACCACTTTCCGCAGTAAAAACGGGCGTTAAACAAAAACGTTATTTTCTTGCTGCGAATGTGAAGTAATGTTGGCACTGTTAAAGGGGGGATTTCCCTATGCCTTAGTGGTGAAAACGCGCTCCATTTCATGGGCGGGTCTTAAATGCTTCATCAGTGACTGTGCGTCCTTTTCTGACATGATCCCCGCTTGTTTACTGCAAACCGAGCTCTCAAATTGGAGTTGGCGGTTTCTAAGCGTCGTATTTCGTCCCGCGTAATTGAGATTTGAAGCGCTTCCGACTTAGCAAACATCTGAGCGCTCGGGAAAGCTGTTCTTGCGCATCACCCGATTACCTTTTCTGCTTCTTTTTGCTCGAGAAAAGTGAGTATTGCGGAAAAATGTAGCTGCTTGTGGAAACAGTAGTCGTAGTAGTAGTAGTGGTACAACAAACCTCACATCTATATACAGTTTAAATTTGCCTCAAGACGTATAATACAGGCCGCTTCATAAAAATAAGTCGTTTTTAAACTGGATGCAAATCCGTTCAATAGTAGCTAGGAATGTACCAGGGTATGTGCATAAGTTTCCGGCCTAGGTACGATAAAGACTAAAACTTTATTTCACTTTTCAATATAGTTACTCTTTATTGCAATACTTCTCACATCTTTGAATTTATTTCACTTTTCAATATAGTTACTCTTTATTGCAATACTTCTCACATCTTTGAATTAACGTTTCAACCCCTCCCCCAAAATAGTCAGAAATCTTATCTGCAAAATGGGGCATAAACAGTATCCATCAATCAATTCTTCGTCATATTTACATTTCCTTCCTCGAAAAAGCCCTTATTGAGTTTTGAGAAGAGGAAACAGTCGCTGAGAGCTAGATCTGTGCTGTGGGGTTCAATGGTCGATGTCCTTGAAGCCACATTTCTTCACGGCTTCCTCTGCAACAAGAGCTGTTTGCACAGACCTGCTATCGTGAAGAAGGCGTACACCACCGCCCAGCTTTCCTCGCCTATTCTCTTTGATGGAAGCACGTAGTCAATGCAGTAGGCCAGCATAGTACTCCCCATTTACTGTGGTATTCCTCCTTGAAGTCAATGACGAGTATTCCTTCACAGTCCCAAAAGATTATGGCCATGATCTTCTTGGTTGACTGAATGACCTTGGCCTTTAGAGGCGGTGCTTCGTCAGGTTTACGCCACTCCATTGATTCTCTTTTGGACAAAGGGCCGTTGTAGAGGACTTCAGTTTCATCTACTGTAACAATGGTTTGCAGAACTTCTCTCTCGTTGCCAGGGTAGAGTTCCTAAAATGTCTGACAACAGATGACTCGTTGCTGCTTTTGGACTGAGGAAAGAAGTCTAGGCACTCATCTTGCACTAACCTTATTCATGTTTAAATGTTCATGAATAATTCGAAGGACTGTTGTTTTAGAAAGGCCCAACCTTGCTGCTATTTCTGTAACTTTGAGCCACCAATCTTCCATAATTTCTCCTTCCACGAGAGCGATGTTTTCAGGAGTGAGCACCTCCAAGGCCCGACGTGCACGCTCTTTGTCTTCAATGATTCCTGTACCCATCCCATTCGAAAAAGTTTAGTCCACTCTTTTACGGTAGAATATGAGGGGGATGCTTCCCCATGTACATCGTCCAATCGCCGTTTAATTTCATTTGTAGCAAATGCTTATTTTGTGAAGAACTTAATAACAGCTCAAACTCCGTTTTAAACATGTCACAACCTTCTACACATAGCCTTCTTTATACAACTACATCTGAACAACTGAACGCAGCGGAGCGGAAGCTGCAGCTGCAATTATTTACTTAAAAGTGAAGGTATGACACCAGATAAGCTTTTTGTGAAGGCGATAATCCTGAGGTCGGACATTTATGGATCTATCCTCGTACATCTGAGTTTTACTCTGGGAGAATTAGCTACTCCCACCCAAATCACCAAAAATATAGTTAACGCATTAATTCTAAATCGGTCTTGTAGATACCTCCATCTAAACTTTTGGAATTGCAGTGTGGCCACTGGTGTTTGGAAATTGAAACAGGAACTATATGCATTAATGAACTCGTCTGTCTCATGGAATAAAGATCTCGTTGTTTTCAACTTGGCCACTAAAGCCAATAGTGTCTGAAATAACCTTTGCGTGGCAACAATAAAGTTCGATATGCAGTATTTTTTTGCACGTGCTAATACAGAGTATATGGCATTGATCTATAAAATCAGTATGAGAAAAGCAAGTGATCATGGTGGAATTATCTTAACAGTCAACTGATGAGTTCCAAGGCTGCTGTCTGGTGAGTGCGGGGTAGATCATGCATCAGGAGTACTTGGCCATCATTATCGTAAGAGCTTTTCTGCATCATTTTTTGACAAGTGTCCTTAGTGCACCGTAATGAACCAAAGAGCTATGCTATGCAAGCAACGAGCAAATGAAGGCGGTCCAAAGTTGTTAAAGGCCAAACCTGAGGACATCCGGAAGTTTGTGGAACGCGCGCGCGAAAAATAAGACACACGGTCTGTAATTACTTTTCTTTTTTAATGAGTGTTCTCGAAAAAAAAACTCTTACAATACTTCATAGAACTATTTCGCCACAAGAAGAATAATTGAAAATGAATAGGATGAAGATAAATTTAAATATTAATCACTAACGTGTAGAAGTTCTTTTCATTTTTCTTGTTTTGGAACGATTTTCTATTCTTAAATAAATTATTTCAATATTTATTAACAAGTATGAGCATATACATCTACGTTATACCCTCACCGGTGGCCGAGGTCGTTAAGACGCGGTCTCGTGAGCGGGAGGTCTGGGGTTCGAATACTGCCAGGACTGTCCTCCCGGACTGAGAATTTTTTCCAGGGTTTCCTCAGTCCTTATAAATGATAAATGCCGGAGAGGTACCCTAAACTTAGGCCTGGAACGTTTCCTTCATTAAATAATCATTTTATCAATATATGATTTCATCCCATGTATCATCAGTGTCCACCGCCTGTGGTTCCTCAGTGGTAAAAACGGGCGTTAAACACCATTAAAAAAAGATCTACGTTGACTAATTGCAGATTAATGATGGAACAAGAAAATAATTAAAATATGCATTTTATTATTGAAGTGACATTTCTTTAAGAGGAAATTTGTTGAATGTTTTTGAATTTCTGATGCTTCTCATTAACGACTACACGTAGCTTTTCAAACATTCCGCCCTGCTGGACAGTTATTGTCATTGCATTCTGTGAAGCAGGAAACAAGTACGAATTGATAATAAAAACCAGATCTTTTTCAGTGATGACCATGATTGGTTGAAATTCAATGCGTTTTTTACATGTGATTGATCAAGGGGATATAAAAGAAATAACGAGCGTAAACTTTTATAACACACTAGATCTGTTAGATTGAATGCAAATTATTAGATTAGAAAGTTAGATTTTCTATTATATCCCCCCAAAAAACATTATTTTTGTTTGATCCAACGCAATGTTACACACACACACACACACACACACACACACACACAAACATAATATATAAATGTACATAATATTAATGAAAAATAAAAATAAAGAAACACTATTAACAATGTAATAAATTAACACTAATAATAAAAGTAGATAAAGATAAAACACTGAGAAAGAGTCACACTTGAAATTGCATATTAGTTTTTTCTTCCCACGCTCTCATTTCTAGTTTCATCTGTTTCCATGCATAACGTTACCTTCGATACTCAATATTTACTTTTATCACTTTCACTTGTCTAGCTTCTTGCCATTGAAGAAGTCGCAGTAGTTCGAAATATAGCAATTTCAAGTGTGACTCTTTCTCAGTGTTTTATCTTTATCTACTTTTATTATTAGTGTTAATTTATATATATATATATATATATATATATATATATATGATTTTCTATTATAAAACATATTGTAGTATAATGCATATAAATAAATAAAACAAGTAACAATAGGAATGCCACACACAGTTGGATTCACTGTTTTTCTCCCCACCTACATCATGAGCTGTTGTCATCGGATAGTTATTCATTCTCTCCTCTTCCTTGCCTGCCAGCAGAGCTCAGCATGGCCCACCAACTTCTGTTCGATCCGCTAACAGATCGTGATAGATAATTTTCCCTTCATATACATAGGCAGCGTATAATCGTTCAATATGGGGAGAAGATCTCGTTGGAAGTATAATCGGGGTTAAAATTTGGGTGGGGGATGGAGTAGACATCAAAACAGGGGCCTAACTCATTAAACAGGGACTCGATTGGTTTAGGTTTGGAGCATTGCGGCAGATCAGGATCTCTGATGAAAGTGAGTTGAGAATCTGTTCTTTAAGTGGAGAGGAGAGACCGTTGTCTCATATTCTGGCGATCTCTAGCAGCACTGAGGAGTGGAGGAAGAAGTAACTGCCGCTTTCCTTTACTAAATGTATATATTGTTGAGGTTGGATAGTCCATAGAAAATTAGAAGACATTTTTTTAGCTTTAAAACTCGTATTTTATTTTCTTTAGGTTAAGAAGTAGGTGGAAAGTATCAGCACATGTAATAATAGAATACTTAAATGCATATTTAGCAGAATATAACTCTTAAGTGGTTTGTTTACGGAGACATTTCAAAATAATTATTAGAAAATTCCTCTAGATTATTGATCTCTGGAAAGGGCTTATGAGGAAATCGGAGTAAAACCTGCTAAAATAAGAAATATTACAAATATTTGCCATCTACAAACCCCGATGTCGTCAGTATTAAGCACGCGTGCTTCTGAAATATACTAACCAAAGGGGAACGAATTGTTTTTCTGTATGGTGAACTTTATACTCAACATTAAATATAATATATCACATAGCCATTAAAATGAACGAAAAGTAGGGCTGTGTAATCATCTAGTTCCAAAATAGCACTGGACTCAACCTGCTATGTAGATCATTTTTTTTTTTGAGATGTTTAACGCCCGTTTTTACTACTGAGGCATCACAGGCGGTAACACTAATGTTACATGAGATGAAATGATATATTGGGAAAGGATTTTTTTAAAGGTAGGAAACGTTCCAGGCCTAAGTTTAGTATCTCCCTAAGTTATGAAGATTGAGGAAAACCTGGAAAAAACCGCACTCAGGGAGGACGGTCCTGGCGTGATTCGAACCCCAGACCTCCCGCTCACGAGTCCGCGCCTTAACGACCTCGGTCACCCATGGCGGTGTGTAGATCAAGAGTATATATGTATTATCTGAAATACTAAGAATTGTAGAGGAACATACTTTTATAAGGAATAGTAACATATAGGAAATAAAATTCTGTATTTGTTCTATCTTATAACCTTTAATAATATTTACATTATCGTTGAACATTGTGGTTTTATTAATATCGAGGGGCCTTTCTGAACATTATATTTGTGCAGTTAAGATAAATGAGAATTTCCATATTTGAGGAGTATATACTGGTCATAGCTAATTTACTATATGTAAATTAATAATTTGCGGACAGTTTGATCAGCATTTCATTATTAAGCTCAATGTTTCATGCTTTTATGTTGTGTACTGTTGCGATAAATGGGCAATATCATCTGTAGGGTTTAAATAAATTAGTCGGAGAATGGAGAGTTAACAGTATCTTCTTGTGGTTACTGTCGGATTAACGACTCATTTTATCAGAAAAACTGACAGTGCAGGTCTTATGATTGATTATTTTTTTAATTAATTACAACTGTAAGTTAATAATTACTCACGATGTTGCTGTTGTTCTTTAGATTAGCTAAATTTCTTTCTGCGCGTGCGCATCGCAAGTGATTTAACTTTGCTGCTGTTGTCCAATAAACAATGTTTGCGCCAATACATCAAAGAAGAACAGAGAGTTATTTTTTTGTGATCTGAAGAGGTATCGGAAGCTGGAATCCATCGAAAACTTTCTGCACAACAAGAAGTCAGCTGTTTACGAATAGATAAATAATAATAGATAGATAATAGATAATAGGTAAATAGGGTGATAATGTTGAGCAGGTTTATTCAGGATCTAGCAGAGCCTATTGGCTTACATTTGGCCAGTGAGAGAAATTGCTTTTAATTCTGCACAAAGTAACCAAACCATAGAAAGATGTATTGCTATGGTATTCATTGAATTTCAGGAGTTTTTAAACTATGAAGAATGTGCCTGTATATCTCCTAAACATGTAGGTGATTTATTACAGTCATCCCCGGCTTATTGATCTACATTCAGTTTTAACATAAGTTTTCTTAATTTGATTCTTTTCTACAAAATGTGGTCTAATTGTCCTGCACTCACCAGCTCGTATGCTCAATGCCTCTTGGACAATGGATGGGGGATAGTGGAAATGAGTCTACTGTTGGCTTTCTAAAATAGGAAGAAATTGTTGAGCTGTTTGCAAATAGCAATATCTAAAGATAAAAACAAGATGTGGCAAGAATTAGTAATGATGAGTGTTTATAGCGAAATTTAGTTCAGCTGGAAATCTCTGGAGCAAGTGTAGTGCTTTTGAGGTTGCTAGAAGGCGTTATATGCGAAGTTGGAGAAGGAGAAATCAATGCTAACATGGAATAGTTGAACAACCAGGATCTGTCATAAAAACTGACAACCAATTGTGTTTGTGACTGCTATTTTTGTCTAATAAGGGAAATCTTTCATCTTACGGAAGTTGACAGCTAATTCTCTCAACCCGCCACGGGTGGCAGATGTCGTTAAGGCGCCGACTCGTGAACGGGAGGTCTGGGGTTCGAATCTCGTCAGGACCGTCCTCCCTGACAGAAGTTTTTTCCAGGCTTTCCTCAGTCCTCATAAATGGCAAATGATGGGGAGGTACCTTAAGCTTAGGCCGAGGATGTTCCCTTCCTAAAATTCCTTTCCCAAAATATAATTTCATCTCGTGCATCATCAATGCACACCGTCTGTGATGCCTCAGTAGTGAAAACGGGCGTTAAACAATATTTAAAAACATCTCTCCAAATTACACCAGCTTTACTTTCTTAAAAAACACAATTTTAATATTAGGACGTAGAAGCTTTAATTTATGCCAAATGTAGGTTATTTTACAAGTATAAATTATTATCATAATTTAGCTCATAAATCAATAGTTCGTACATTAGTGAGGAGTAATGAATAATAATTTATATTATGATGAGGCAGATCTCCCGCCCCTCCCTCTGTGTTTTGAATAAATTATAGCTAATTAATTTTGCTTAAGTCTCGTATATTGTAAATAGCATTAAGCATACTCTAGTATTAATATTTAGCAGATATGATATATAAATTCGGAATAGAGATTAACGAATATAGGTATAATAATTGTATAATTATTTTCTATGAGTTCAATCATGATTACGTAAGAAAATTCGTTGTAAACAAGCGTTTGCAGAATATTATGTAACTTGGTGTGGTTGCTTTTTAAGCCTCTGGCGAGAGTTGCGAGATAACACAATACAATAGTGCATCTGGCGAAAACGCCCTATAACAATATCTTTTTGTGTTTCAGAGAAAATAGTAATCATTTAGAGACAGCTGAACATTCCTAAGGAGATGGAACGCAGGTGGAAATTCTTAGCATGCGTGGACTCGTTTTTGAATGCTCGCCAATGAGAAGCCAGGATTTTAGTTAGTTTTAGCGCCTTAGTATGAGCTTTGACTCGCCAATCAGAGCCTTAGATTTTAAACGACGGTAGTCCGTGAGCTCTGCCATGTAACCCCGCTGGCTATGTGGTGACATGTTTGAAATTAGTATAAAAGGGGAAACGTCTTCTTGTCTAGATTACAGTCCGGGTCTTCAGTTCATGCATTATTAGATCACAGTCCTGGTCTTCAGCAACGGCTGTTCCAAATTTCGATACATACATTCTCCAGTTATGCATTTCTAGATTCAGTTCGGTGAGAGCACGCAATTCCCTATCACAATGCAGGCAGTCGTGTGGTTCACGCAGAAGCAGTTCATGAGGTATCATGCAGTTCACGCGGTTTCCGTAAGCAGACAATAAATCCTACATCGAGAGCCGTTCTAATTCAATTTATTCTGACGTCAGGTGCATACCCATGTAATGTCCATACCTTGAATTTTAAGAAATTTACACAATCTATCGCATACTTCGCATACTCAATTAACTTCTGCGATCAGAGCAACGCACAACGCAGAGGCATCTAGATAACCGTGGTAAAAATAAACTCGACGATCAATCCAGTCAGTAAAGAGTTCTTCTTATAACGATATTTGTCCTTTTCCTCGATCCTGCGACTGCGAGGGCGCGAAATCGGGCCTCACAGGTCATCGTCATCTACAAAATTTGGCCGCTTGTGACCCCGACGAAAAGAAACGATTGCAATGATTATATAAATAACGTTGAAATATGTATGTAATTGTTGGTATTTAGGAGCTAATGCCTAACACAAGCCTTATTCAAAGTTATGAATGTTTGCAAGGTAATTGTTATTGACGTTTGGAAGCGAATAATGGATAACACAAGAAAGGAGACAAGTAAGAAAAAGCTTAGCTGAGATAGGTTTCTCTATATGATCAGACATTTTACAGGAAAAGATCACATAAGATAGGAAGGTATAATTGAACTAAACAGGCATATAAACAAAATAGAAGAAATTGCGTAAAGTTCTCATGGGCTCTAAAAGTACCAATAAGGCAAGGGACTAAAATAACTCTACTTTAACATTTTGCCATAGGCATTCACTAAAAAGAAAATTATAAACTTTAATCTTTTCTTCAGACAACTTAATAACGTTGATTTTATTTTATTGTGTATACCGATTTTAACTCAGGGAAATCTTGCATTATTCATGTTATTAGTGAGGGCTAAACCATTTAATACACCCGTTTTCTAATACGGAGAACTAAGAATTCTTTCTTTACAACTAAAGTAGGCAACTAAGTAAGCAACTAAAATTGAATTTATGTTAAAACGATAAATTTTCATTCAATATTAATGAAATTATTTTTGGTCTGGAGATGAAAGTGAGATGGAATAGGCAAATATTTGTTGAATTTTGTATTTTCTAAAAATATATGACTGTTTTTCAGCGTTATAAAATAAATAAGCTAAGAGGTTGGGGTCCTAGTAATAAAAAGATTGGGTAGATTTTATAAAATAAAACATTTTTTTGTTAAATAACCCAAACTCACTGACGCGTCGTTTAGAATATACTCCCGTTTGTTTTATGTTTATGTGTACTTATTCCAACGTTTCATACAGGCTGCCTTGTCTCCGCCGTGCACTTCTGTGTGTAATTGAATGCTAGCATCCAATTGATAATAGACATTAATGCGTTCCCTGAATTGATCGATATGATATCGTATTACAGGGAGATTAGAGGAAACGGCCACCCAACTTTTTTCTTTGGAGATATGTGCAGAGTATTTAGTACATAACCTTAGTTGATATACGACACGATCTGATTGAGCGAATATTTGATGCTTTAGATTAAATGTAACACAGGCCTGAAATGTTGGCCAGAGTTCAACAGGCATTGCTACTGTAATGAACATAATCAGGTTCACGATAGATGCTTTGAATTCCTTCTGTAGTCCTCTCAAGGATACTTGCACAATAAATTAATAATATTATGTCATAATTGTTAAATAATCCTAACACCTGTGTTTCCTTCAATGTTGCATGCCTCCTAAATTATGCGCCAAAGAACATAGATCGAAAATATTCCTCATTATAAGATCTACCTCTCCTTCAAACAGGTTGCAAAGTGTCTGATGATTCACTCTAATTGTGTAGACCTTTAGCGCCACCATGGAATTAAATTTTTATACACATAAGTAAATTTCTTTCTATAGATGAGAGAAGAATCAGGAAAAACATAATTTTATATATTTATTTTTAGCTGAATCAACACAAATGTTGTCTCCTACCTCGTTGTAATTGTAGTCTTTCAGTAGCTATGGATAACAATGGCAAATGATGGAATTAATGTTACAATAATAAATGATGCCGAACTGGCATTTAGTCATTTCTCTACTAGATGGCATATGAATACACTTCTAAAGTGCACTACCGCAATCCGTATCGTTTTCAAGAATTAGTTAATTGGCGTTAAAGGTATAGCATGTATAATAAAACAACTTTTAGTTTTATTTGTAAAAAAATCGGAATTTATAAAGTGAATGCAGCTCTATATCTGGCGTCCTCCCTGAATGTCTAGGTATTTTTGTTAGTAAAGAGTCCTCGGTAGGTATTAGGTAGTAGCATCGGGGATCCTTCCCCAGGTGCAAAGGGATACACAGGTATTTTACATTAGGACGGCACCTATGAATTAATCCCATCCGTCTTTCGGCTGTATTGGAATTCATTCCTGTATGATGATGACGACGACGATTCTGAATAACCGCAACGAATACAAAGAGGCAGAGTTCCGAACTGAAAGAAATAGATAAACGTTCACAAAAATTAAAAATATAAACTGGCCAGTAACAACCGAGTTATTATTATTATTATTATTATTATTATTATTATTATTATTATTATTATTATTTACATCAACAGGCAACTGTAATAACGTTTTCCAATTCAGGATTAAAGGTGCTTTAGCTTTAAAGAACATTATTTATAGCACTAAGCCACTTACCAATAAAGACCTCCGAGTTTAGCACCTGCATGGTCGCGGTCCCTCTAACGTCATTATAGGAATTTTGTGTTGGTGGACATAACAATTTGTACATTATAATTGTAATGTGTTTACAAACAAGAGCTATAGCTTCTAAGTAAAAGTATCTGCTGCTTTCACCATTTTCGCATCCGATCACGTGCAAAAAATTCTCCTTTCGTCTGTGCTGCCCTATGCTCTCTCCGGTTCTGTTCATCTTGTAATGTTTTATTTTTCTTTTAGCCCTGCGTTTCCCACATTGAGGTTCGTCTTTTTTATATTTCCTCGCGCTCTTCTTGTTCTTTATTTTTTTATTTATTTTTTTTTCCTTTTAGATCCCCTTAGATGTTCTGGAAACTAGCTGGAAGTTCTAATGCTCTCTTTCCGCTGATATATTTTACTTCCTTGTGGTTTCCCTCAACTTCCCCTAATCTCTTTTCAATACGCAGTTTCGCCATCTACAGCGGTTCATAGAGTGATGTGCCGCCACAAAAGGAGAGAAAAATAGCGTTTTTGTCGTGGGAAGTGAAGGAAAAGGTTTCTTCAAACAGCTGTTGAGACCACAGTAGAAATAACAGCCGAGGCAATTGGTTGCTTTTGTGGAATGCATGTGTTACTTTGAAGGACATTCAGGAAACGTTCGATTTGGGAATTTTCTGTACAGTAAATTAAATTAAACTGTCTATCGCAACATTGCTGGAGAAATAATGTCATAAGCCTGCTTTAAATTTGCTGGCTTGAATAATTAATATGGTTTAATTCATTACAGTTTCTACTCTTAGTAGTATTTGCAAACTTTCTTTGTTACACCATTTGGCGATGATTGGTGCTGTATTACCGCGCTAACAGGGTGTAGAAAACAGGCTTTGAAATTCTTCAGTTGCGCAGTGACCAGCCCTCTTTCCACTAGACTGGCCAATTATAGAGAAGCTCAAGACGTCCCTACCATGCCAGCTCTTATTTGACGCCTATATTTTGTGCAGGTTACGCTGTTTATATATTTATTTATCTTCTATTATCAACCTACATAATTAAAACGGTGATAGTTTAGTATTGTTTCATTTATCTAACGATATGGTGTAGTAATCGCAATCATTTATTATGTAAACTGAGATTATTATTATTATTATTATTATTATTATTATTATTATTATTATTATTATTATTATTATTATTATATGTACTGATCGCAGTAAGGTAAGTACATAGAAGACAAACAGAGAATTGGCCAGTATATCAACGCTATTTTCAATTTTCTTTTCCAGAAAACTGTAGGTGGTTGCAGCATTTTATGTGCTATTTAAGTCAAGAAAATCAGTGTCGTATTTAGAATAGAACGCGAATGTGCTTTTCTATTCACGAAACGAAAAAACACATCCTAGCTAGTTGTGTGCGCGTGGAACTTATTCAGAACTTTTCTGACCGGTTTCCCCCTTCCGGAACTGTAATTCACGGTACTATGCACAAATTTGGATATACTGATTCAATGCAAAACAAAAAATACCAATGAAAACAATTTAGCAGAGGAAAACACTAGACGAAATTGGCGAACATCTTGAACGTTCCCAACAAAATCACTTACAGAATTAGCAGGTGGATGTTTTGAAATGCAAAGGAATGGGCATTAGCTATTACGGTGACCGAATTTAATCAGAATGTGTTTTCCGATACATTACCTATTTATCCAAAGAGGACAATTCTTCCATCTATAAAGTAAAAACTGTGTATATATTTTAGGAAGCGAAGTTGAAATACGGGGCCTCTTAGTAGCTTAAAAGTAAATAATAACTGACAAGATTTATAACTAAAGCTCAATAGTTAGAAACTTTTTGTACATTTTTTTGAACAGTGCTTAAGGCCCGTTTTTACTGCTGAGGCACCACAGGCGGTGGACACTGATATGAAATGATAAATTGGAAAAGGATATTTTTATTTTAGGAAGGAAACGTTCCAGGCCTAAGTTTAGGGTACCTCCCCAGCATTTGCCATTTATGAAGACTGAGGAAATCTGTAGAAAACCTTAGTCAGGGAGGACGGTGCAGGCGAGATTCGAACCCCAGACCACCCTCTCACGAGTCCGCGCCTTAATGACCTCGGTCACCCTTGGCAGTTTTTTTTTTACACTGAGGTGTATAATTCAGTGTTGCTAAATTGTACATTAAATTAATTTTGTTCAAATTATTTTATTTAATCATATAAAATGTTATATGGCTATGCAATAATATGTATACATATTAATATAAATGAAAAATAATATAACACTATTAACAATGTAACTAAAATAACAATAACTATAAAACAGAAAAGGATAAAACTCTAAGAAAAAATCACAGATTAGTAATCACTATTTTTCGAAATGCAGGAGTTCTTCTAAGGCAAAAATACAAGTGAAGGCGATAATATATATATATTCAGGGGTGACCAACACCAAGCCATAGTAAAGTTTTGCAGCCCCCATGGCTTCCTTTTAGGAGAACACCAATCCAGAGTCGTCATAAAGACTGTTGATCCTTCGCTGCTGTGCTTTGCGGGTCTAGTATAATTTTTATGTGACTCAGTGATAAGCTTGACAGGGCTTTGGTCGAGCGACAGTAGACGAAACTATGGCCAGAAGCACCTCCGGCAATGTATATATAATTACGTTTATTATATTATATATGTGTGTGTGTGCGCGCGCGCGCGCGCCATTTTGTTCTCAATCCATAAAACGTAAGTCAATTTTGTGCCTTTGAAATATAGATAGCTTGGTGATATTGCGTTATGTAAAATATTTACAACAAACGCTTTACCTTTCCGATTCACTGCAGCAGCAATATTCAGTACTCAAATCGGGTAAGTAACTAGAGTCCCGGGGGTTAAGTCATACGAACATCATATGAGTATATGAGATGAAATTCCAGAACTAAACTTAGGAGATCTCATCGGCATTGAGCATTTATGAGGGCTGAGGAAAGCATGGAAAAATTCTTAAGTTAGGAACCCCAGACAATGAAATGTCTTGACGACCTCGGTCACCCGTGTACATATTAATATAAATATTATAAAATAAACAGGATGTTTTAGTTACAGAACTTACTTCTCTAAGGCGGTGTCGTAACAACTGGTACCACTTTTTTTTCACAGACTTTCAGTTACTGCTCAAGAGCCGTGTTTCCTATTGAAGTTAGATCGGTTTCTTGCGTGTGAGAAAGCCATCACAATATATAATAAACACTAGACGCTTGGGTAAAACCGCTTTAACTTTTGGACTATGTTTGCACCTTAATAATGGGTTATTATGCAAATCAAAACTGTATAACTAGTCATTAAGCTCATAATGCAGCTTTTTCATTTTTCAAGAATTACAAAAGCAGTATTTTTATAAAAGAAAAATTGGGAATTTTATATATATGAAATTTCTATTTTCATAGAGATTTCATTTTTTTTTGTCTGAACCCAAGATAAAGATTTTCGTCATATATAGTATAACAAATTATGCAATTTTAATAAAGGTAATAAAAATTAAGATGACTAAGCGAAATAACACTATGTATAACTTTAACGCCAATAAAATAATGCATTTATTTACATGCTATCTACTGATGAAGGGAATTTATTTAAGTCCGGTGTCATTTACTATTGAAAAGTTATTTCTACCATTTGATACTGTGTATAGCTACTGAAATTTTGTTACTGTTACGAGATAAGAGAGGCATTTTTATGGATTCAATTGAGAATAACCGAATGAAACCATGTATTTTCCTGATTCTTGAAGTCTCTTCTATAGAGAGAAGTTAGCTATGTGCATAACATTTGAAAACGTAAGGTGAATATTGTTAACACTACTCGGTATAGCTGTAAAGCCATAGTGGCGCTAAAGGTCTACATTTTAAGTTATTGATGACACTTATGCGT
Organism: Metallyticus violacea; assembly: GCA_030762175.1. Classification (NCBI taxonomy): domain Eukaryota; kingdom Metazoa; phylum Arthropoda; class Insecta; order Mantodea; family Metallyticidae; genus Metallyticus; species Metallyticus violacea. Next base: position 129,463,415 of record CM060831.1, read on the forward strand.
TAGTACTTGTTTAACAACACTCCTTATCTCTAGATCTTTTATTTTACATGCAGAAAATGCTGAAATAGAAATGCAAAACATATGTGCTTATTATAGCTAATGCTTCATCTCCAGAGTAGGTAAAATTTAATTAATATTAAGTGACAATTTTTGGTGTTTTTAACAAAAATTTAAATTTATTTGTATATCTTTTATTTTGAACTGCCTGTTACTTACTAAAATAGTATTTAATACTTTGTACTGAAATAGAAATTGTAAGGATTTAGAAATCACTGCATTTCCTTCTTTTAATCTTCTCTCAAAATTCTCTTTTAGCACTTAATAAGTTTTCTGCAAGTGTTCATTTAGTCTATAATAGACAGTTTTGTCCCCCATTTACTGGAATTCGTACAGGAATTCATCAACCAAGTTAATAAAACGTTATCTCGGTCTTTTCCTTACAGCTTTGCATTCAAAGAACTCAGATATGAGCATTTGTCTGTGAGGAAACCTAGATCACATATCCGTTGTGCTGTAACAGATCTGGGTATTATAGAAATACGTCGTTATTTTTTTACCTCATTTTAAAAACTTTTAATTGTTTTATTGGACTGTATACACACCTGCGATTTTAGAAAGCATTCGATCTGATTTAGAAGTTTAAAATCGCCTTACCAAGGCATCTGACTTGGCAATAACGTGGCAGATGAATGTAAAACCAAGATCTTTAAGGCGCTTTTTGAATTGGGAATGCCAAAGAGAGCTTCATTTATTACAATTGATAGTTTTAACCATCCCCTTCGTGATGTGCTTCATTGTAGCTAATTGTGCACACAGTGTTTCTGTATGAATAATGCAGCATATGCCAAGAACATTTACTTGGGAACACTGACCAAATATTTAACCAGGATCTGACTTAAGGACACAGCTGCGTTATATTTTTGCATGCCTCTAGTGGAAGAAGCTACGAGGCAATAAGACAAGGTTCAAAGAATTACACGTTTTTAAAGGCGTTTGATTATTTCAGTCAAAACCTTTTAATTTTAAATAAAAAAGTATTTCATATTTAGATGAATAGTATGGGACCCTGCTATTCACAACGCTTTTTTAATTCTATACAATTTTATTCTTAAATTCTTTTCATAAGTTAAAACATTTCTAGCAATGCATTCATCTTCGGGTCGTGTTTTTAATAATAATGTCCTGGTGTCTTTTACTTTATGCAGCATCAAACTTCTTGAAAACCTCTGGAGGAGGTTAGAACAGAAAAAAGCGAAAGAAAAGGGGGAAACGGAAAAGGTGAAGATATCGAAATTTAAAGAAGGCTTTCCTATTTAAAAGGATAAGAATTGTAAGAAAAAAACAAAAGCATCTTCTGAAGTGGCATCTGACAAACCAAGAGCTGAAGAAGATTGGTGGGAAAAGTAAGAAAGAAAGGGGAAAAAATGAAGATAGAGAGGAAATTAGTCCCATTCAGTAGAAGGAGCAAAGGAAATGGAGAAGAGGTAGACAATTACAATTTGTAGCGGGAGAAGTGTAGCAAGTTTACTGTGAGCCAGTTGTCTTTCACTAAGCAATGCTAAACTGGAGCGTACTCTTCTAGACAAAAGAGAATCAAGATGCCTTAACCTCGCGGTTAAAACGATTGTCTGATTTCTTCTTTTACAGGAGCAACTATCTTGAACAGACTGGATTTTTGTTTTCGTTTTTTAGAGGTATACTATTTTCCGAAATTTTTGTTGTATGCTATTACTAGGGACTGGAATTTTATGCTCTAATAATCACTTTAATATGTATGCTTTGAAAACTTCAATATTCTGCCCAGTATTACGACTCGTATTGACATGAAGTAAAAATAACGAGGGTGCCAAAAATGTACACACTTTCATAGTAGACATCTATTGAGTATATTTCAAACGTTGGACCGAAAAACAACAGTACTGTGTAGTATGATGTTCTGTAAACAGATGTGACTCACAAACATTATAATAGCATTGCTACGTGACAGGTAAATCAACAATGAACAAATGAAACCAAGATTATCGCATGATGTTCTGTAAACTGATGTGACTCACATTATGTTATGCTAGTGTAGCTACAACGAAATGGAGCCAAGATTATCGTTTGAACAGCGGAAAGCAATTTTGAAGTGGTATTGGAAAACCGAGAATGTTGTCGAAGTTCAAAGACAATGGAGACATGTGTACCGAACAGAACCGCCAACGCGAATAATAATTCTGTCTTACCTTCAACCATACACTCTAAACAAACGAGGAATTTTACTTCCAACATGATGGTGCACCACCACAATACCACCGAGATGACGTGCGTAACTTCATGGCAATCTTCCAAGGCACTGGATAGGACGAAGAGGTCCGATTGAGTTTCCACCGCGTTCTCCGCACCTAACTCCGTTGGATTTCTACCCGTGGGGAACTCTTAAGGAAGTGTATACCGTAGAAAACCAGCTACACTGACAGCACTTCGGGAAGAAATTGAAACGGTATATGCTGCAATCGCTGAGGACACTTTCGCAAACGTTGCTCAATCAGTAGTTCAACGTACTCAGAGTGTATCCACGCCGATGGTGAGCATTTTGAGCAACTGTTGTAGCTGTAAAAGTCTAAGATGATTAGTGCTCATCATTTTCTGTTTGGATGAATTCAGTTTTGTCATGTTAAGACAGTTTTTTCGTTGCTTGAAGTGTGTATATATTTTTGGCACCCTCTTTATATACTCTTTTAATAGGTGGGTTGGAATTTTCGTGTACTTGTTTTAAACATATTAGAATATTTTCTAATTATTTTATAAACGTTTCAGGTCATCAAAATCCGGATACTAGTGATTATTATCAATCTATTCAACAGAACACAAATTACATATATTTTTGTAATTTTTACAATCCTCGCAGTGGTTTTGAAATCAAGCTATAGTGCAATTTACAGTTTTATATAAATTGATTTCTAACATTCATTTACATAAGTACCCATATTAACAACGCTGGGGTCTTGTCAAGCAGGAATAAAGCAATTAAAGCTAATCTCAAAATTGCACACTACAGCTTCCTTCCTCGCGATAAAATTACATTTTTAAACTTTTTTTGTATAATGTATAAATAAAATGTAACAATATTAAAATAAAAAATTAACTTATAATTTACTGCCTCCCAGGTACGTTCAAAAGAACCAATTACCAAATTGCAATATTAGAAAAATTGTCCCGAAATTTAGGGAACATTCTTCAAAAGAGAACTCATGTAGAGCAAGGAACGTTTTCAGAATTACTAAAATAAATTTGATTTGTAGCTATTAATTTATTTATAAGACGGCCTCCTTGACTAGGGTTTAGCGTTGTTGGCTGCTCGCCGGGAAGACTTGGTTCGATTCCCAGTACATGCTTAGGAATTTTTCTAAGTTAGAAGGGTCAGGAATGGGGTCAACTTAGTCTCGTGGGGATAACTAGGAGCTGCCTAATGGGGAGGTGACTAATCACACGCCCCCTCAAATATTACTTTTAATTAATGAAGTTGCAAGACGGAAGTAGAGAAGCAGGTGTCGCTGCGGCAGGCCATGACCCGATTTCGGGTTATAGCTTCATAGAGGAAGAAAAGGAATTTGTTTATACATATTAAGGGCTGTGTAAATGTACGAGAGTAGGTCCATAAATTTCCGGCCTTGCCGATAAGGATTATCGTCTTCACAAAATCCTTATCTGGTGGCATACCTTATGTGTTAAGTATATAATTGCAGTTGTAGCTTGCAGCTCCGCTGTGTTCAGTTGTTCAGATATAGTTGCATAAAGAAGGCTATGTGCAGAACATTGGGACATGTTCAAAATGGAGATCTGTTATTAAGTTCTTCACAAATGAAGGACTTACTGCAAATGAAATTAAATCGCGATTGGACGGTGTATATGGGGAGCACCCCCCTCATATTCTACCGGAAAATAATATGTCAAACCTTTTTTTTCAAATGGGTCGAGAATGCATTGAAGACGAACAGTATGCAGATCGGCCCTTAGAGGTGCTCACTCCTGAAAACATCGCTCTTGTGGAAGAAGAAATTATGGAAGACCAGCGGCTCATAGTTACAGAAATAGCAGCAAATGTTGTCTTTCTAAAACAACATTTAAACGCGAATAAGATTAGTGCAAGATGGGTGCCTAGACTTCTTTCCTCAGTCCAAAAGCAGCAACTAGTCATCTGTTGTCAGGCATTTTTGAGCTCTGCCGTGAAAACGAGAGAGAAGTTCTGCAAACCATTGTTACATGATATGAAACTTTGGTCCTCTACTATGATCCCTTGTCCAAAAGAGAAACAATGGATTGGCGTAAATCTGGCGAAGCACCGCCTCTAAAGACCACGGTCACTCAGTCAACCAAGAAGATCATAATCACAATCTTTTGGGTTGTGAAGGAATACTCTTCATTGACTTCAACGAGAGGAACACCACAGTAAATGCAGAGTACTATGCTGGCCTACTTCACAGACTACGTGCTTCCATCAAAGAGAAAAGGCGAGGAAAGCGGAGTGGTGTAGTGCACCTTCTTCATGACAACGCGCCTGTGCACACAAATCTTGTTGTAAAGGACGCTGTGAAGAATTGTGGCTCCAAGCAGATTGATCATCCACCTTACAGCCCAGATAAGGTAATTTAAGTGCGACGAAGAAGTGACGGATGCTTTTATGCCTATTATGCAGACAAAACTTCAGAATATTTTGAGGAGGCGATTGAAATGTTTATTCAAAGATGTGAGACGTTTATTGCAATAAAAGATAACTATATTGAAAAGTGAAAAATAGTTTTTGTATTTACCATACCTAGAAAATGGTTAGGCCGGAAACTTATGGACCTACCCTCGTAGTTTACGATATACATGTGATTGATATTTTATTTTGTGAATAAAATGGCGCTTTAAACACTTTTATCATAAATATTATATGCATTTATAAACTTTGTATACTAACTCAATGATACGCTGCAACTGCCTAACCATCATCTTACGTTTCTGCCATCTGCTTAGAAAGTTACCAAATGGCATTCTTAGTTCTTTTTAAGAAATGTCATTTTGTAAACCACCTGATAATTGTTTGGACACCTTTGATTTTTCTAATATCTATATGACACGGTTAATTGTATCCAAATAAAGTCATTTTTTTATGATGTAGAAATATTTTTTTTAACATTAGTGGATACTGAAACAAATAATCTAAAGCATAATTTATGAAAACATTGGAACTTCGTATAGACTTCCCAGGATTGCAGAACAGTTGTAAAATTCGAGTTTATGTTGTTACAAGTAGTTCGTAACGTTCTCTTTACGTAGTCAAACTTTTTAAATGCATTAAGTCCATAAATGCCGGGAATTTAGAAGTAATCCTACCATAGGTATATACGTAGGAAATTGCTTTGAACTAACAGCTTAAAATCGCTTCCAAACAACAGGGACAATCGGAAAGAGTGCTAAGTACGAAGACTTTCTCGTTAAGCGCTGAGGCATTCGAAAAGTTTAAGCATAAAGTCTGCCGCGAAGACCAAGTACTCTGGAAGCGATTATGTAAGATTAACTCAATGCCTTGTTTGGAGTTAACTTTCCCAGAAAACTTTCTGGCATTGTTTCGCTGTTAACAGGTGGCTAAAGGGCCCTAGGGAGTTGCTGTTTTAAACCAGGTTACCACAGCTATGAAAACCTCTCTCGGTTACCAGATACCGCTGAGCTCTTTGTAAATGTTTCATTCATTAACTTTTGTATCTAAAGTGCTATAAAGCGTGTTCTTAGAAGAATTTGTAAAATTGCCGTGGTTTACTAGAATAACGATGACTTACAAATGTTCTTAGAGTCTAGAGGTGACCTTAGTTAAGATTTTTCACTCATGGCAATATCTCAATGTCAAAGAAGTGCCGAATTAAAAAATAAATATCATAATAGTCTAGCTAAAGACATTTTATCTTTACGCAAATTCATTCTCAACCTGTGGCGACTTTACTACGGTCGTGATGTCATAGTGTATAGTTTTTACAGGTTTACGACAGCCAGCTGAGCATTCTGTGAAAATTATGGTAGTAATGTTAGGTTAGTGTAGCTCACACGGTCTTCGCATTTTTTATTATTAAATGATCGCTGAGTGACCAGGTGTAAAACCCTTTAAACAATTATAATATTTAAAGATTACCACCTGAACATTTTGTGAGTGTTATAAACTTTTTTTGACTCGGTTTATTTACGGACGCTCTTTAACATCACAGGTCATCAGCGTCCCTTTCTAATCAGGGCGTGAAACGACCGACAAATTTTGCTCAGAGGCCCCTTCTTTCAGGCATGAGGTTCTTTTTCGGTTTTACTTCCGAAGTAGGAAGTCATACTTAGGATTTTTACATTAAAAAAGAAGCCATCGATCCTGGCCGGGCTTGAACCCGCTATCTTGGATTTAGAAGGCAAGTATGGTTACCACTACACTACCAGGACCACTGGCTAAGAAATGAAAGTATAATGGAATATAGTGATATTAAAAAATATTTTCCTACAGATAGTTCGAAGTATTTGGATATGTGTATACATACACTCACAGATTGTTCCTGAATTCAACAGACAAAATTGGAAGGGTTGTAGAGCTCTGAGGCAGGGAACTTTGGTCTTCGCGTCTTTATTTCAGTACTATGTTGCTTTTTTGACATTGTATATGAGCACAGGTAAGTGGCTATTAAAGCAACATGATTTCTCTTCACAAGCTCCATTTCTGCTCGGCTGAAATACCGTAAACCGGAAAATTAGTGATGATGCACAGCAAACGTTATTTTGCAAATTATGGACTTTCTTGTTTTTTAAATATTGTTCCGTATGTGAGAGTATGCACTCATTGATAATTTTTTATCTGAAGCAGAACCAACTGGTTCATTGGACCGTATGGTAAGTATTTAGGTTATGAATACTTTCTGTCTAATTCATGCGTTGTCGATACATTGTAAATGCATTATTATCAATAAGTCGCTTCGAATGACTGAAACTGTTACTTATTAAGTAAGTTTAGCTTTGATTTTATTATGTTTTATATTTAAATTATTAATAACGAATTAGGGCGATTGAAGAAGAACGCGCTGTATTTTTGCCTTTGAAGAAGAGGTACTTACAATGAATTTTGAACAATTTTTATTGTGATCTACAGTACTGCGTTATTTTTCATTATAAATGGAAGTTTCTTTCAAATTATGCTTTTAAGTGAGCATTTATTACCTACGTTGGTATTTTACATAGTGCAGTGAACTTAATTGTTAGACAAGTTAGTGGCGTGCAGACACTTAACGTAGATTTTTGAACCTGTGGACTACAAGTTCCCTTCCTCAAACGTTTGTCTATGACCACTCTACAATCCCTCGATTTTTTAAGTTTAATTCAGGGATATATACCATTGTTGACTTATTTGAACAAAAAATATACAAAACAACGTATGATATCTAGCATAACTTTATAATCTGCAGTGCCAAAATATGTACATTGTCATCACCCTGGATTAGACAGTTATGTAAGAATGAAGGCTGATTGCTTCCAGGTAAATAGTGGATGTAACACCAGCAGGTTGCACAGAATCCAGTCTCGTGCCTTACCGTACCCGCAGGGTGTTTAGATTTTCGCAAAAAAAGTATGGATGGCGCTGAAACTAATTAACAGCAAGTAGAAAGGGAGACGGAGGAAAGGATTTAAGGAAAAGAAAGACGGTAAGCGTATAATTAGCAGTACTAACAGTCATTGTAAATAAAGTCAAACAAAAGCAGTAAATTCGCTTATGTTGTTAGATTGAAGTTTTATTTTATTTCCTTTTAATGACAGTAAATGATCACATTTTGTATAATGCATACTTTTCTATTGACATTTATAATATGTTGTAGTGAATTAACGACAACCCAAAGCAAAACTTAACATCAACTGTTGTTGTAAACAAAGACGCCATCTTCGCAATAGTGACCTATTCACTCGACGCACAACTACTGGGTTTGCACTTCCTTCCCATACAGCTTGGCTTCTGGGTATCAGCATCTCTTCTGTTATCACGAAAATTTTACACAAGTGTCCCCACTGAAATTATAATGGTGCAAGATGTACAGATACGGTAAGATCACATTTGGAATGAATGGATGGCAACACAGGCGGTGGACACTGACGATATAAGAAATGAAATGATATATTGGGAAAGGATTATTTTAAGGAAGGAAACGTTCCAGGTCTTAAGTTTAGGGTACCTATTTTTTTTATAGTTATACCAATTATAATTGGTGGTTTTGAAAACTGGCTCATCCCTTTAATACTTGGTAAATAAACATACAAGCAAGAATAAAACTTAAAAAAAAAAAAATAAGATAATAATCGGCATTTGCTAGTTATGAGGACTGAGGAAAATCTGGAACAAATCTCATTCAGGGAGGATGGTCCTGGAGGGATTCGAACCCTACAATTCCCGCTCACGAGTCCACGCCTTAACGACCTCGGCCACCCGTGACGGTATCATCATATTTGGAAAGACCATATCCAAATATTCAGTGTGCAGAGGCGCCATCATGTTGATACATTATGTTATGCCTTATACCTAAGGGAACTGATTGTACCATTCGGACAAACAGTTCTGTAGAAACGTGAGATACTTCGGCCCATTCATATCCCCGAGAAAATTGTATTGTTTAATAAGTAAATTAGAAATTATATCTCCTCAAAGTCATGTTGGTAGTCTCTCAACGAAAACCAGAGGATTCCCTTCAGCCCAGTAAAGGTCATACTACACCGGAAAGTAAAAAGGAAGTCGTCAACCACTGATAAAATTCTTCCCTTTGAAATAATCAACCTGTGTTAGAGCCTGAACTTTGTACGGTTTGTGGCGATGCAGTTGTTGCTCATGTAAAGCTCTCCACGCGACAAGATGTCGACATCCTTTTCACATGCTACTAATTAAAATGCTTCTGCAACACTTTCAAAAATTCGTTCTTCTCATGACACAATTCTTACATCCTGTGTCACAGAGCTTTAGTCTAAAGCTTCCAGATTCCCTTAGACGTTCATCTACATCTCATGATGAGGAACGGACTTGTTCTTTATAAATAGACATGTGATCAGTGATATCTCCAGCTCTTCCATAACCAAAACCACGTGCGTCATTTCAACACTGGCGCAATGTTCCACATTGCTTGAAAAAAAAAAAAAAAAAAAAAAAAAAAAAAAAAAAAAAAAAAATTATTTCTACTGGAATTTGAAACACAAGAGTAAACATGCCCTTTTATAGGGCGTAATATTTTGCAGTGTTGATGAGATGTCAGGTCAGTAGTAAGTAGCAGTTGTTTGGGAAAGTATTACTCCTACCATCCCTTAATGTAAAATTAAGGAAAGGACACTGTCAGGTGTACAATAGCTTGGAAAATGATTACGGTGCGACCTTTTGTTTTCATTGAGCACGACACCCTTTCCAACACCTCACGCGACGAATTATTACGGCGTCACACATTAGAGGTGCATTCGCTGCCTAAGCACAAAAAATGAGTAATTTACTATGCTAAATAAATATTTATATAAACGTGTTTCGAAATTGCTTCATACAAGTTTGAATATGGAAACATATGCTATTCTACTGTAATCTTCTTTAGATGTCGTTTCGAAACAATGTCATCTCAAATATCGCTAATTGTTTCGGAACATAGCGGCCCATAAATTTAGCACAAGAAGAAATAATACTAATAAGGAAAAATACATTATTTTGAGCAAAAAGTTGTCTTTTATAATGGCTAATAGTTGCAAGTGTGACCACTTCCTTGGTCTAGTGGTTAGCGTTGTTGACTGCTGCCCGGGAGACCCGGGTTGGATTCCCGGCACGTATTTAGGAATTTTTCTAAGTGAGGAAGGTCTGGAACGGGTCCAATCAGCCTCGTGAGGACAATTAACAATTGGGAAGCTGTCTAATGTAGAGGTGGCGACCTCCGATCTAGTAAGCCGCGATCTGATCAGGGGGATGGGATGCAATACTGCACTCTACCAATTATATAACGTGATGGAGGTAGAAGATACGCTGACCGTAGCGGTAAAGCTCAGGCCCACATGGGGCTGTGAAAAGGCTTCACAGAGAATAGCTACAAGTGTAATTGAATTAAAATAAAAATTATGTTTATGGCATATTCCTAACGCATTATTTAATTCTAAATTATTTTATAAGTAATTCATACTTTGTTAATGATTTTTCCCTTAAAACAAGTGAATAATAATAAAGCACCCATTGTTTTCGTTCAAATGAATTATTTTACCATACTTGATCTCCTAATTTGATTTCCACGGGGAAAACTAAAGGACATAGTCTTCAGGAATGTACCTGCTACGCCACAAGACCTGCAACATCATATAACATATAATGTGCAACAATACCCTGCAATCTGTAAGGAAGACTCATTTCCCAGACTTCAGATAATCCATTTAAAACGAAACAAATGACTGGGAAACAGCTGAAAAGCCTTATTTAATTACCATATTGCTGTTTATTTATTTTTATCAATTACTGGCAAACTATTCAGATTAAAATAGGCAGTAAACGTCGTTATTCTATTTTTTAGTTTAATTTCTGTTATATTTACGACTATTTGCCCATTACATAAGTATAACGTGCTGAAAATAAACATTTATATCAGTATTCATTCTATAGACTAGATATTTGATATTATAAATATTTGAAGTAGTAGTTTTGTGTATCAACCTGTTTTATTCCCCATTTAACCATTCACAAAAAATAACTTTTTTTCTGTTGAGACAAATAAAAAAAAGTTTCAAACAAGCCTTTTTTAACCTCATGGGAGAGTTCTTGATGAGAATATACTTGTTTTCTTGTCATAGAAGAACTGAACGAGTTCGAAATATAGCGATTTCAAGTATGACTTTATCTTAGTGTTTTGTCCTTTTAAAGCTTCTATAATTACTGTTAATTTGTTACATTGCCAATAGTGTTACTTTATTTTTATTTTTATTTTATATTATATATATTTTTTCTCAATTAATGTAGGGGATATAGGATAAACATTTATTTATTTATTATATAAATGGCACTATGTGTATTTAATTCAAGAATTCACTTACTATATCCAAGAGCTATTCACAAATGTATTACACTGTATCATTTTAATGAAGAAAACAGCAGACCTGGAAATGATAAATGTACTATTTTTTATTTAATAACACTACAGTGCATTTGTTTAACTAGATCATTTAGCGCGTTCAGTAATGAAATCGAATAAATAATATTATGTGCCAACCTACATTTTGCATAGATCAGCAGCATTTCTACTTTTTCTTCATGCGTGTACATCTTGTAAGTAAAATTATAGTTGCAATACCTCAGTGCAGTACTAACTTACTCTGACGAATATCTACATTGGTATGTAGATGGACAATACTTAGAAATTTTCTGAACACTCCTACCTGCAATTATTTTAACCTCCATTGCTTTTCCTTCTTTAAAAGTATAGTTGTATTAAGAAGAGGAATTAGTAAAGGGTTAAAGGGTTTAATTCCTTCTTGTCGCAGAAAGCAAGGACAATTTGAGGGGTTTCTACCCCCAACTTCCTCTTAGGTGATCTGTGTTTACGTGAATTTGAAATTATAAAAAAACCATAACTATACTACAGTACTACATTAGGTAAGTAATTTGTATAACTAAGACATTAAACAGTTCGGTTTCTTTAATAACTGTGCATTCCTTATTGTTTGCACATCTACTGTTTTCTGATAAAAATGGTACAAATTTTGAATAGCTCTTGGGGAGGGTAAATATGTTCTTGAATAAAATATACATTGTGCCATAAAAATAAAGTTTTCTAATGTAGATACTACAAAAAAAAAGCAAGAACTCCTCCTTTTGTTTGAAACAATTTTTAATTTGTTACATCAAAAAAGAGTTCTTTTGGTTGAACAAGATAAATGGGACTATCTGTATATTTTGTTCAAAGTTTTGACAGTTTAACTGTACAGCACGTGGAGGAATCTTATTGTTACTATATTCTTAAACAGGACGTAATAAATAAAAATATGAAAATTGATTAAACAAACTCAAAAAGTATAAGGGAGAAAAGTAATGAAGCGTATTATATTAACAGTCGATAGTCTTGCGCTCTGCTCTGGATCCATAATTTGCGGGTTCAAACTCGGTCGGGTGGGTATCGTGTCGCAAAATGAAGGCACGTTAATGAACTCCATACTTGAAAATGTGGTAATTGGATAAAGCTATCGGCTGTTTCACTAACACGAAATACTTTAGTTCCCTGTCAGATGACGTTGGAGGTGATGCGCTTAGCGCCTGTTCCTCTGACCTCTGTCGGGAAATAAGTACTTGAAATTCTTGAAAGTTCCATCGCGGTAGGCGCCTATGTTCCGTAAGGAACGACGGATACTGCCTATATTAACACATAAAAACAAAGCTAAAGGGACTATTGACACACAAGACTCAATCCTGTTGGTGCACGCGTTTTATACAAAGAAAGTGCTGTTATCCCTCTGTCAGTATGTAGCGTTCGGGGACCTGATTCGGTAACGCATCAATAAGTGTGGCATTAAAATGTGTCATTTTTTCAGGTGTAAAAATTCTAAGTATAGTTTCCTTCGGAATGGAATTAAATCGTTGGTCCCATGTCGTTGATTTTCACGCCCGAATTGAATGGGACGCTAATGATCGAAAATGTTGATTAGTGTCCTTAAATAAAACGAACCTAAACGTAATTGTATCACAAGCACCCTTAAAGAGGGAAGAGCATATTTGGCAACCTGTAACGAGTGTTATTTTTAATATGATTGTTCATATGGAGGGAAACAGTAGATGTTAAGTATAAAATGCTTTGCAAAGCTTGCAATATAACACATAAAGGTCTTCCATTTATCTTGTTCAACCAAAAAAATCTACGTTAAACAAAATTTTGTTTGAAACATTTTTTTTTTCATTTGACGTATTAGAAACAATTAATTTTGGGTGAGCAAGACAAATGGGACACACTGTATACATAATGTAGACACAGTTTAGCAAATGGAGTAATTTAAAATTCACTGCCTAATTGGCATTATGGAATGACTGACATGGGGCAATAAGCGCGCTGTTTTCATTTAGGACGTTAGTGTGGGTATGCATTTGTACAGTTGGGATGGAGATAGATTGCAGTGAAATATTTTTATAAGGTTGGGAGTTGCTCTGAAAGTAGTAGGTACAAATTTAGAAAAATCCCTCAAGAAAAACGCATTAATAAATTATAAGTACATACCTTAGAAATAGTTTTAATCATTCTGTTAAAAACAAGTATTCCTTACCGGTTGCCCAACATAACCTGTCTCACTGTAAGAATTTTCATGGTTGTTTAATTTAGCAATTATGAGTTACCACTCATGTCCGAAAAAGCTGCCCTTGAAAATATTGCCCTATTTGTGTGTTATTTATTATTTCATTTCGACTTCTCTTATTTTTTTTATTTTAGCTCCATGTATTAAACATATTAGACTACAAGAGCGAACAGGACATTACAGTCTATCTCACCAATCATTGTGCGAAAAGGCTGCTAAAAGAAATAAAAAAACAAAAAAGAAAAGAAGAAATCGTTGATGGTTTTTAAAATAAAACGGACAACATATGTATTTAATGGGTTCAAATTTCTAAAACACCTTACAATATTCCTGTTCCTGTTTACTGTGTCATATTTATGAACATACGAAAGCTGTTCAATAAAGAATGATCATAATTTTTATAGGCATAAATTCTCGCGCTAACAGCTTTAGCTTAATGCGTAATGTAACTGTTAATACTTGTTTCATTGTTGTCACTTATGGTTCCTGTGCCTGTGAGAGGTGTGCAGTTCCACCAACAGCAAAATGGAGGTGACACGAACCGAACATGTGCTGCTCTGAAAATCTGCAAAAATTTTCAGTTAAGGTCTATAAAGCACTTGTTCTTTCATATAGCATAACTTAAAGATGGTAAATAAATGTTAAAAGAGGGAAAACTATAAATTTCAAAGGAAGACAGTTACAGGGCTCCAGTTTGTGCTCCAACAGAAGAAATCATTAACACCTCTGTTGTCATAGAGACAAAGGATTGTTGAATAACATTAAGAAAACTTTCAGAAATGCTGCAAATTTCACTGGGTGCCACCCACATGTTGGTAACTGAAACGTTGCATATGAGAGGTGTTTGTGCACGGCGGGTTTCAAGACTGTTGATTCAGAACAAAAGGATGTTCGCCTGCAGGTTTGCATGCACTTGAAGATGCTGCTACAGGAAGATGTGGAGTTTCTTTTAAAGGTATCACTTGGCTATGTCATATTCGATGCTGAGAGCAAACAGCAAAGCTATGCATTGAAATCTCCATCATCACCAATTTCAATAAAAGCGAAAGTGTTGCTTCTGCTGCGAAAGTTATGATAATCTCATTGTTCCATATCCAATGAACAGTTTACTAGCTTGTCGTGCCTGCGCATACAACGGTAAGTGGGAAATACTACAGAAATACCCTGAAAACTCTGCAAACTCATATTACAGTGTGTGCGCAAACGATTGATTCGCTTTTAAATAACTTGATCTGAAGATGTTCATTTGAGTCCTGATAGAGGTACCAAGTTTTGGAAACAATGCCGATGTTCTTATCATCTAAACTAGCGACTATAGCTGCCAATTTCCCCCATATAAGTTCTATTGTAACTTTTCTGCAACGAGACAGCCTTAGAGGGAGGTTTCCAGACTCGTGGCTACGGTCGGACAGGACACGGTTGCTCTGATGGTAAGCCATCGGCACAAGAGCGCAGTCCTGATTATTGCCCCGGCAGTGTTCGAACGTGTTTCCAGACCTTAGCTAAACAAACGGCTTGTGTGAAAAAATCTAATTTCAAATAGATGTGCGGCTTGCAATTCAATTCAACTATACTTTCCGAATATGTTCTGGAAATTGTCTTGACATCTGTGGTAATGCCCTATTTTGATATAGGCATAGATGTGAACAAGCACTTTAATCTGTGTGTGACCTTATAAAAAGCAACTTCATATAGAGAAGTTGAGAAGTGAGAAGTAGATTTATATTTCCAGCTCACCTGGTACAGCAACTCTGTGCAGTGAAAATGAAGAGGTAGGCGTTCCCTTTCGCATCTTTAAACTCCCACCACATATGCGGGCAGTTAATCCTATTGCCTGTGAGACTAACGTTCAGATTTTTGAAACCACCCACGCTTTCACTTTCCTTTGATTTGAGACAATTTTGATGCAGCTAAACTTTCGTGTCAATATCAGATCTGACTAAAGATTATCCAATCATTCAACATTAAAACCCCTTTCTCACACTGAATTATCAACTCTGAACGGAAAAAAAATTGTTCACTTACCAGATTAGGGCGGAATCAATTTATTTCGTACGACTGCAAACTGCCCGATAGCAGGTACCTTTTGTATGGTTAACGAAATCAGCTGTTTGCATTTTATTTAACTGTTTGAAAAGCGAAGAGCGCAAAATCGTCATTTTGTGTCATTTTGGTGCGGGGGGGGGGGATAAAGCTGAATTGATTTAGCCCTCGTATCCATAAATAATTAAACGAACGCTGTTTAGTATGCATTATGCATACTATGGCAGCTACATGCATATGACATTATGATTCAGAATAAGCCTCGGACTCCACCCTGTCCCTGAATATCTGAATGGTTGCATTTTAAAGGTCATGTCTATATACACTGTGATTTAATAGCATTATGATTTTGTTTAGTCCCTTTTTTCACTTTTTTAAAGTTATTGTATTTTATGTATTCATTAGTTATCAAAAATCGTAATCCGATCTGCTGGTTGTATTTTTGGATTATGGACTTTATGTACAGGTAGAAAACGATAAATGCATGATCTAAAATTAAAATTAAAGGGAAGTATGTGTAAAATATTCGATTATTTAAATTCAGGACATTTTAATTTCTTTAAATCTTTAAAATAAAAATAGAAAAAAAAAATAACACATGGACTCACAAAAATTTATTATTTGTAAAGTATACTTTCTCTCTTCTGGCTCAAGATTTCGGTGTTGAAACATAGTCAAGGTTGACATATTTTTCTGGATATAAAATCCTGAGCGCAGGTTTTCTGGGTCCCATATTATAGATTTATAGCACGTTAAAGAACGCTGTAGCTGAGAAAAGAGGTACCTAAGTTACATTATAAACCTTTACACGTCCAATAATACGCAGGTGATGAGTTTACCGCCTATCATTCTGTACTTCGTCATGAAATAAATACTGCTAAATTATTCTTTCTATAGTAAAGTCAAACGTGTTTCATCAAGTTAATTATTTTTATTTGTTTATTTACGGACGCTCTTTAACTTCTCAGGTCATCAGCGTCCCATTCAATTCAGGGCGTGAAACGGCCGGCAAATTTTGCTCAGAGGTGTCTTTTTTTCAGGCTTGAGGTTCTTTTTCGTGCCGTAAATGTACGACACGGGACCCACAGCTTTACTTCCCTTCCGAAGGAAGCCATACTTAGGATTTTTACGCCCGAAAAAATCCATCGATCCTGGCCGGGTTTGAACCCGATATCAAGTATGGTTACCAATACACCACCAGCACCGACTCATCAAATTAAGCAGCGGCGGCGGCTCCTTATGAGCTAATGAGCTATAGCACACTATGTATGCTCTCTTATAACTATAACTATGTATGTTGAGTATGTTGCAATCGAATGCATTCTAGTATACGAGCGGAAATATTCCAAGAGAGGGGCCTGGAGCTCTTTACATGCATAAACAAAACTCTGACATCATCAGGTAGGCGTTGGACTGCATGAGCTGACCGACCTAGCAGCTCTTATGTGTTAGTACGAGATAACAAAAGTTGCAGTCGTTGTGCGTGTAACAACATGATGAACATAGCGGAAAGCCTGTTAAGAGACTTTTTTGCTGTTAAAACTCTGGAGGAAAAGTGGAAATAGAACAGTTGGTTAAACCTACTTTAAATCTGAACTTAACATAAACGGCTATGTAAATGCATATGTAAGAAAATGTAATTGAAAGTGTATGAAAACAGTTGTGTATGTAAATAGGAATGCTCTCTTCTTTTTTCCGTGCATACTGTGTTAGAAATAATGATGCTAGGAGTAAAGGGACGTGACAGATCTTGCCTAATGTTAATTAAAATAAACGCAGGAAATTAAAAATATTTCATTAATGTCTTGCATTTCAGTGGTTATAGGCTAGGGATTATTTTTTCCGGTATTATATTTATAATACCTCAGTGCTTCTGTTTGTTTTCTTTTTACCCCTTTAGTTGGTTATTTAAAAATAGTGCAGATCGTACCTGATTTCTTGCACTGAAGCGAAGTCAATGAACAGTTTTAGTTAAATCGAATAGAAACATTCCTAGAACAACTACATTCTGAAAGAAAATTTTATTAAAAAGTGCTAGGGATAGGTTTGAAAACAAAACAAAACAAAACATAACATAACATGGTACGTTTGTTCATGTTCATGTTTGCATCTAAAATAAACTTCTTCATAATTATTTGGTTTATTTGTACTCTTCCTCGCCGGCGTAGTGTAAATTTATTTTAGACACTCATTTTTTAATATTTACCAGCAGAGTTGGCTAATCATGAACCGCACTCATTCTTCGAGTTGGTCAATCTGGTGTTGCAGATATCCTCAATTGAATGGAGGTGGCCAAGGAATAACATTTAACACCGCTGCCGCATTGATTAATGAGACTTCTGCATCTAGGAAAGAGTTCAAATTTGCTTTACAGCTAGCCGGACTCTGTACCAAGGTTTTCAAACTTTCTTCTGTATGGCATTTAATAGCAGTGTTCCGAGGAACAAACATGGTATTTAGTTGTTCGTCGCTACTTATATCTAGATGACTAGTACTGCATTTTTACTGCGGAAATTTGAAAGGGGATTTCATAGTATAATGTAACTGTTCTCTCCACGGCATTCTTAAACGCGCTTAGTACTGTTACACTTTCTGAGTTTTTGAGCATCAGTGAAAATTTAGATTTTAAACAACACAAAGTAATGAACACACGTATGCTCACATTCTCTCCCACCTCTAAACACAATTAAGCTGCGAAAAAACTGTACCATTCTGGAGCTTCCGTCCAAAAGTGAACCAAATGGAAATTTGCTCTTAAATTTAACAGAAAAATATTTTTACTATAATGGTAGGAAAATGAGTAGAAATTTCTTTACAGACTTCAAAAGTTTATTACTATCTGCTAACAACTGAGTGATGTTAAACATCTATATTAGATAGTTTTTAAAAAACGAATTAAGTAAGGGGTCGATGAAAGACGAAAACATCAGTTTTTAGGCTTACAATTCATTGAAAGGTAAATCAATCATGTGCAGCCAGCAAGAGGTACAGTGGGTGACTAGCACATTGGTCTTAATCTACTGGACGTAGTCTGGAAGAAACATTGTTAATGCTTGAAAGAAATATAGGGAATGTGTTTGAATTTCATGTTAAATTTCTGTTTACGTAAACCGTCTTCATTTTGTGGTAAAGAAAAATAAGATTGTGAATATAGCAATACCAACTGAAGGGGCTTAAAAAGTGCCTAATTTTGAGAGAGATTAGTTTAAAGACCTCGCGAATAAAGGTACTATTTTATGGAGCGGAATAATTTATGTGCCGCGGAGAATATTTCAGCCGTATGGGTTGAGACAAATGAATGCGCTTTAGTCATGATGCTTTGTTCTACACAATTTTAGCGCGACATTGATACACTACCGCCTTAATGCGTCCATTACTTACCAAAATGTTCACCTGCTTGTCCATTTTCTGCCTAATGCTGAAACTGTTGTTGGATTAGCAGCATTTGAAAAATGATAACCGAATGAGGTTGTATGTTATCGTACCATACTTTCCAGGCCACGTTTCTGTTCAGTTAGTAGCGTAGATGAAATTCGCAAGGCCGTGTGTTTGATTTAGTTCAAGTGTTGAATCATGCAGATTTTTTCCTACCACATTTCCTAAGGAATCACCTTTATAAATGGAACTTTTATTAAAATAACAAGCATGTACAATAGATATTTTAACTTTTGTTTATTAAAACTGCCTGCACTCATAGGTTGCCTAGGTGACAAAGTGTAGCAAAGTGTTATTAACAATAACGATAGCACAAACAAATTATACAATATAGAAATAGAAAATATAACATACATAGTATAAATTTACGGCAATATAAACGGTTGTAACTATCGATGGCCTAAGTATATGATCACATTTTTGTATGCATTTAAAAAATCTCTACTAAAAATGTAGGTATCCTTACAAAGTCCTATTACTCGAATGGTGGACATTTTGTATTTCTCTTTGAAGTAGACATTGGAAAGTTCATATATTGCCCATTTTTACGAGCAACTTCTTCTGGTTGACAAACGCTTGTTTCACATTTGATAGTGAGGTCTAAATGTTGGCGTAGCCCTTACACGGTCATGACAACATTCTGTCTGCTCCCACGTCCATCAACAGTACATGAAATGCTTTACTTAAGGTTTATAAACAAGAGAAAAAAAGGTTTTTATTTATTTTATGTTCATATTTACTTCACATTAAGGGCGGGTTTAAACTACCTTATCGCAAATTTACACATAACCAAGTATTTTAATAGATATATAAAATATATTTTACATTCCCTTATGAAAAAGGAGTTGTCAATTCTGTTATAAGCAACGCGGTAAAAGTATTTTATTTCAACAAATAAATGCCAATGTCAAAATGGACGTAAACAGCATCCACCACTTCTTCGTCACACTTAAATTTCCTTCTTCGAAGGTCCTTCTTGAGTTCTGAGATGAGGAAATAGTCACTGGGAGCTAGATCTGGACTATAGGGTGGATAGCCGATCCCCTTGAAGCCACATTTATTCACAACTTCATTTGCAACAAGATCTGTGTGCACAGGCGCGTTGTCGTGAAGAAGGCGCATACCACCACTCAGCTTTCCTCGTCTTTTCTCTTTGATGGAAGCACGTAGTCTGTGCAGTACGCCAGCATAGTACTCCCAATTTACTGTGGTGTTCCTCTCCTTGAAGTCAATGAAGAGTATTCCTTCACAGTCCCAGAAGATTGTGGCCATGATCTCCTTCATTGACTGAGTGACCTTGACCTTTAGAGTCGGTGCTTCGCCAGATATACACCACTCCATTGATTCTCTTTTGGACAAGGGATCATAGTAGAGGACCATAGTTTCATCTCCTGTAGCAATTGTTTGCAGATCTTCTCTCATGTTGCCACGACAGAGCTCCAAAAATTCCGGACAACAGATGACTCATTGCTACATTTGGACTGAGGAAAGAAGTCTAGGCAGCCATCTTGCACTAACCTTATTCATATTTAAATGTTCATGAATAATTCAAAGGGATGTTGTTTAGAAAGGCCCACCCTTGCTGCTATTTCTATAACTTTGAGCCGCCGGTCTTCCATAATTTCTCCGTCCACAAGAGCGAAGTTTTCAGGAATGAGCACTTCCAAGGCCCGGCCGATCTGCAAACTCTTCGTCTTCAATTCTTTCTCGATCCATTCGAAAAAGTTTGGCCCATTCTTTTACGGTAGAATATGAGGGGGAATGCTTCCCCATATACACCGTCTAATCGCTGTTTAATTTTTACATGGAGTAAGTCCTTCTTTTGTGAAGAACTTAATAACAGGTCGAAACTCCATTTTGAACATGTCACAATTGTCTACACATAGCCTTCTTTATGCAACTATATCTGAACAACTGAACACAGCGGAGGTGCAATTATTTACTTAACAGATAAGTTATGACACGAGATAAGGGTTTTGTGAAGGCGATAACTTATGGACACTCGTATTTTATTGCTGCAGTTATTTGAATTAATGAGCCAAAGCGGAAAAATATTTGTTGCTATTAATAATACCTGAAATATCGCTTGATACATTATTGAATTTGAAATACTCTATTTAAATAAGATCGAAGAATCTGCCAGACTACGACTATGTCACGCGAGTCTCTGTTTGGTAATAAAAATAATGAACTGAACACAAACTATTTTCTTAGTTTATGAAATAAAGCTGCGAGGGAAAAATATATATCTTACCACTTTTCAACAACAACAAAAGAAATTGTTGAAAAACCTATCATTTCCATATGTTTTTAATAACTCTATAAATATTCGGCCCTCTCTGATTGAAGTTTCGGCAAAGAGATGCACATCTGATGAATGTAGGTACATTTTAAGTTTTTCTAATTCTCTGATCTTGATTTACAAAATTATTTTTAATTTAGCATTTGATAAATATCACAGTAAACAGGAAGACCTTATGCACTACACATTTTTTATTAACTTCGTCTTGGTCGTATACTTTCTTAGTTTTATTCAAACGTTGATGAATTCAGACAAGCAAAAATCAGGACCAAAGTTTAGGACCACCCGGTTGTAGTTCTTGCGTCATGCTTTGTACAACGGCCAACTTTGTAGCTCTTTCCATTGAAGAATACGAAAGCCCTATTGTGAAAGACGTCGAAGGGATTTTTAGGAGAAATTTCCAAGCGATAGTCAATGTCATCTAAAGTTTCTCCGGTGAGAGCTTGCTCTGAATTCTGGTCTCTCCATCTCTTTAAATGTATTATAAAGTCGCTGCATGGCATGGGATGGGGTTCTAAAATTGAGAATTCTTCATCAAACGCCTTTGAATATAACACAATTTGTGATTAAATAAAAACAGTATCTCGCAATACAAGCCACCTACTGCCGCGATTTCTGCTGCTTAGGCTAAGATAAAGAAAGTCGCATGTGGGTCACTTTTTAATGATTCAACCAGTTATTATTGCTAACATAAGCGTTCATGCTATCTGTAGATCACACAGGCAGAAAAAAAATGTGTTTTGGAATTTTTAATTTGAATCTCTTTCTATAATACGAAAATAGAATGGTGAATTAATACTTATATTCGCATTGAGGAAAATGGTACCCCATTTTCACAATGAAACCTTATACTGTTAAAGTTTCAACAAAGAATGGATCTGATTTTGTTTCCTACAGCCTTTTTTTGATTTAAACACCTTTTTATATAATTTGGTTAGAAATACTTCAACATAATGACGAAAGAACAAGATATATTTTTTGCTATTTTTTGTATTTTTTCAGGTTACTAATACTTAATCCTTTATGTTTTTTAAATAAATAGGCTCTCATATAGACGCACTTAATGCCAGTATAGTCCACCGACTGTAGGTTGGTGTAGATAAGTTTATAGTTTTAATTCGAACCTTTCATTTCATTACTGATTTTTACATCTAAAACTATAATAGTGTGTGTTAATCGTTATGTGCCATTATAATTTGAGCGTAATTCCTTTTTCTTCCCTATTTTTCTATCTGTTTATAATATGTTTACTTTCCGTTATGTTTCTCAGGCCTGACTTTATTTAATTGGTCAGTGCTCATGCTTGCGAGAATTGATCGTTATGAAATGATGATTCATACTTTCTCACACTATCTTGCTAGTGCTCTGGGATACCTTAGGAGTAATATCACTTTGGAAATCTGGCTTCTTAGAGGAGAGCTATCATTATTTGGGTCGTATTTTTTAAATATTTCCAGCTTAGTAATGTTCCTCAATTAATTTGTAAGCCAAGAGCTAACGCCGCACTTATTAATCCAGTGACCCAGGTATTACTATTTGAACATTTTTTCGTGTGGAACATTTTATTAATGATGGTTTATTCAGGGAACTTATAAAGATCAGACCGTGTTAATGTTTGTGTTTTAAACATTTTGTATTTTGCTGAACATTTAGTGTTACTTTTTAAGCTAATCAATTCAATATGATTATACGAGCAAAATTGTATGTTCTTCAAATATTGTTATATTTTAAATTAAACGGGCATCACTTTTAAATTGTTTTTGGGAGTGTCCTTTCATGCATTTATAAGCTTGGAGTTTTTATTCGTTGACTTTGCGAATTTTTACTTGTTTCATTGAGCAAACTAAGCGTTACTCCGCACGATCCTGAGGGTTTTACTTTCCAGTATGCATCCTAATATAAATATTGATATTACATGTCATATATTTCCTTGGTATCAATATATCATAATCATAACAGAACACCTTCGTAGTAGTGTGTACAACATAACAGTTGTTACAAATTAACTGGCAGAAAAACAATATTGAGTTAATTAGTTGCTGAATGTACTAAACAAATAAAATTTCCACAATATTGTAAATATTTAAGTACTTAATTGGTACGAAGAAGAAGAAAAAAAATAGACTTTGAAAATGATAAAATGTGTGTAAAAGATAAGCTCTCAATTCTCAGCTATACGACAAGGATTCAAAAAGTCAGTTACACCTGTCGCCCAAATCTGGAAGCACTGACCAACAAAAGGGGCATATGCGCAGAATAGAATTCCTGTTCAGACTTTTCTATAGAACTACTTTCATGCACCGTAGCATGAGTGCAAAATGGCACGTCAACAGGAAACATAGTTCAAGACGGAAGTAAATTTTTGTTGGCAAATTTCTCAACTACATTGTTATTCATCCTGGTCAATGCAATGTCACGTTCAGCTAAAGTGAAAAGGTATCAGCAGTTTGAACAAGGTTACACAGACGTGACTGAGAAGGGCCCAACAACACCAGGATTCGCAGTAATCGAAGAGCGGTTGGTTGTCGCGGAAATTGCATTGGATGTCAATAGCCAAAACTCGGAAGATTATCTGGAGTATTTTTCTGTCGTCAGAGAATCGAAGAATTTGTCGATGAAACGTCCAAAGTAATGTTTACAGAGACTGGGTGATTATATCGAAAAATAATGTGGTATATCTGTGTCGTATTTTGCAATGCCTTAATCAATAATCAATAAACTTTTTAAGTGTAACTTACTTTTTCGTAGTTTCCAAATTTTATTCTAACGTGATTCAACCAAAGTGCCAAAACAAAAACAGTTCTTGATGAATTCCTTTTTAAAATTGCTTATAACTGAAGAAAAAAAAAGTGAGGTAAAATTAACCCATTATGGCAAAATTAAATACACGTAAACTAGTATAAGATATAAACATATAATTATCACACTGCAATGTATTAATAAAACCATTTTAGAGCTCTCTCCAACCTGCTCAATATGCACTGCTTTTGTTAGACTTCACGTGGATTTGAAATATGACTGTCAATGCCTTGTAGAAGATTGCAGAAGAAAATAAAGGCTATAAAACAGAAGATTGCTGCTCTAAGTTAAAGCACTTGCTGTTCTAAGGAGTCAATAACAGTCTGCAGCACAGCGTCTAATATCACGGCCGTAAAAATCAGCAGTATTGAGACAGAATAAAATTTCTCATGACCTGTTTTAGATCTAAATCGTTTGATTTTTACGCTTTTTGGTGGATGTGTAGGATAAAGTTAGAGGGCTATGAATAAAAATAAAGTTGTGATTTATAATATGTGCTGGTAGCATTATAACGTTTAGGCTAATTCTAGGCACTTATAATCAAAGTGGACACTTACAGACTCTCAAGTGTGAAAGTGTTTCTTATTATGGATTAAAACTGGCATTCAGACAGAAAGCCTCAGCTTTCTCAATGAGCGTAGAAGATTTCGTATGTTTATGAAATGTTTGTTGGTCCTGGTGGTGCAGTGTTAGCCATACTTGCCTCTTAAACCCAAGATCGCTGGTTCAATCCCGGACACGATCGATTATTTTTTTTCGGGCGTAAAAATTGAAGGAGTTATTGGTGGCGGGAAGAATGGTGATTGAAGTTTGATGATATGCAGCTACAGCTCACCACTCAATAACTCTTCTTGTCGGCTACAGGAATGTTGCTGGTTTTATGAACCTCATAGTGCCGGGTGGAGTGAGAGGAATTAAAGGAAGTGTATTGACGAGAAAGAACACCTTGTTATCTGCCAGTTGACGTCGTTTATTCAAGTGCGTACCAGGGCGTTTTTCTTCGGTCGGTAATGAGACGTTTGGCAGACACAACAGTAGTTTTCTGACTGCTAAGAAGAAGCCCCGAGCAGAATTGATGTTCCAATGCGAGTTCCTCGGGCTACATTCTGACTTCCGAATTCTGACTGTCCCAAAAAGAGCGATTTCATGTCCTTAAATATTCAATAAGACTCGAATGATCACGTGGCACAGGGAAGTTCTATTTTCCCGCCACTATGGACATCCTTATAGGCTATCGGTGACTTCATGCAGCTCTCATATTATTGGCGTGTCAGATTATTTCAACGTAACCACTTGGCTATTCGTCCAGAGTTCAATTTCAACTTCTACCGTACGTTAGAGTTCAGCGTACCTTAACGGTAGAACAGATGTTAACAGCGTGCTTCTTTGCCAACATACCCGCCCGGGGGCAAGCAACCCCCTTCCAATGAACAAAAGAAAGTATTTGCTCTATTGTCTGCCAAAACGGTATCTCTGCTGTCCGAGCGAGAATTCCTGCTTTTCGAGTCATTTTTACACACTTACAGAACCCTTCATTTACAGCTAGATGAAATAAAATGTAACATATTTTCTAATTAATTCCTCGCAATTGATGGGGTACCAAGGACGGTGTCAAAATCCTAAGTACGGCTTCCTTCAGAAGGGAAGTAAAGCCGTGGATCCCATGTCGTACATTTATGGCACAATAAAGAAACTCAAGTCTGAAAAAAAGAGGTCTCTGAGCAAAATTTGTCGGCCATTTCACGCCCTGAGTTGAATGGGACGCTGATGACCTGAGATGTTAAAGAGTGTCCGTATATAAAACAAATCAACAGCCAATACCCATCACTTGGATAACAGGTGATGACTGTTGTTAAGTTTTATCCTCTGAAAAATTGGATGCACATGCTTAGCAACAAATTTTCTCCCATGTATGTGATTTGTATATTGATTCGCTGATATGGAACGCACTAAATACCAATAGGGCTATCGCCGTAGCATAGCGATAGAGTTTGCGTTTCCCCCGCAGTGATAAGGTCTCTACCTGGAAACAAAACTTGCATACAGTCAAGTTTTCATCTAATTATAAAAAATACCTGTGGAATTCTTCAGATAAGATAACTATGTGAAGTAATGAATGTAATTTTATTTATGCATCTACTATAAGCAGAGAAGAGAGCAACATGATAGTGATATTACAACTTTGATAAAGTAATCAAGTACACTGACAAAGTATATATAATATAAATGAAAAATAAAGTAACACTATGAAAATGTGGTTAAAATAACAGTAAGCAAAGAAGCAGAAAAAGGATAAACCTGTTAGATAAACACAAATTACCTAAGTGTTTTAACCTTTTGCTGTTGCTTTACACACACGCGCACACCATGCATACTCTCAAGAGATTTGGAAAGACCGCGTTTGAATTAAAAGGACCATTTTAAAATGCTGACAATAATGTGATAGCTTCCTAAACCCATGCCACAATATTTTATTAGAAAATTCCGTTTTAGGATGTTGGATGCTAACATTCGAATGTTTCTCAAAAGTAATTAAAAGATAACTGAACTTAGATGTGCGTTTGTGGTGAAGGTAACTTATCATTTTTGTTTATATCCTTCGGTGTTATTCCATACCCTAGTTTCTTTTTTCACTTCTTTCCCTTAATGCTTTCTTTATTGGTCATTTCTGTGATTTACTCAGATACTAATGACAGGACAGCATTTTATATCTAATTCTAACCGTAAATCTGAGAAATAATCACACAGGCCATATTTGTGGTATGGATTTTTGCCCATTGATTCAGCAATATAGCCTTTGCCTTAAATGCTATATTTTGCAATTTCACCACAGGAAGATATTTCCTTCTTTATTAGAGAAAGCTTTCTGCTGAGAACCTCACAATCTAATATTATTGCTGCGGAAACTGAAAATGTTTTTAAATGTACCATTTTTGATGCAGAGGATTGTGAAAAACAATAACGTTGCTAAGCGGTTTGTGAGGTGATATTATATCTAGGATTATTATGTACAAAATTCGATTTTAAAATCTAAAACATTGGGTATCGTGAATTTCGTGTTTAAAAACTATTGTAGCACAATATATTTAGACTTTTATTTATTAAAAGAAGCCACATTTGAACCATTCATGTAGTTTAATCCAAATTTAAAGAGTTAAATGACTTTTTAAACATATTTTATAAAATATAACCTTATAGACTTTTATTTTTATATTTTATAACTTTCGTGTAGGTCCCAAAAAGTTAAATTTACTTTATTATTTTATATAAATGTTATTTTAGAATAATACTTTTAAATAAGTACATTCTCATGTGTTCAGGTATCACTGAAATGGAACTGACGTAAGATCAAAGCCCCAAAAGATAAAACGGGCAAATTAAATAGTTCTCGGCAATGTATCGATACCACTGAAAGATACAATGAAGTTATTTGAGTTAGGACCAGCAGAGTTTGACTATATATCGGAAGAAGTCAGTCTTTATGGTCATATGATGCTTGTACAGGTATCCGCTTGTAGTTAGTGTGTGAAAGCCTTTGTCAGCAAGTGGTTGTGCTTTCGTGTGTTACTCGGTGATTTTATTATATACCAATTATTCTTTGTTAGTTATGCCATTACGTCAATGTAGTCTTGAAGAATGGATTTTATGTGCAATAAATAGGTTAAAACGTTTTCTTTCAACATAACAGAATTAAGCGAGCTGGAAGGAATATTATCTCTAGGATTATCTCCAGATCCTCTACATCCCCCACCTTTCATCAAATGGTGAATATTTAAATAAAATAAGTACCAACTGTACCCCCATTTATCATATTTATTATCCCGTACCCTTTACTCCCAGTAGCTTATTTTATTTAAAATATGTTTTGACTATTTGACTTTCAGTTAGAATCTCTTAAAATCTTGCATTTTGTTTTGTTTTCCGTTTGCGTTAAATTTTATTAGTTTTCTGGAAAATTATATAATACTAAACTGTTAAAAGTTTGTATTATTAGCAAACAATTTTAAATTACATAATCAATTTAAATTTTTTGTTACGCTTGTTTGTTCTTTTCAACTCTATGCATATATAAAACATTGTAGGAGTTACTGCTCCATGAAATGGCTATAGTTTAATCAAAAAAGTGAAACAAACCGGAAACAGATGTGAACTAAATCAGTGTAGGTTTTGCATCCATGCTCTCGCTGTAGAATGCACAAAAAGGCTGTGCTGGAGGACAATGGTAAAAAGGGCCGGTGCATGGTTTAGCTGTGTGTCAGACTGGCTTTAGTGTTAAAACTTTTAGCTGACAGGAAAGGTGGGGGGCACGCTTCAATGAAAGCATCCTCTCTCCAACAAGTGATGTGACAAGCCGGTTGGCTATACCGCTCCCTAGTTTTTTTTTTTTTTTTAAAGCTGAAATTAGCGAACTCCAGAAGCAAAGGCCTTTGTACACACAAGCGACTTGGTATTTGCGGAAAGAGGGAAAAAAAAAAAAAAAAAAAACAAACAAACAAAAAAAACCTCCAGACTTATAAAAATCGATTCTAAGCCCGTTTCTCAATATCTGCATCTTGTAAACAACCCAGCTGCTTTCTAGTCTCTCATAATAAGCTAACAAACTTAACTACTACAGAGATAACTGTGTCTAAATACAACAGTAGCGTAAATATCCAAACATTTACAACAAAATATTAGTCAATTTTTACTAATTTGAGTTGTTTCTCCAAAAGAGATGTAAGCAACAAAATGGTGTTATTGCTGTCAACGCCTGATTCTGATGCATAGAGCAGCTGTGTTTCACATTTAACATTGCATAATGTCATATCAGTTGTTGATCTTTTGCTTGGTTGCATCATTGACAGGCTATTTAGTATGATATCGATACAATTTAAAATATGCCTGCAGCTTTCGATAAAGAATCTGTGTGGAAAAGAGCACCGCAAAAACTGGTTCAAGAGAAGGGGGTACGTTACCACGAGATTGCTGATCTAAAGATAAAATATCAAGAACTTTCAAAACGACAAAGGTACAGCGAGAGAAGTTTTAGAAGTCCTGCAACTTCGAATCGGTCTACCAAACGTTGAGGTTTCCCATGCGGCACCATTCTTTCTTCTAGTCAGCTGCGAGCGGGATTTCGTCAGAGTCAGGCAGTTGTGTTGTGCAGTCGAGAGGGAGATGTCATACAGTGCAGCAGTGTTGTACAATGCGTCATCGAATATTACTCTTCAAGGTATAGATCAGATGCAGAAATTCGTTTAGCAACCGGGTTGTAATTAGAAAAACATAAGTTAGTATAGACGATTAATGAAACGGGTTCTGTGACTGACCGCACAAAATCAAGATGGTATGTGCTTAAAAAAAAAATTGTTAAATATGAGTTTCCATTCAAGCCTTGCTCATACCCCAGATCTTACGGTTTGCGATTTTGATATTTGAGACACATTGAAAAAAAAGAGTATATTCACCTGTCCCTTACTCGCTGAAGGAAGTTCTTCGTAAAGAAGTTCCGTGCATTAGTGATGTGGAACTAATGTCTGTTAGTGATATTTTCATAAGAAGATGTGAATCGCATGTTAGAGAAAATGGTCAATAATTCCAGCTCCTGCTGTAAGGATGTAAGAAGCGGTTTTAGGTAGAGAGCAGCTTTGATTCAGGTGGCCCCAGTTAGTGTGCCAAAATTGTAAGAGCGGGAGGTCTGGGGTTCGAATCCCGCCAGGACCGTCCTCCCTGACTAGGTTTTTTTCCAGGTTTTCCTCAGTCCTCATAACTGGCAAATGCCGGGGAGGTACCTAAACTTAGGCCTGGAACGTTTTCTTCCTATAAAAATGTCCTTTCCCAATATATCATTTCATCTCATATACCATCAGTGTCCACTGCCTGTGGTGCCTGAGTAGTAAAAAAGGGGCGTTAAATACTATTAAAAATTGTCTATATTAAAAAATATGAAGGGCCTTTCTGTTTTTTTTTTTTTTTTTAACTTTTTTGCGCCTTTTTTCTAAACAAATAAGAACTAATCGTTACAGACTTAAATTTAAGGTACAACTGATGAAAACCTGGAAAATATTTCGATTAGGAAGGACAGTATCGGCGGGAATCGAGCCCCGCATCTCCCACTCTCACCTTAGCGACTCATCTGCCAAAACCTTGATGGCGATATGTTTGTGTTGCACACTTAGTCGTTATTCCCTTGTTTTCCTCGCCCATGTATTGACTTGACACGAGAATGACATTCTTGTCAACAATGTACAGCGCTCTCAAATTGGCTGTCTCCTGTCATTATAGAGGATATTGTTAAGTATCACAGAGATCTGGCCGGAGAGCTCCAGCTAAATCAATGCAGCAATACTCTTCATGAGAAGCGTTCTAAGCGAAAATACGACCTCATTCATAGTAGAGGAGGCTCATAGGAGGCTCTTTACTCAGAGCTCTCTCTACCAGACCTCACCCCTCAGACCAAGGCGGCAGAAACCGTCATATATTGTACTTTTTAATTCATTTATAGCTGTCGGCTTTAATGCATAGAATGTTGGGCTAGTACCTTCTAAAATTATTTCAATTTCAATCTCGTTTATGTACTGTTCCTTTAAACCTGCATTTATTAATTTGAAAACAAGCACATTTGTTGTTATTCAATGGATCAGGTATCAACGAGGAAGGTGTCGCATAAGAAGTATTAATTTTTACAAGGACGTTTAAAGTCTGGTATGCGACTTTAAGGATTCCCTTACGAAAATTGTGCTTTCCTATCCCACACCCTCATTGATGCCCCTATACGAGCATTAAATTTAAAAAGTGACTGAAATAAAAGGTCACCAGGATATGGTCTGTAAAGGTAATTTCCAAGTACGGAATAATATAATTGCTGATATTTATGTTCCTTATAATAATTATCATAAACCTACTCACAATAAATCACCAATAGTGCTTTTAACAACAACAAAAAATAACAAGTTGCGACTTGAGCAAAGTATTTTTATATTCACATACAAATGCAGAAACCTGGCAAGAACTTTACTAATTCAATTAAGCAAGCTTATATAACAAATACGCTTACCTACAATTTTTAAATATATAAATTTAATGGCAAAGCACTTGCTCAGGTTAACTGTGAAATTACTCATAACCACTTCTTGCCTATAAATTAATAAATGAAAGCTTAAAGGCTAAGCACATTAAGGAAATTCAAATCCCAAAATATACTCAAGCACGAAAGCTAAATATGAAATTAAAACTACAGCTTCTGCTGCATTGACAATATGTAAGATTTGGGAGAGAGGTACGACTCTTAAGATTTAGAATTAGTAGCCAAATGCAGTTTAACCATACTTTCTTTTAATAGTATTCAAAGCCCGTTTTAACCATTGGGGCATCACAGGCGGGTCTAATGAAGAAGTTCTACACCCTCTAAAGCAAGAGGCAGTGATTTAAATATTTACTTGAAGAAGTGGAAGATTAGAACGGGTAGATTAAATCCGTTTTGGAGGAAGGTTATTTATTTCTGAATAAATGGTTTAGAGATGTGTGTACATATACGAGAGTAGGTCCATAAGTTTCCGGTCTAATCATTTCCTAGGTATGATAAAAACAAAAACTATATTTCACTTATCAATATAGTTACACTTTATCACAACACAATTCTCATATCTTTGAATTAACATTTCAATCTCTCCCAAAAATAATTATAAGTCTTTTCTGCAAAATGGGCATAAACAGCATCCATCACTTCTTCGTCACACTTAAATTTCCTTCCTCGAAGGTCCTTCTTTAGTTTTGAGAAGAGGAAATACTCATTGGGAGCTAGATCTGGACTGTAGGGTGGATGATCGATCTCCTTGAAGCCTCATTTCTTCACAGCTTCCTTTGCAACAAGAGCTTTGTGCAAGGGCGCGTTGTCGTGAAGAAGGCGCATACCACCACTCAGCTTTCCTCCCCTTTTCTCTTTGATAGAAGCATATAGTCTGTGCATTAGGTGTCGGTCCTGGTGGTGTAGTGGTTACCATACTTGCCTCCTACACCCAAGAACGCGGGTTGGAACCCGGCCAGGACCAATGGATTTTTTCGGGCGTAAAAATCCTAAGTTGGCTTCCTTCGGAAGGGTAGTAAAGCCGTGGGTCCCGTGTCGTACATTAACGGCACGAAAAAGAACCTCAAGCCTAAAAGAGAGGCCTCTGAGCAAAATTTGTCGGCCATTTCATGCCCTGAGTAGAATGGGACGCTGATGACCTGAGAAGTTAAAGAGCGTCCATAAATAAATCAATCAAAAAAATCAATGTGCAGTAGGCCAGCATAGTACTCCCCATTTACTGTGGTGTTCTCCTCCTTGAAGTCAATGAAGAGCATTCCTTCACAGTCCCAAAAGAGTGTGCCCATGATTCTCTTGGTTGACTGAGTGACCTTGGCCTTTAGTGTTTTGCCAGGTTTATGCCACTCCATTGATTCTCTTTTGGACAAGGGATCATAGTAAAAGACCATAGTTTCATCTCGTGTAATAATGGTTTGCTGAACTTCTCTTTCCTTTTCATGGCAGAGATCCAAAAATATCTGACAACAGATGACTCGTTGCTGCTTTTGGACTGAGGAAAGAAGTCTAGGCATCTTGCACTAACCTTATTCATCTTTAAAAATTGATGAATAATTTGAAGGGCTGTTGTTTTAGAAAGGTCCAACCTTACTGCTATTTCTGTAACTTTGAGCCATCGGTTTTACATAATTTCTCCTTCCACAAGAGTGATGTTTTCAGGAGTGTGCAATCTCAAGAGCCAACCTGCACGCTCTTTGTCTTCAATGCTTTCTCGACCCATTCGATAAAGTCTGGCCCATTCTTTTACGGTAGAATATGAGGGGGATGCTTCTCCATATACACCGTCCAGTCGCTGTTTAATTTGATTTGGAGTAAGTCCTTCTTTTGTGAAGAACTTAATAACAGTTCGATACTCCATTCTGAATATGTCATAATATTTTACACGTAACCGTCTTTATGCAACTATATGTGAACAACTGAACGGAACGGAGCGTAATCTGCAGCTGTGGGGTTTTGTGGAGGCGATAATCCTTATCGGTGAGGTCGGAAACTTATAGATCTACCTCGTACCAAAGATACTCCAACCGCTCAGTTGAGTTCACCACGAGGATTGTCACTGGAACAGCTGGCGTTTCGCAATGGAAAGTCACCAGGCGGGAGTGTGCGAGATGGCTGAGGTTGTAGGCATCTCAACTGAAGCATTGCTCAATATCTTAAATGAAAAAGTGAGCGCAATAAGTTCTGATACACTACCCAGTAAAGGGTAAAACAATATCAGGAGAATATTATAGTATGTTTGAACTATTTCAAAGAAAGAGAAACGAATGAAAGTGGTGCACAAAAATCGCCAAGACAAACAGCATCCTAATATAGGGTTTCAAAAGTAAGGGCACTGACTTTTGTCCACTATGTCTTCTGTGCTCCGCTAGATCACCCTTTTTTCTTGTACAAGCAAAAGCCTCTCTTTACACTATATTCTACCGGTGCTCTGAATTCTTGTTCTTGAATATCTGCCGCAGTGTTAGCCGTAGAGTGTCCTTTAAATCCTTGATTGCCACAACACTCTTTCCTTTAGATAGCCCCATGACCAATAAGTTTATATCTGGCGACCTCTGGAACGAACTCTTAATAGCTTGGACCAGTACTTAAGTCATTTTGGGTACGAAAATTCCGAAAGGCTAGGGAAAAATTAATCGTAATAGCAGGGCAAAGGAATTCTTAAGCACTTAATATTAACTTCAATGCACTCAAACTATTAGGTCAACATAAACTATAACCCACCACTTCGCATTTAAAAAAGAACTGATGAGTGTAGGCTTATGGTGAGAATGTGCGTTGCAGCTCATGACCTAATGAACCCCTCCCACTGTTGTCTACAGTTGAGTATCAACATAAATTCATTCCAGTTTTAGTGCCTGAAAATTCGATGCCTAGTAGTAACATTGAGTAAGTGCCATAGGGGTTTGCAAATATAATACTTTTTTCTACTTTTTAAATCTGTAATTAATCTGCAGCAATTTCAAAACAAATTGGTCATGGTTATGCAAAACATCCATTGAGCCACTGGTAGACTTTTTAACGTTGTATTGGAAGTACACCTGGATAGTTACTGTGCATGGACTGGGCTTCGACTTGATTCTTCATGGACACTATTCCTAAATTAAGACTCTATAGACCTCTTTCTGTTCCAATCTTAACATTTTCATTGTCAATGATTGTTTTGCAGTGTGTGACAAATCTACTTTTCGATGGTATAAGATTTTTTTAAAACCCCCTATACTATAGCACTCAATGGAGATTTTGAGAAGTGGATGTTTTTCTTAAAAAAGGTTTAACTTGCATTTTTAGGCAAAAGTTTCAAATAACCCTTGTACTTTCGATTTCACATGAGTGCAAAACATACGGAAGATGACGCAATATGACGCAGTGTAGAGAAGGGAAAATGTATCACTTATAAAACATCAGTGCTTTTATCTTTCAAATAACATTCTAAGTAAATCTTTTTGAACGTGATTATGAATATTTCATTGCTAAAATCAGTTATTCACTAACTAAAACGTTTTGCCTCAAAATTGCTTTTGTTGAAATGGAAGATAAAGCATCTCATTTTGGTTGAATACGGTGCTTAAATTAAAAAAAGTACTTTCCCCTTTCTCTCAATATTTTTAGAACATGTATTGGCATATTTATAGTCCTGTACAAAATGACATACTTTTTATTTTCTGTAGCTTTCTCTGTGTGTAAATAAGTATATATAAAACGAGAATTTCAATATAGTTACCAGTGGAAGGTCAAACGTCACAGCCAAAAACAGAATAAAAGATAAGCGGCATGCCTCTATCCACAGGCGAGTCCACAAACAAAAGCAGATGCATTTTGTAAAAACGCGGAGAGCGAAATTCAAAGCCCGCCGCACGATCGATAAGCCTGATTCGAAACAAAACATTTTCCCGCAGATCTATGCAGGTGTTCCCAAAACAGATGCGACAAAAGATCGAACTGTTCATGCATCCGGTACGACTAATATTCTCACTTCTCCTTTCAACAAACTGGACCCATTGTCTCTCCGCCATATTGTTTTTGTGTAGAAGGAAAGATGACCCAAATCTGATAAATTCAGTATTGACGGTGTTTCAGCAAAAAACGAATCGTGTACAGTATGATATGCTGAGCTGGAAAGTTATGTGTATATCTCCTACTGATTTTCATCTAACAGCGCTTCCTAGCAGCGGATGCTTCATTCATGGCAAATACATATCAAACATGCCACCATTTGTGTAGAGCGGAGAAAGTGAGATGTCCATTTATATCACTTTCAAAAACTAGTCCAAAACCCCACAACACATACAAAATAAATGTTATCAAAATAATCCACGGTTTGGGAACGAAAAAATGATGGTTTCGTATAGAGCATTAATAAATTAGTGTACTAAGTTAAGGTATTTTTTTCACATAACTGGTTAATTATGTCTTTGACAATTCGAGAGTACCACTGAAGTAGAGTGAGATAGACGTAACTCGAGTAGAGGAGGTAAGAAGATCAGAAACGTTACGTACCCAAATACATCACACGTAACAATAACAGGTGGTGAAGAATGGAAAAGAATAATTTATAGAAGAACTTTCAAAGAGCAGAATCATTTAAGATACGTGAGGGCGGCGACGGAGAAAGAAGAATGGGAAGCAAAGGACATTGATAACAACTTTACGACATTGACCACAATAACCTTACGCACAACAATAAAGACGAATAACAGTAACAATTAACAAAAATGACATCTACATCAAGAAGTATAAAGGCCACGGCGAAGAAGAAAGAAGATGGAGATGTAACAGACATGATGACAACAACATAAAAACACTTGACAATAATAACCATATAAACCATAATAATGATAACTATAAGTACTAGAAATTATAAACAATAGCATGATATGACAACATATCATCAACCAACAAATCAATAATAAGAAAACATAAAATTAACGACTTTAAAATTAACAATAATACTCATTGGACTATAATTTAAACAAGAGCTGACCGGTGACCAAAGGGAAAGAACGGAGTCGGCGACGGGATGATTCAGGAGTGATTGCTGTGTACAGATTCACGTAGAAGTAGAAGGGATCAAATGATGGATTGAAGAGCCACAGAGGGGAGGAGAAGAGGACGAAGTATGGAAACTACGAAAGTTTATAAAATGAAATGTAAGCGTGTGGTGTATGTTGAGTAAATAGCGTAACTGTTGATTAGTTTAAATTGAAAGTTTAAATGTTTTGGATCATAACTTAAACACTTAGGAACGAAGTGAAGATAAGTGAGGTGTTGTTTTGGATAGAAAGTGGAAATGGAACTCAAGTGAACAAGGTGAAAGTGACCTAAATAAACTGTAGTAGAATAGTTATAAATTATAAATACCTATAAGCCAATAAAATGAAAAAGAGAAAAGATAGATTAAATAACGTTTTAGCTTAGGGGTGCTGGTTACCAGCACTGCAACCTCGGTTTCCGAGGGACGTAGTGTTAGTTTTTGATAGTTTTAGCTTCAGTTTTTAGTTTTGAATTTAAGTTTTAGTATTTAAATTATAGCAGGCTACGAGTTATAGTGTTGTTTGCTAACTGGCTTTCAGTTAGAGAATTGCTGGAGCGTTTTATATTCAGGTTATTTTGTTCATTTGCGTTTTTGTTATTTTTGTTACTTACTTTTGTTTAATTAGTTATAGATATAATCTATACAAATAATGTTAAAATGTAAGAGAAAAGAAAAAATATAATAAATTATAGAAACTGTAATATATAACGTGGTATAGGCATCTAGGTGCAGGTTGACGTATTACAGATTTTATTATTATTATTATTATTATTATTATTATTATTATTATTGTTGTTGTTGTTGTTGTTGTGTCTCTTTTACTGTGGTTTTAAAGTAATTTCTGGATACTAATGATGTGAAACCATAAGAAATATCTACTTCTACAAAGCAGCTCATTGAATTATGAACCAGCTTGTGACATAGGCGAGAACGGCACTCGTTGCCCTCTGGGGGTATCTTAGAGTGGCACGGACAAATCCTACAACAATTTACTTAATAATTTAAAAGGATTTAATTACTAACTTTTTGAAAGGAGGTGCTGAAAATGGCCACCTTAGTTGTCGATACATTTTTGAACCTCCATTATCTGATATTTTGCTTCAGTTCGTATTTTTTAATTAACCCTAGATATAAATCCGCAAGGAGTTATGTCGGTGGGCCAAGGAGGTCACAAATCCTTGTTAATAACTCTTGTCATTCTGTAACATACTTTTAATTTGTCATCGCTGTAGATGTGGCACAATGTTGTCAAAAAAAGCCGAATCATCTCTGTCAGTTTAATTCTCCAAAGGAGGGAGGGATTGTATTAACGTATACCAGAGCTATTTTATATTGTTTTAACTTTAAAAATTTGGCAATTCTTTTCACAAAGCCAAAAGAAACATCTAAGTGATCTTGGGGGGAATTCTCCAAACGATGGCAGAGGACATTTGGTGTTTCTTCGGTTAGAACCTTAAGCTATTAGTTGGGTTTCTTAACTGAACACTACCCTAGGTCTGATAGTTATTATAAAGATTATGGATGTGGTACGGTCTGGAACTTTTGCACCCGATAATCTTTATTCAAATGGCTTTCCTTAGGCTGCGGTAATCATCTAGCATCTGTTCAGAGCTCACTTCTGCTGGGTGTGCACGTTTTACGAAAGAGTTCAACCATACAAAATAATGTTGCCTCGAGAATGTGAAAAGCAGCAACCAGTTGAGAAACTAACTTCAGGGAAAGGCGGTCTTACTCTGACCACTCTGGTGTTTTGCACTAGAGACATAGCACAATGCATATATCCCACTTCTTTTTATTTTTCTTCGCCAGAGATGAATTAAAGGCTAATGGGGAGAGTTTTAGGAATGCTCAACCAAAAGCCCAATTTTGCAATTCGATGTTGAAGAGTCGCAAACTCTAAGGGAAAGGTAGAAATAGTTGCTCAGGAAATGAATCAGAGATAACTACTAGAGATGACAGAGACCATGATCTTCTTCGAAGTGGCAATTTCATCCATTTACATCAAGAAAGAAGGTGAAAGGGTAGAGGGAAACAAAGGGTGTTGATGAAATGAAGTCGAGGCAACGGAAGAATGCCAAGAAGAAGATGAAAAAGAAGAAGAAAAACTTGAGTCTACATAATTGCCAATTCAGGATTTGAATCGGATCCTTAATTTTATATTATGTTAATTTTTGAGTATACTATGGAAGCAATAGTTTTTTCATGCCTATTCCAACCATATTATAAATTTTGATATTTCAAACTTTTGGAATACTTTTTTATGTAATACTTCTCTGTCTTATAGTTGATCGAAGCTACAATTTTAATATAATGCATGTTTTGGTAGTCAGTAACGCCCTTAGTTTATTAAAATTCATTGTTGTATATATTAATACGATTATATCTTTCATTCAGAATCATTGATTTAGTTTTGCGTATAGTAGGTGCATAATTGCGTTTGGAATTTAAGTGGTTACTTATGTTCCTGGCCCGGGTCTTTATGCCAGGACTGTAATGTTTTCGTAATCCGTTTCACGGCAGCTGGTGGTCGGCAGTCACAGCGGAGTGGATATTATATCTGCGCAACTGATTCAACTTCTCGCATATATTACATCCGCTTATTCGGGAGTTACCGCTCTGGCTGCGGACCCGCCAGCTTCCATTAAGCGGGCGACAAAATCACGAAAGACCCAGTATATGCAAATAACCTAGACAGCGTTGTAACGGTGGTTCAGCGGGTGAATGTTCAACATAAAATATACGTACTTAAAGCTTAGTTTATTTACCAAAATTAAGAATAAATTGCTAGCACAATGGTTTCGTGTTTCAAATATTTTTAATTAATCGAAGAAGTTAGATACTATTCGATAAAGATTTCTTTGAGAAATGGGAACGAAAATTTTCCAAATGTTATTTTAAAACTTATTTCAGGATATTTGGTGTATTTTTATACACGTTTGTCTTTTAATGCTACCTTGGTGGAAAACAAAAGCTACGTATTATCAGATGCAGTAATTTATTATTGCCAGGTAAATTTCTAAAATATTAATTAAATAGCTTAGTAGAATTTTCACAAAGAAAAAACGAAGATACTTATAGAGAAATGTGTAAGTCATAAAGTATTTCTTTGGTAGAGATAATGCGCCATTCCTTCCTGTTTAGTTTTGTACTTCCATTAAATTAACCCCTCAGAATTTATACAAAGTGGCGAAACGTTACACAATGTGAAATATTTCCTAAAATTGCCTTAAAATTTACAACCAGGCATTGTTAACACAATTATCGTGTATAAGCGCTCCTTGTTTAGTATCGCAGCTGTGTGTTTTTTTTTAAATATGCACACAGTCATAAACAGTTTCAATGAAACTTTACTGTAATTTTATCTGGATAAAATTCGGGTAGAGAGCAAAATTTTAACTTAAAAATGCTTTTAAATAGTAAATTACTAAATGGCAGTTTAACGTTGTATTGCGTTTACATTTTCAGTCAAACATGTCCTTTTCATCACTCTCCGCATCTCTAATGAGCTGTGCGAGTTTTTAAAACAAACGCAATCGAAGCTAAAGAATGTCGATCCAAGAGCTTTTCACTGAAGGACGAAGGCTCTTAGCATTGCCCGTGTAGCACGTTAAAAAAAAAATTAAAATACCAATCTTTTTTTATACCGTACATCACCTCGTTCCGAACCAAATGCAATCCAACAAATGCAAATACAAGACCCTGTGACATGTTTTTTAGCAAACCCGGGCTCTAGAATCGGTACTGCCAACCTGTCACAATATATCGCACAAGTTTCATGAATAAAGATGAAGTCCTGTGCGCACTAAATCCTTCGTCCCCATTATTCGTGATCGGTAATAATGTATACATTTCCCTTCTCAACAACAGGTTTTCCCAACCGCCTTTTGTTTTATTTAAATTTCAAACACCGCACTTGTTATTCCAAGCACACTGTTGAATTTATTATTTCGTGCTGCTGCGTACGTTGGTGGAAAAATCATCAACGTGATCATCATGGCAAGTGGACCATCTCAAGAGCGCTTAGATAGAGAAAGTCGCAAATGACTAGAGAAAACTGTATTTTCTTTAAGAAAGTGATTGATGGTGAACTTGGCGAAGAAATGAGTATAGAGGAATTGCTGCGCTAGTCAGGAGTGATAACAAGTAAATACCTACAATATTAGACGACTAATTATTACGAATGGGAGTATAAAATATATTTCATAAGCTTTATATATTTCAAAAACTTGAAGCGGAAAATACGGAGGTGTTTTATTCAGCTCCATTTGAACATGGAAGTGATTGATAGTGTCATAAAGGAATCTACTTATCAAGGAAATCTATGTATTGTTGTTTTAGTTTTGGGGAATGGTAGTGGAAGGATTTTAATAGGTATCTCAGGGTGCGTAAGGGGGATGCGGCAGAGATCTTGTAGGGTACGAGGCTCTTGGTACACCTCATGAATTCCCCCTCAAGGCTCTCCCTGCCACGAATCCTCCGGATTCCGCTCCTCGTTGGTGTTGAAGACGAAGGAAAGATTCCTTCACTGCCCTGGCTATGTGATGTAATTTGACTGGTGCGTCTTGGGAGTCACTTCAGCGCTCCACGGGTATAAGAAGGCCAACGTCATACAGTGCTGGTCTATAAACAGCTTTCGTACTCCTAATACTATGCTTTTCTGTGGTTAGAAATTCGGTCTATGCTCGTTATTTAAGTCAGAAATCTTATCTTAGGGCGGTGCTCTTTGACTCCATTACTTCAAAACTTTGAACTCGTCAGTGTATAAGAGACATGGATGGGTTGAATAGGACTGCCTTCCCTCTACCACTGTTAGCTACGACAATATCCCCTTGTTTACTTCTTTTTACAACCCTCTTATATGAACAAATATTTGATATTCTGTTACGGTATTCAGTGATCGATCTTTGACTATTAAAACACGTTAATTATATTCTTTATGTACTTCATTGTAATTATATTAGATTTCGGAATTCATATTTTAAAGCATCGACCAAGATTCGCCAAAACTTTCCTTACAATTCTTCTTATCGTCTTCCCTATCAGGAAATAAAATTTATTCTTTGAATTAGAGCGGTGGTTATGCATGAAACACTTAATAAATATAATACTATAAGTTATCAATAATCGTTTTTAAAAAACAAAATGGTATATTTAATTACGTTTTACATAGACTATTTAGTCCGATCACATTTGAATAATCTACCTGCAAAGTCTGTGGCATTAGAGAAGACAATGATGCACTTTGTGAGAATGCCTAGCCTACCTAATAAGCTAACCCATTAAACAACATGAGATACAGAAAGATGTTGTTTTACGTGCTATGTTATTGAAAAATTATATGGTTAAATTATTAAACCGTCCAGAAATGATAAATACATGCCTTCAAGAAAAATATTAGGTATTTTCATTGTGCAGTGTAACTTGTATTTTATTGACTTTTTATTTCCTCAAATCTATCGTCCAGCAGTTATCAGCATGGGAAATTAATTAAAAAAGAAAGAAAGAAAGAAAGAAAGAAAGAAAGAAAAGATAAAAGCACGATAAAAAGTTTACTGTGGATTCAACATAGGAATTGTTGGCTCGAACGTTGAACAGTGAAACGATTTCCAATGTTAATAAATTATTTTTTACCTTTAAATAGTAAAACTGCGCATTTATAAATATTTAGGCAGATGACTAAAATATGGAGCAGTAAATCACGCAAAGGAACGCAGAATATTTACATCACATCGCGATGCAATTAAAACTATGTGAATAAACCATTAGCCCACTAAAGTCATTTAAATATGAATACCAAACATAACGAGAACAGTAATACATTAGTGAAATTATATACAGGCTAAAATCTTTATTATATTAATTAACGTTGTACACACAGAATATTAAATTGGGATATTATGTTACTCTTACTTTTGTGACGCAGTCGTAACAATGTAACTTTTATATCAAAAGTATTTTTTTTTCACTTAAGCCGTGTGTTAGGTTAAAGTTTATAATAACAGCCAGGAAAAATTCGAGGTCACAGCCGGCACTCGAACTAAGGATATTTGGCTTACTGTGCCGATATTCTTACTATCCAAGCTACCGTGCTTAAACGCAAACCTCTCCCATCCAAGCCTATTATCCTGTTGAAGTCCTAAGGATATGTCATTGCAAAGACTTTATCTCGAAATGCCAGTTATTTTAATAGTGTAGTTTACTATGAAGTCTGGGTCACAAATAGTAGTCACCTTTTAGAGATAAAATCTCTGTGATATAATACTCTAGGGTATGTAGACTAGAAGGGGGAAATTCGGGTTGTGATCGAACAAGGCACGGTAGCTCAGATAGTAAGAGCATCATTCGCGGAGAAAGTTCCGGCCGTGTACTTGACGTTTTCTTATCTCTCTCCGAATCCAAAATAATTAGTTTTTGCTTATGCGACATTATTAGTATTATGTATTTAATTCTTAGGAGACATTTTAAAGAAAAAAATGAAATTGTATAACTTTAAAAGAGAGTGAGTTTAAAAGTAAAACCCTTATAACACTTTTGGTCATACAATAATGTCAGATCACATGCAAACAGTACCATGTGTTTTCTCTGTTATTTGTAAAATGTATGCTAAGAAATATATGTAAACATAAAAACCAGACGTCTTGAGTTTAATGAATTGCAGATGTTTTTGTATCGGAATGCTTAGAAAATATATTTAAATGCTACAGGCTTTAGCAGCATTCTGTTGCATATTTTAAATATAACAGGTATTTGTTACTGGCAGCATTTCTTTGGCAAAGGATAACAATTTACCAGCTAAGTATGTGGACGATATAACTTCGAATTCAGACTTGAAATAATGCATTGGACTGATTTTGTAGGGACGGTCATTTCGTAATCAGCCTAGCTCAAGGGTTGGCCATTTGTACCTAAGCCATTAGCTTCCCTAACAAGGTTACCAGATAGAATACTTGATGACGGCGGAAACCTCCCCCTCCAAGCCCTTTGAGCCGTTCCGAAGGGCAGTTTCCACATAAGACCCGGGGCAGAAATCTTTCCAAAGAGCA
This sequence comes from Metallyticus violacea, assembly GCA_030762175.1. NCBI lineage: Eukaryota > Metazoa > Arthropoda > Insecta > Mantodea > Metallyticidae > Metallyticus > Metallyticus violacea. The sequence goes on from CM060831.1 coordinate 129,506,449, forward strand.
TGTCGATGTCATACAGCACATAACACCTGACCAGCTCGCCTGGTACTTTCTACCCTGTAATAGAACCAATGAAAGTGGGAGAGCGTAAAATGCGTAGAATGTAAACATATATCCCAGAATTTGCCTAAGTGATCAGAGTAGCGAACCATGAGGGTTGAATTTTAACTTAGAAAACGCCATAGTATTAAGTTCTAAATAAAGGATAATTGTAAGGTAATGCCTAAGCAATGTATTGGTCACTCATATTAATACAAGACTCGTGTAAACGAAGGAGATTGGTTTGTATAAACAGAATATATGGCTATTCCTATTCTATTATTTCTGTAATATATTTATTATAATAATCGATCAGCGGCAGAGGCAGCAATGGTGATATTTTCCTAACTCTGGCAAGTTTGGACCATTCCAGCTTCACTTAGCCGATTATTATCCAAATGAGTATCTGAGAGCTTCTTTAGTATAACATAATTTGGTAGTTTGAGGAGTTGTTGATTTGTTTTATTTACGGACGCTCTTTTAACATCTCAAGTCATCAGCGTCCCATTCAATTCAGGGCGTGAAACGGCCAATAAATTTTGCTCAGAGGTCTCTTCTTTCAGGCTTAAGGTTCTTTTTCGTGCCGTATTTGTACCACACGGGACTCACTGCTTTACTTCTCTTCCGAAGGAAGTCATGCTTGCGAAGTTCTCCATTCTCTTCAAGTGCGGAACTGCTAGCATATTATTTTCATGTCCAATTTGTTTGTGACCGCCATGGGTGGCCGAGGTCGTTAAGGCGTGGATTCGTGAGTGGGAGGTCTGGGGTTCGAAACCCGTCAGGACCGTCCTCCCTGACTGAGTTTTTTTCCAGGTTTTCCTCAGTTCTCATAATGCCGGGGAGATACCCTAAACTTAGGCCTGGAACGTTTCCTTCCTTAAAAAAGATCCTTTCCCAATTTATTATTTCATCTCATGTATCTCATCGTCCACCGCCTGTGTGCCTCAGTAGTAAAAACGGGAGTTAAACACTACAAAAAAAAAAATGTCCAATTTATCCTCCATATTTCATAATACAAGATATTAAAGTGTTTAGGAATTCTACAATGGTGGTTTGATAAATAATTTGATTTTATATTAAGCACAACAGATTCAGTCTTACAATATTATTTTTGGTCAAAATCTTTTCCAAGTTCAAAGCACGTATATATTCTTCTCCCCAGGTTCGTGACTCTCTTGTTGAAGAGAGTTTCGTCAAAATAGTCATTTAATTTTAAATGTGTGTCCAGCCAAAAAAGTTTGGAGTTTCGGGAAGTCATTACAATATGACCAACGAGTTCAGGTGAATATGTTAAATGCGGAAGTATTCAAGTCTTAGTCTTGAGAGACGCGACTTAAATGCTTGAATGTAGCGGCGCATTGTCATGGTGAAAAAACGCCATCTTTTTGGCCATTCCGTACTTTTCTCCTCAATCGCTGCGTCCAGTATTTCCAAAAGTGATACACAGTACTCTCGAGTAACGGTTTTTCCCTTCTTCGATCAGGGAATTCCTTAAACCATCACATTTCCCGCTGATGGAAAGCATTTCGCCTGTGCGGTCCACTATTTAGACCGATGTTTCTTCCGCCTGTAGTGCCTCAGCAGTAAAAAACGGGCGTTAACCACTAATCAACTAATGACGTTTCGTTTTCGGTGTATAGTAATTTGTTTTATTTACGGACGCTCTTTAATATCAGCGTCCCACTCTATTCAGGGCGTGAAACGGCCGACAAATTTTGCTCAGAGGCCTCTTCTTTCAGGCTTGAGGTTCTTTTTCGTGCCGCGAATGTACGGCACGGAACCCACGGCTGTACTTCCCTTACGATCCTGGCCGGGATCGAACCCGTGATCTTGGGTTTAGAAGGCAAGTATGGTTACCACTACATCACCAGGACCGACCGGTATATAGTAATGTATCTATCTTTCGACCATAGTCGAAAAAACGTCGCAAAATAAATTGGATTCTTCTTAACGATTTCCAAACAATTTGCCGATGTTCGCGTGCGATTACGCTTTTGCTCCGAAGCGAGCAGATGAGGCATTTTGCGCAAAATACTTCATGTGTACTTCATTATGCTAAACAAAATTAACTCACTCAGTTGAGATACCCGTAGTCTCTGGTAACTCGCGCATTTTCATTCGTCTGTAAGCCAAATACAATATCATGGACTTTATCGATGGTTTCAAGTTTTATAGTTGATTTTGGAGCTCCAGGACGTGGTGCGTCTTCGACACTTGAACTCATTTACCCAAAGTAGAACGGTTTCATAGGAAGTGCATGCTCGCCCAATGTAGGCAAACTTCCCTCATGCATTTCCTTTGCTGTTCTCCCTTTCATGAAACAAATTGAATCCATCGCTAATACCAATCTTATCCATTTTCCACTGTCACTTGAGAAGTTTATGTTTAAACAAATGCCAAACAATGAATTAATATCGGAGTGAACCTGTGACCATAGAATATTGATACAAACAATTTACGGCCACATATATAAAAGTTGTGTTGCCCTCTACTGGTATGCGAATAAAGTTACTTATCAAATTACCCTCGTATGTCAATTTCATGTTTAGGAAGAATACTTACGCTTACTTTCATTTAAAACAATCTTCAATTTGTAGCAAAATATGAAGTTATCTTACGCAAAGAGGTATTCAAGTATATCGGCAAACCACACAAGTATTGATCTCTAACCCAACATTTGCACCCACTGACGACAATGATCTGCTTATTAGATGTTCAGCAGGCACTAGTTAGTTGACGACTGCTTTATTGCAAAATATATTATAGCTAAGCACATTTTTTTCCTCTATTACAGAACTTTATTTACCTGTGGTTTATATGTACTGATACTAAGCTTGGATACCATATGAATCAAAATTTCCCATGCTGGAGATTAAAATATGATAAACAATTAGTAATCTGGTTAATAATTTTTCCAGAGACATGAAGTGTTCGGATTCAGAAGTGAAGAACATATTAATGCTGAAAACAGTGAATTTTTGGAAAATTTACATTTTATATTAGTTGATGATTGACAGACTGTCTTTTCAAGATCAAATATATCGCCATTGATAGTTGAGGCTGTTAAGACGCGGACTGGGAGCAGAAAGTCTGGGGTTCGATTCCCTCTGGGACCCTCCTCCCTGTCTAAGGTTTTTTTTTCAGGTTTTTCTCAGTCCTCATAAGTGACAAATGCCGGAGAGGTGCGCTAAAACTTTACCTGGAACGCTTCATTCTTTAAATAAACAAATAAAAGTTCCTTTCCTAAATTATAATTTCATTTCATGTATCACCAGTGTTCGCGCCTCAGTAGTTAAAATGGGCGTTAAATACTATTAAAAAAACTATAATCAGATGTTACAATTACGGCTATGATGGTAAACTAGACTCTGAAAAACGTCTAGAAAGCTTATGCATGTATACACGTTTCTTTAATGTGTAGGTTTCAACAAGTATATTATATTTGTTTGTGTTGTTATACTTTATTGCATGAGTAAATGTGTAAGAAACGAGTTAAGCGAGTTCTGTAATTGTAAAACATTATACGCGAATTTCATACGGATTTTGTATATCGGAAATTTAAGATAGTAATAATGTAATAAAATAAAATAATGTCCATGTTCTAATGAATTGCTCTAAAGTCAATTACTTAATTATAATTATGACGATGGAGAATTTTTTATTTAGTTTGTCTATTGTTATTGAGGATGAATTTGCCACAAGAAATTTTAGCCCAAGCTGGTAAGCGAATTGTCATTAATGCCGAAAAAATATTATACGAGTATTACACAACAGAAGGAAAATGACAAATTCATGAATTATATGAACAGTAAAAATACTAAAATATTTCATTAACTTTAGTGTTGTTATATATCAGAACAGGTTAACATTATAAAATTCTTCAAATTAATTTAGTAGGCAATATTAACTTAATTTTTTAACAATTCTGTAATGAAAATGAAATTGATTCTGTTTTCAGCAACACATAAATTGCTATTTATTATCATCCTAGTATAATATTCAGTTGATGACGGCATTTTAGTGATGAAAACTCTAATGATATGATTGTTATTATGTTTTTTTTAATAATGCTTAACGTCCGTTTTTACTATTGAGGCATCATAGGTAGTGGACACTGATGATACATGAGATGAAATGATAAACTGGGAAAGAATTTTGTTAAAGGAAGGAAACGTTCTAGACCTAAGTTTAGGGTACCTTCCCGGCATTTTCCATTTATGAGGACCGAGGAAAACCTGGAAAACACCTCAGTGAGGGAAGACGGTCCTGGCAGGATTCGAACCCCAGACCTCCCGCTCACGAGTCCGCGCCTTAACAACCTCGGCCACCCATGGTGTTGCTGTGGTAATTTTGTGCAACTAGTATCATAATGTAGCATTTAATTAAGGAATTTGACCACCAATAAGGACTTTCTTTATAACAAATTCTGCAATACAAAAAGAGAGAGAGAGAGAGAGAGAAGGAAAAAATCATTAACTCTTGGCTGGTCCGCACTGTAAGTAGGTGCTGGTTGCGGTGGTAGAAGACAAATAGAAGAGCACAGTAAAATCGTTATGTAGTTCTTGTAATTTATATAAACTCAAGATTATATGTAGCTTTTCAAGGTGGAACAACAACTGATCAGCTGTCTTAATCTAATCATGTAAACCCTATTCAATACAGAACAATGAAGCAAGGAAAAACAGAATTATAACAATATAGAGCTGTAATGTGTACATATTGCTTTGGGTTACAAAGTAATTTTAGCTGGAAAATTAAATCACACATAAAATGTCTATTACACGTGGAAGAAAATCGTAAGCAGAGACATAAAACTTCATTATTGCAAGACAAGGAGACAGGAAGAGGTTACATGCAACTTTAGTTAATACAGTTCCCAAGGGAAGTATGAAGACAATATATCCTCGTGGAACATTAATATCTCCCAGTGAACTGTGCTTATCCCAGAACTTTACCTTGTATGATTAATGCAGGTGGTTACAGAGAAGAGAGTCGAACGTTGCAAAACGGGGTCTTGGCTATATCTTTCTTCTCTACGTAAGGATGTTATAAAATGCGTTTTTTTCGCGAGAGTATTTGCAAGTTTAAGTTAGCGCTATGTGATTTATATTCAAAAAGTAATCAAAGACTGCTTTCCCATATGCAGTAAAGTTTGTTGTTTACCGCAGTCGTTGTTCAATATCAGTTATGCCCCAACATTTTTACTCGCGAATCCCCTTCATAAAGACTTGAGCTGAGCGAAATCCTTATTAATATGGAAAATATTTAACAGCCTTAAACTAGCTTAAAGTTGCCGTAGTTACGGTAAATAGGATTATCTTAGGTTTACATTTTTAAAAATATTTAAGTTAAATTTTTTATACATTTATTTTACATTTAAAACATTAAACAGGCAAGTTAATAACGCAATAGCATAATTATTTATATTTAAAAGTCCTATTTTTATATTTAACACAATTTAATTTAAAACAGACATTGAGAATTACTATTTGAAATATTTTACGTACTGACAGAATTTCACGCGGCTTAAGTTACACAGTTAAGAGCAGTTTCAGTATTTTAAACTTCCCTCTTAATCTTCATATTTTTATTATAGTCTTTGTACTCATCCTCTATTGCCTGGCACGCATTTTTGTGCCCAAAATCAACGTATTCTCCTTAAAACAGGTTAAGAAAACTACTCCGTCACTAAATATCTAAACATATGCCTAGTTCAGGTTGCCCTGGTTCGATATTCCAGGTGTAAATTTTATTATTAATATCATCACAATAAAAACTCAAAATTCGTCAATAGAGAAACATTATGGCGAACCGCTTGCAAGATTTCGGGTATCCTTAGCGGTTCGCCAACTGCAGTTTGGGAAACAGTGTTCTACCTTATGACATATTTTTGATTGGTTGTTAAATCGTCAAAAGTTTGTGATAGAGTATTATATCCATTCTCAAACAAAGGAGTAAGGTGGAGAAACTGTTAATAGCGGTAGCAGTTGCATAAGTGCGAGGCAGGGGGTGGGGCGGAGATTCAAATAAAAATAAATGTAACTTTTTATATTTATCCTTATTTCTAACTTTCGGGAAGTAATCAAGCGGTATGGAAGAAATACGTTTCAACTATTGTTTTTATGTGCAAGCGACAAGATACGCACGAAGACTTTGTATTTTACTTAATGCAAGCACCACTACTACTGCAGTATAAGATGTATGCACCAGTTGAACACTAAGAATGGCAATATATACAGTAATTTGATATTTATAGGTTTTACATTTACACATAGAGTTACTTGTTATTGCTAACACATGAATATTTTTCAAGAACAAATAAACTTTTCCGTCCTTCAAGGGAGAAAATAGAAAAAAATATATAGTTTCTCCAGTCTTTCGCATCTGTAGTTATAAATAAAAAGATTTTGCTCGAGATTACCAGCAATGAATCACTGTCAGAGAAGTTTTCTAATACCGACTTCAAAAGCTGAAACATCGAGCATTAGTATCCCCTTTAATGCAAGGCCACATGTAGTGAAAGCGTGTCAGAGTAGTTGCCTATATATCACAGCTTACAAAGTTGCCGTAGAAGTTGGAAATTCACTGTCTAATCTTATAATTTAGGTAAACAGGATCAAAGAAGCTGGTGGTGTTAGAGTAATCTAAGCATAGAAAATGGACACATACAGGCATGAATTAAGTACCACAAAAACAGGGAACATTTATCTTACCTTTGCTGCACACATGATTCCATATTTCGATTACAGTCGTACACTACAACAGGTTGGAGAAGTTCTTACCTGAAACAAACATACATGATATGTTTAATGTGTGTAATCGTACAATCTTGGACGTTATTATATTTAATAGTTAAGAATCTTAAATGCACCTCTAGGCAATATCGTACTTTTATGAAACACAAGCCGCCTTTAAAGAATTACCTACCTATACTTTTAATTTGGATATAAAGTATTCGCCTTTCATGATTGTAACAATGCTAAATAGAAAGTACATTTCTTTGATATTTGTTGTAAGCGAACTATTTTTTTATTTATTATTTTTCTGTTAGCATCTGCTTTGGGCTTTATTAAAATACCTAGTGCAATGCAAAGAAATATACCAGTGGTCATAAGTGTTTGTACATTAGCTTTTTCTATTAGAAAGTTAAAAACAGATTTCGAAACCATATCCCTCGCGATATTCTGACCTCACATTTCACTCTCCGGGTATTTTTAAGTTACATGAAATTAACATCTATGATATAAATTCAGAAATTGTTTACGGTGCCCTCATTACGACACGCAATCCAACTTTGTAGATACTTGTGAAAATTGGTTGGCCTTCAGTGGACGTACAGTTCCCCGTAAAGCTGGGGATAATTTTCCGCTAATTCAGGCAATTGTTCTTGCTTAATAGCATTTATCACGCAAACTGTTTCAATTGTATTTCTGTACGAAGTGGCGTTAGACATTCTACTGTGTATTTTCTTGCCAAGATATACGCTAGGGCAAACTATTTATTTATGATTGTAAGAAACCGTACAAGTATTGCATAAGAGACTTTCATGCTAAATTTCCCTTGGAAGTGCAATTTTCAGAATGATGAACAAAGTTTGAACTCAAGGCGTTTTTACTGACAAGAAGCAGAGACCCGAAAATAGGCAAGGAAGTGAAGCCTGATAAAATGTGCTATCGGTGAGAAACTTCTCTAAAGTCTGACATATAAACTCAGTAAGTGGTGTATCTCTCGGCAGTGCTTACAAAACCACTTAGCTGTTGCAACTTCATTCATATAAAATTACTCCTTTACTGGAATAAAACCTGCGAGGCTGTAAAGCAGAAACTCTCGTCAGCAAACTCAATATCAGATTGCCTATTTATTGAGCAGTTATCACAGATCACAAGCCTGTCCTATTGGAAATGTATTTCCAAGGCAATGAATTACGATGCATATTGAAATACTTTGTTATGCTATTTAAGTCTATTCTGTTTGGGTAATAAAACGACTGCATAATTGTTTCTTTGTACAGTTTAGACAAACTTTACTGGCGTCCGTTGCCTTTGCAAATGAGCATAGATATCTAGAAAACAATATATACATTTATAAAAAAAAAAAAAATGAGAAACAGTGAAATAAAGTCGAACAAAATTAATTCAATAAAGGAATTAACCATTTCTATATAAGTATTCACGTAGAATTCCTACTGAATCCTTTATAATGCCTAAATATATATCGAGGGTGCCAAAACTGTATACACGCTTTCACAGTAGATATCTCTTTAATATATTTCCAAGTTGAACCGAAAAACAACAGTAATGTGTAGTATGATGTTCTGTAAACAGATTTGACTCACATTACATTATGATAGCGTTGCTACAACAAAATGGAGTCAAGATTATCGTTTGAACAGCGGGAAGCAATTTTGAAGTGGTATGGGAAAACCGAGAATGTTGTTGTAGTTCAAGGGCAATGGAGGCGTATGTACAGAACAGAACCGCCAACGCGAGTAACAATTCCGTCTTACTCGCCATTCATACACTCTATGGAAATGAGGAATTTTACTTCAAATAGGTTGGTGCACCACCACATTACCACCGAGATGTACGTGCGTACATTGATAACAATCTTTCAAGGCAGTGTATAAGATAAAGAGGTCCAATTGGTTTTCCACCGCGTTCTCCAGTTCTAACTCAGTTGGACTTCTACCTATGGGGAACTCTTAAAGACTTGTATACCGTAGAAAACCAGCCACACAGGCAGCACTTCGGGAAGAAATTGAAACGGCATGTGCTGCAATCGCTGAGGACACTCGCAAAAGTTGCTCAATCAGTAGTTCAACGTACTCAGAAGTGTATCGACGCCGACGGTGGACATTTAGAGCCACTGTTGTCTGTAAAAGTCTAAGATAATTAGTGCTCTCATTTGCTGTTTGTTTGAATTCAGTTTTGTTATGTTAACACAGTTTTTTTCTTTATTTGAAATGTGGATACATTTTTTGTTACCCTCTGTATTTTGACTGGTAGTGCTAGATTGTAACGAAATGTTCGGCATTGAAAGTCGACATGAAAGCCTTCGATAGCAAATGTCTTTACTGTAAATTTCTTAAAGGTCATCAGACTGATGCGAGATGAAATCCTGTTACCGCGGCTGGAACTTTATTGCTATTTAAAACGGAGTATCGGACCAGGGTGGCACTTTCGTATCCGGTGTGTGTCAGGAGTTTAAAACGGCGCGAGAGTACGGCCTGAAATTTCCAAAAGTTACGACACTTCTTATGTCGAGTATATCCTTTATATTTTATTACGCAGTTAACCTAGAACAGTACAGCGCGCAAGCGTGGTTTTCTGTTTTTATTAATGAAAATTGCTTTCATGAGGACAAAAACATTGCCCAGCAATGATAATCCTCCTGTTAGTCATGTAATGGCGTATACTGCGGTAATATGATATTAGTAACAGCTGCTCTGTTTATAACTATCCTGTGTGTGTTTTTAGTTATTAAAGGGATTTGAAACCTTGTTACGGAAATATTCATAATTTTTTTCGCTGATAAATATAATACACAGGGTGTACATTTAATTTGAACGATCTCCAATACGCACTTTATCCTCCAATCAATGCAGTAAATACATTTATTATTCAAACCTACTTGTCAGTACTATCTGATCTTTTCATACTAGCATAGAAAAAGATAATTTCATACTTAGCAATATAGTCGATAAAATTATAACATAGCCAGAGACTGAATTACGTGTAATCCATATTTTTAACGAAAATATTTTCTATGGAAATACTTCTTGGCGAAAAATCAAAATAATAATGGTACAATTGTTTTGTCAGATAGGGAACACATCCGATTATCTTTTTTATTTGTACTGCTTCCCCTGACGAAGTTAATGAAATATACATTGATTGATTTATGCCTCTGTTTAAATTTCAATTTAAATATAGTACATACACAAGTATGGAATGTATTATGGGTTTATTATTTTTTTTTAAATTATCGATCTTTGCAAAGATGCGATAAATGTATAGCACAATAACAAGAAAACCAATGAACTTTTAAGAAAACGGTCTTCCCATAAGCATATAAGGATAGATGGATGGGTGTGTTACGAGAATGCCTTAGGTACTTTAAGCCTTGTTCACGGCTACTCCTGTGCTAATGTTCCCAAATGGGGGGCATCTCTGGGAGGAAGGGATGGGTTGAGGGAGAATCCGGACGGCCAGGATCTACAGGCGGTGACTGCGCGGACGCAGATATAGCACCCAGTGCAGATAAGGGCTATCCGAGTTGTACGAGATGCTCGGAAAGCCTAGGGCAGAAACTTTTACAAGGCGCAACTCACCATCACACCACGCTGGCACTTTTGACTCTACAGGATACCCCACGGAATGAAATTATATGAAATGGGGGAGCAAAAAATTCGCGAATTGTATTCCGGCTTTCGCCTAAGTGACCAGGGGAAGAATGGCCGTCCCAAATGGGAATTGAATCCGGGCCCTCCCGAATGGAATCCCAAACGTTACCGCCTGAGCCATGCCACTATACTAAGTTATAAGGTTTCTTGTTGGCTGGTCCATAAGCAAACCACCCCGAATATGGAAATAGTTATTTTCCATTTTATTACACGATGACACTACTCCTGAAGCCTCCTTGATTAAATTCAACAATATGCAAACAATCATCCGAAATTCACCTGAAAAATTGGGTAACCATATTGAGCCATTTGTGCATCTACAAATTGTTCTTTCATACTAGCCGTGTGTGGGACATCTCCTAAGTTGGAACGAAGAATCACACTTGAAAAATTCGGGTCACGGTCGATATTCGAATGACGGATCTGTGGCCTTTCGGGCTGACGCTCAACACCTGAGCTACCGTGTCCTCTTGCAAGCTTGAGACCGCGAATCTCTGTCATCTAATTCTATATACCTCAGACCTCCCTAAGGTTTCCCTATTATGAGATTAATTATTTAAGAGGCGACTGGTAATCAACAAGTACTTATGAACCAGGCTCCTATTTGAACCTTAATGGTCCCCGAGGTCTATACGAAGGTAAATCCATAATTTTCCGGCTTAAACATTTTCTAGGTATGATAAAGACAAAAACTATATTTCACTTTTCAATATAGTAACCCTTTATTACAATACACTTCTTACATCTTTGAATTAACATTTCAACCCCACTCCAAAATAGTCAGAAGTCTTTGTCTGCAAAATGCGCATAAACAGCATCCAACATTTCTTCGTCACACTTAAATTTCCTTCCTCGAAGGTTCTTCTTGAGATTTGAGAAGAGGAAACGGTCATTGGGAGCTAGATCTGGGATGCGGAGTGGATGATCGATCTCCTTGAAGTCACATTTCTTCATAGCTTCCTTTGCAACAAGAGCTATGTGCACAGGTGCGTTGTCGTGAAGAAGGTGCACACCACCACTCAGCTTTCTTTGCCCTTTTTCTTTGATGGAAGCACGTAGTCTGTACAGCAGGTCAGCATAGTTATTTACTGTTGTATTCCTCTGTTTGAAATCAATGAAGAGTATTCCTTCACAGTCCCAAAAGTTTGTGGCCATGATCTTCTTGGTTGAATGAGTGACCTTGGCCTTTAGAGGCGGCACTTCGCCAGGTTTACGCCACTGATTTTCTTTTGGACAAGGAATCATAATAGATCTCCTGTAGCCAAGGCAGAGCTTAAAAAATAACTGAAAACAATGTATCTTTGCTGCTTTCGAACTGAGGAAAGAAATTTTGCACTAACCTTATTCAAGTTTAAATGTTCATAAATAATTCGAAAGACTGTTGTTGTAGAAAGGCCTAACCTTGCTGCTATTTCTGTAACTATAAGCCGCCGGTCTTCCATAATTTCTTCCTCACAAGAGCGATGTTTTCAGGAGTGAGCACCTCCAAGAGCCGACCTGCACGTTCTTCGTCTTCAATGCTTTCTCGACCCATTCGAAAAAGTTTGGTCCATTCTTTTACGGTAGCATGTGAGGGTAATGCTTCCCCATATACACCGTTCAATCGCTGTTTAATTTTATTTGGAGTAAGTCCTTCTTTTGTGAAGAACTTAATAGCAGCTGGAAACTCTATTTTGAACATGTCACAATCTTCTATACTTAGCCTTCTTTTGCAATTATATCTGAACACATGAACACAGCGGAGCGGAAGCTATAGCTGCAATTATTTACTTGACAGATAAGGTATGACACCAGATAAGGATTTTGTGCGTGTTAATCCTTATCGGTGAGGCCGGAAACTTATGAACCTACTCTGGTAGAATTAGATGAGAGAGGTTCATGGTTTCGTGCTTGGAGGAGGACACGGTAGCTTAATCAGTTAGTGCGTCAATACGGAAGTCTGAAGATCTAAAGTTCGAATGCCGGCCTTGACTCGAATTTTCAATTGTGAATCTTCATTTCCTAATTGGTACATCTTTTTGATTTCCTGTACAATGAGGGGCATTTTTTGATTATTATTCTAATAATAGTAATGAAATATTCTTTGGGAGAAAATAATATTTCAACTTATTAAATATAAATTTTTTGTGAGTACAACACAACTCTTAGGAAATTAAGGGAAGTATGAAAGTCCTTTCCTTATAATGTTAAATTTAGCAACTTCAGTTCCTATTTTCTCAAGGACTATTAAAGATAATGAATTGAAACTTTTACAGCATGCAGATGCACGCAATTGAAATTTGCTGATTTATTTCACTACTCTACCAAGACTCTGAAGCTTGTTATAAATTATTATAAATTATTTTTTTTTATATTTTTATTCCAACATTTTATTTTTTACGGTAATGCAGGATTTCAAAATAAACAGAAAGTTCCAAATATTAAAATGGAAGAAAAATATAATTGTTGACCCCTCTACCCTTAAGCAAAAAAAAAAAAAAAAAAAAAAAAAGGGATTCATTTGCAGTTATTATAAACATTTAACAATTATATAAAATATGATTAAACCAGAAAATATGTAAAAGCTAAGATCTACAATGCCATAAATAAATTGTCAAAATTAGGGACAAATCTTCAAAGTGTCAATTTCGCTGTTATATGATATGGCTTCGTGCTTAAAGTTTGAATACTGTGACATTGATGAGTGCGGGGTGGCGGTAACTGGTAGGTGAGAGGAAACTGTGGCATTGACATCCCTATGCGGTTACTTATCTCCATGGCAACCATTTTGTCACTACCGGACCAGCAGGATCGAACGCAGTGATCGATACTATCCCAATCACTGGACGCTATACACTCTCCTCTAGAAGCCATCCAGGGAGAATCAAACATAAATCTTTCCCTATCTCTAACGTGGTCAGACTCCATTTCAGTATTTACTTTTTCTCCTCTCAAGTGTAGACCCCATGGATTTGGCGTACGTGAGGGGATTCTGCAAAAATTACCGTGTACCGTACAAAAACACCTTTGAGTAAAGGAAATATTGCCGCACAGTAAACGATTTAGCACTTTTAAGGAAGAACGGTGAAAAATGAAGGCAAATAAATTGCCATTTCCCAATTATCTATGATAGCATTTCCATTTGCATACATAGTATACAAAAAAGAAACTGCTCTAAAAAAAGTTTTTGAGTGGCATGTCCTTGAATAAAATCAACTTTATTCAGTTTCAAATCAAGCGTTTTAGTTAAACTAACACACTCTCACTCAAACACACACACACACACACACACTATATATATATAATATTAATGAAACATAAAAATAAAGAAACACTATTAACAATGTAACAAATTAGCACTAAAAATAAAAGTAGATAAAGATAAAACACAGAGAGAAAGAGAAAGAGAAAGAGTCACACTTGAAATTTCTCTGTGACTCTTTCTCTGTGTTTTATCTTTATCTACTTTTATTTTTAGTGTTAATTTATACATATATTACATATTACTCACTTCAAAGTATTATTTTTGAAAAATATACTTTGAATGTGATAGAAAAAATATTAAAGAAAGACAGAGGATTTTGCTCTTTTCTCTCCTACAATATGATGTGTCGGTCCTGGTAGTGTAGTGGTAACCATACTTGCCTCCAAACCCAAGATCGCGGATTGGATCTCGGCCAGGACCGATGGCTTTTTTGGGCGTAAAAATCCTAAGTATGGCTTCCCTCGGATGGGAAGTAAAACCGTGGGTTCCGTGTCGTACATTTACGGCATAATAAAGAACCTCAAGCCTGAAAAAAGAGGCAAAACTTTTCGTTCGTTCGCGCCCTGATTTGAATTGGACACTTATGACCTGATATGTTAAAGATGTTTGGTAAATAAATCAAAAAATTACTAGATTTATGATTATATTACATCTTTGACTACGAATAACTTAGAAATAGTTTTTAGACAGGTAGTATTAAAACTAGTTCTTTTAACGCAAGATACTCAAGCTAGAAATTACATTTTGAAACACTCTGTGCTTTTTATAACGCTACGTTGTTAGTTTAATACGGATTGTGAGGATTATTAATTTATTTATAAATCGCACATTTTTATAATGTATTTATACGTTATTTATATTTTTGAATTCCTCGCAGAACGGTTTCAAAACCATGCCATAGCGCAGTTGATGATATTAAATAAATTTGATGGCTAACATAGGAATATGTTGGAATGAAATTACCCATCATTTTGCCAAACAGGCTGCATAAATGCAAACACAGTTTGGTACCTAAGAGCAGTGGATTTTTTTTTTTGAGAAATGAGAGCATTGCTAAATGGAAAGCGACCGCGACCCACAACTAAAGGGACGAAAATGGGGAGGAAAATATATTTCCCTCAAGAATCGGACAGGCAGTCCCTTAGCAAACTTTCTCTAATATACTCATCACAAAGCTCAAAGGATATGGGCACTTTTTTCTAATGTTTTACATAAAACATTACAAACTGGGAGCAGGACGCATAATTTATCACCTCTTGAAGGAGTGTGCGAAATACGACAGATAAAGAAGCAAAATTCGCAAAGTTATTTTACAGCCGCCAAATAATATAAAAATATGTTATGAACATACCCCTCAAAGACTATATTTTAAAGCTATTCACTTTAATACTTATTAGAAATATAGTCTAGTATGTATACCACATTGTAAATATTACTACTTTTTCCAAAGAAAAAATTAAACAACATGCATTATAGCATACATTTTTAACTTGCAAATAAAGTACTAGTGGAAGGAAAATCGCCACGGGTGGCCGAGGTCGTTAAGGCGCGGACCCGTGAGTGGGAGGTCTGGGGTTCGAATCTCACCAGGACCGTCCTCCCTGACTGAGGTTTTTACCAGGTTTTCATCAGTCCTCATAAATGGCAAATGCCGGGAGGTACCCTAAACTTAGACCTGGAAGGTTTACTTCCTTAAAAATAAATCCTTTCCCAATATATAATTTCATTTCGTGTATCATCCGTGTCCATCGCTTGTGGTGCCTCTGTAGCAAAAACGGGCGTTAAACACTATTCATTCATTCATTAGTGGAAGTTAAGGCGCGAGAAAAACACTTGATTGCACAATAATAAACTTGGATTCGGGAGGTAGTGGGGAAGCTACTGATGTGATAGGCGTACCCCGCAAAAATAGATTGAGCCAAGTTTAGTTTAACTTCACAGTTTAGCCATGGAAGGTGAGCAGTATTTGTTACATTATTGTAAAGGTTTCCAATACCTACTTTGTACACTGCATGTGTAATGCAACTTTACCGCCAATTCCTTCTCTCCCTCTCCTCAGTTATTACGGACAATAGGGAGAGCTAGAGCATTCCCTACAGCTGTGCGCATTTTTATCAATTTTTATCTGCTCACGGTTTAAGGAAAATACGATCAGCTTAATCTCTTATTCTTTTCAGAAATTAAAAGCATTTTTAGTGATGCAGTAAGAAAATTTAAAATAATGTATGAAATGCAAAACACTGTATTACATTTTGTAAGGGAGCTTATTGTTTAATGAATAAAATGAAAAAAAAAGACGTGTATAAATAATCATGTAGGCAAAACTGAAAATACAAAATATATACACACTTCAAGCAAAGAAAAAACTGTATGAACATAACAAAACTGAATTCACACAAACAGAAAATGATGAGCACTAATCATCTTAGACTTTTACAGTTACAACAGTTGCTCAAAATACCCACCATCGGCGTCGATACACTTCTGAGTACGTTGAACTACTGATTGAGCAACGTTTGCGAAAGTGTCCTCAGGGATTGTAGCACATTCGTTTGAATTTCTTCCCGAAGTGCTGCCAGTGTAGCTGGTTTTCTACGGTATACAACATCCTTAAGAGTTCCCCATAGGTAGAAGTCCAAAGGAGTTAGATCCGGAGAACGGGGTGGAAATCAATCGGACCTCTTCGTCTTATCCAGTGTCTTGGAAGATTGTTATCAATGTACGCACGTACATCTCGGTGGTAATGTGGTGGAGCACCATCCTATTTGAAGTAACATTCCTCATTTTCATTGAGTGTATGAATGACAGGTAAGACGGAATTGTTACTCGCGTTGACGGTTCTGTTCTGTATACACGTCTCCATTGCCTTTGAACTTCAACAATATTCTCGGTTTTCCAATAGCACTTCAAAATTGCTTTCCGCTTTTCAACCGTAATCTTGGCTCCATTTTGTTGTAGCAACGCTAGCATAACGTAATGTAAGTCACATCTGTTTACAGAACTTCATACGATAATCTTGGCTTCATTTGTTCATTGATGATTTACTTGTCACGTAGCAACGTTATCATAATGCATGTGTCTCACGTCTGTTTATAGAACAACATACTACACATTACTGTTGTTTTTCGGTCCAACTTTGAAATATATTAAACAGATATCTGCTGCGACAGTTTATACATTTTTTGGCACTCTTGGCACCCTTCGATATATCAGGCTGGAAGAACATTAAAAATTTATCCTATCATTGCACATGTCGAAGTGCAATCAATAGCTTTTTTCAGCATAAGAAATTTGTAATTGTAAACACAAATGCAGTATAATATATAAATAAAAATAATAATAAATCAATATTTAAGTTATGGCTTTGTTTTGCTAAATATGTTTAAAAACCGCTAATTACCATTGTGGTTTCTGTTGTTTTCATGGCTCTCATATTTCGTGCACTGTTTTAAACTATTTTCCTCAGGCTTTGCAGGTGAAATTCTTCTTCGTTTCTAATATGCTATGAAAATTATCCCCTCCCATAAGAGTTGTCCACGCAGTAAACATTTATAATTGATTCCTTGGGGGCTTTGAGTGTTTGAGCAGAGAAAAATACATTGTAATCGCATTATGTCTTATTTGTTACCTGCATGTCAAACGTTGATTTTTTTATTCTACTTCATTGCATCAACGTCGTTATGTTTCGCTATAAATCATGCAATATGCACCTTTTGTTCGCGAATAATACAATGTGTAATTAAACATCTACAACTTGTGAGCTGGGGCCTGAAAACAGCTATTGAGAACTGATTTAATGGGACAAAATGTTATCTGATTTTGTCTATTTTATTACATAATTCATTTAACATTAAAGAGAAGGTTGAGTAAAAGAAGAATAGACGAAAATGGACATGGGCATGGACGAAAATTGACATACGATACTTTGGTTCTGAGGTATGGATATATATATATATATATATATATATATATATATATAGGTTAATATATTCGTCATTCGTTAACAAGACTGAGAATCAAGCTAAAAACTTAATGTTGTTTAATCATGCAGGATTTATGTACAAGATTTATTGTACTTTAGTTCTATTTGTATCAAAAATATTGTTTATATAAATAAAGTTTTGGTGAAACTTCTATATTTGGAAGCCTCATGTAAAACTATTAAAACCGTAGACTAGTAAGGGAGAATGAATATAAAATTTATTAGGAAATGGTGTGCTGATAACCTACACATTACCCCGTGTGTGAACTTTTGTAATCGAAATCGGACCAAAAGGGAGAAAATGGCGGCGTAGTGTGCTGACATCAAGAAACGAACTAGATAGCAGCACTCAGCAGGACGAGTGAGGGATAAAGCTGGAAAAATAGTAATTCATGTACATCTAAGGCTAATCTCGAGCGATCCTAGAAATTGTGTTATTGCAGTTGCGGCTTCACGGTCTTCGCTCGTCTTCAATTCTAAAATTATATAACTGCGGCAACTCTGAACAATAAACGAGGAATCGCTGGTAGTGATGAATAGAGCTGATGGGAAAATGGAAGATGTACACGCGAACATGTGTGCCATGTTAATAACATACCGTCTAAGTCTGAGGGTCGATGCGCTTGACCACGGACTCCAAACTGTTCAAATTGCGCTCTCCTTTCACTCTCCTGTTATCACATCGTGCTATAATTCTTGTACATTTCGGACATTTCAATAAAATAGTTGAGTAAAAGAAAGTTGTCTTATAAACCAAGTTTAGTTTTTGAGCGTTTAATTCCTCTTTTTTTCTTTTTAAAAGCGTATTTGTTTGCTAGTATGATTTATATATGCCACATGAATTATTATGCACTTTTTGCTTGATACTTTACTTAAATTGCGTCCAGTATTTATGAAGTAGTTTCCACAAGATTTTAAAAGGTCGTTGGTGATAATAACGGAAGCTGAGTATGCCTGTTTCGTCATCTACTCACCGCCACGGGTGGTCGAGGTCGTAAAGGCGCGGATTAGCGAGCGGGAGACCAGGGGTTCGAATCCCGCCATGACCGTCCTTCCTGACTGAAGTTTTTTCCAGGTTTTCCTAAGTTCCCATAAATGTCAAATATCGGAGAGGTACCCTGAACTTAGAACTGGAACGTTTGCTTCCTTAAAAATCCTTTCCCAATATATAATTTCATTTCATGTATCATCAGTGTTCATTGCCTCAGTAGTAAAAACGGGCGTTGAACACTATTCATTCATTCGTTATCTACTCTCACCGGAGGTATTTTTGACCAAGTTGTAGAACGTTAAAAACTGAACTCAGCGCTGTGATAAAGCACTTCTTCCCAGTGCATAAATAGCGGATAATTGCCGTTTATGGAAAAGCTACTCTTTCATATCCCAGCGAGGGAATGTGCTAAAAGTTTTCGCTAAGAAGAGAGAGCACCACTAATGATATCTATCTGCTTAAGTGGGGACTAAAGAAAACTCTGCTCTTTTTAAGCTGGTACAAACATTTCAACAAGCACGTGGTATTGACCATCTATGAATCATTCAGTCAAACCTCGCATGATTGGTGTTCTCATTTCCTTCAGAAATTCACGAGGAGCAATCTTACCTCGTCACTCAAATCTCTAAAGCTTTGATCAGGTAATAAAGAAAAGAACTGTTGTAATTTTTTGTCACAGAAAATGAAGCCGCTGCTATTTATTGTGGCCATATTTCCAAAGGAAAGCCATTAAGTTGTGCAGTTAGTAATGCTCGCAATTTGGAGGTCCTGGGTTCAAATTCCTGATGGATTTTATCATGATTTCCCCTGGACGAATGCTGTAATGAATCTCTACTTTCCATGAATTGTTCACTATCCTATTTCATACAATTTTATTCCGTTGGTTTTATTACAGAATGGAAAGTGCTAGAGCGAGATGAGCTAGCGCGGTGTGACAGTGGGTTGCGCTTTGTATAGATTTCTGTCCTGGCGTTTGGAATGAAAGCGATTCTTTTGAGGGGCTTGAACTACTTGGAGCGGGGGCGCTTCCACGATGTCGACGTGTTCTATCTTGAAACATATCTTCGTCCAAGCAGGGTTTTCCTCACTACAATTCTTCCAAACGAAGCAAGGCTGAAATACTGATGCATTCTCCTGCGCCCAAGACAATTCATTCCAATCCAAGTTGTGCAAGTCAGACCAGGTCCCTCAGTTCTTCAAGATCATGGCAAAAACCTTTTGAACTACCGGTAATTATCTTATTGACTTACGGCAAAGGAATATATCACCGAGAATGCAGAATTATGTGCTTCACAAACTGTGTGACGCTATAAAGGAGAAGAGGTGAGAAACGCTGGGTCTGCTGCCTGACAATGCCCCATTTAATGTTGCGAAGGCGTAGGGAATGTTTCCAGGAAATCAAACATCTACCCTACAGTCTACATCTAGCACTTAGTGATTGTCTCTTTTTTAAGCTGAAGAATGATCTTTGGGGAAAGAAACTTAATAATGATGTCGACATTGAGGCGAAAAGTGCACTAATAGAACATTCTGCGAAAAAAATCCGTAAGGTTTTTTGAAAGGCAACGAGATATTAATTTACAGATGTGAAAATTTATCGTCTTAATGGCGGTTATGCATATTGAAAAAAAAAATGGCAAAATTATTGAATTTTTGTCAGCTCAAAGTTATTCTGATCATTATTTAGTTATGAACTAAACTATATAGAAGTGACTGAATTGTTAATAACAATAAATTAAATTGTGTTTTAAAAGTGATATACGGTCTTTATAAAAATGTATGTCAAAATGTTTTGTTATAGGACAAATTTCAAGCAATTTATTGCATTTGTTAGTAAAAATAATTTTAGAAAAATAAATGTTATTTTTTCTCTCTATCTTAAAGCATATTTTATTTTCTCCTCGTAGCTTTAAAAAGAGAAACATTTTTCGGTGTTTTGGAATTAAAAGCATTTACGTAGTTTGAAGCAAGATGGTAAAAACTGAGATAATAATTCGCGGGTAAAATTTCATTACGCTGGCTAGAACGACGGTTATGGGTATCCTTATGGAAATGTGTTTTCATTGAAGAGCGGCATCAGCAAAAGGAGGGAAGCGTGGAGGGTGGGAGACGAGGGAAGGAAAAACTTTGGTAGCAGAAAGAGGCTGGCACTCTGGACAAATCGAGTTAGATGCCATATCGTGCCTTCATTTTGTGAGGTTCCGACGTTTGCAGGAAAGGGGACCTCTTGCCCTGGAAATTAATGACCAAATGCCGTGATGCAGTAAAAATGGTCTTCCTTCTAGTGGGAGGATCAGGGTTCGAAACATGCAAAGTGGTTGGCAATTGTGTACTCAGAATAGCTATAGATCTGATAACAGAAAACGCATCTTATTTCCATTACAATTATATAGTTAATTTGAATAAGAGAATCAGCATTTACTGTTCGTCGCATGAAGCGGAAGGCGATTTGAGAGGCTTGTTTAAAATTGAATGGAGTAATGTATCAGTAGCAAAATAGATCGTATTTTAACAGGATAAGAAAATATTTACAAAGGCTTTTTGGTACATTCTATTTTTTTCCCCTCAGCCAACTAATTGTAATGGATGGTATCAATTTTTTCCTTTAAATGGGTGCTATGTTGACGAAAGCACATAACAAAAACAGATGTTGACAGTGGAGTTAGTCCTTTGGCCTTTTTCTTCTTCTACCATAGGCCTTAGGATTACGCTTATTATGACTTCCTTATTATGGGTCCTTCCATTATTTTTAGGTCGACTTGTGTTTTGTTTACCAAAGCGTTTAACTTTTAATATTGTTTTACGAATATGTTCCTGTAGTCGTAAATTAAAGCAGTTCTCCAAACTGGACCGCCACGGATGGCTGAGGGCGTTAAGGCGCGGACTCGTGAGCGGGAGGTCTGGATTCGAAGTCCTCCCTTTTTTCCTCATTCCTCATAAAGTGCAATTGCCCGGGAGGTACCCTAAACTTAGGCCTGGAATGCTTCTTTCCTAAAAAAAAAATCATTTGATGTCATGTATCATCAGTGTCCTTCGCTTGTGGTGCCGAGGCCCTCCCAGCAGGTCCAGCAGTTTTAGATTACTATCAACAGCATTTATTCTTGAATTTATGTGTTACCACCGAAGGAATTGTCCATTCTATTTATTTCAGTCTTTGGTTTCCAGAAGATTTTCTCTTTCCCAGTATCTTTGTAGGGATAATTTTTATATGCCCATATTCGAAATGTTATATACTAGTTAATTATTTTATTTTTGCTTACATTTATTCTTTTCCTCTGCTTTTGTCGTAGACCCTGGGCGACAAGCAGATTGTATATCACAATAATGCTGGTAAACGTAATGCTTTTCACTTAAATGAAAATGAAATCAATGTTACCGTTAAAATCAGAAATCCGTCACAACCATTTCAACTAGTAAAAACTGGTGTTTCACCAGCTTTACCTAGCTAGAACTAGTTGTGACATGCATTCTTAGAAAATCTCGTTTTAAAGGAAAGTAAGTGTATATATATATATATATATATATATATATATATATATATACACTAGTGAGCTGGAGGTCTGGGATTCTAATCCCACCAGGACCATCCTCCTTCACTGAGGTTTTGTCAGGTTTTCCCTAGTCCTCATAAATGGCAAATACCGGGGAGGTACCCTAAACTTAGGCCTGCAACATTTCCTTCCTTAAAAAAGGTCCTTTCCCAATTTATCATTTCCTCTCATGTATCATCAGTGTCCACCGCCTGTAGTGTCTCAGTAGTAAAAACGGGCGTTAAACACTTTTAAAAAACCGAAATTATTTTGGATTTTTTTAAAACTAAGTCTAGGTAGTTAAAAAGCTGGCACGTCTGAATAAAATTGACAATTCCTGCTCTGTTTCTTTTTCTGTCCCGTCCTAACTTACTCTTAATACAAGTTTGTTGTTAGATAATGAGAGGTGGTTTATGTATATGTTCTTGGTTTATATGCATTTCTGTTTAGCACTTCAGAAGATTTAAATTTTGTGTTCAAGTGATTGATAAATCTGGTAGTTCAGAAAGAGAATGAAAGGAGCGGTTTATTCAAGGGTTTAATCAACGAAGACAAAAATAATTAATATTTAAATTTTTGACGGAGGATAACTATGTAGCTCCTGAAGTTCCTGAAGCCAAAGCAGCTGAAATGGAGACACATCTTCAGTACATTAAGCAGAAGTGATAAATTTGAGGTTAGCGGGGCGCAAAAGTTAATAACTGGAAATGACAAGGGTGAGATTTGACGAATATATTATGAAATGCTCATTTAACTGTTGGGCAAGGTGACCATTATAGAACAAGATCCGCTTTGCAAACATCTAGACTTTATGAAAAGACATTAACGATAGTAATTATTGATTAAAAATTCGAATATTTTAATTAAAATCAAATTGATTAGCATGCCAAAATACTTTTAATTAAAGCCAGTACTTCCAAAGAGCAGAGCAAATGTTGTATTTAATTACACCTAGATAAAACTGCTTTGAACTACTAGCTTTGGTTTTACTAGGGTAGGTCCATAATTTTCCGGCCTAACCACTTTCTAGATATGATAAATCCATATAGTTACCCTTTATTGCTATACACTTCTCACATCTTTGAATTAACATTTCAATTCCTCCCCCCCCCCCCAATAGTCAGAAGTCTTGTCTGCAAAATAGGCATAAACAGCATCCATTACTTCTTCGCCACATTTAAATTTCATTCCTAGCAGGTCCTTCTTGAGTTTTGAGAAGAGGAAATAGTCACTGGGAGCTAGATCTGGACTATAGGGTGGATGGTCGATCTCCTTGAAGGCACATTTCTTCACTGCTTCCTTTGCAACAAGAGCTATGTGCGCGTTGTCGTGAAGAAGGCGCACACCACCACTCAGCTTTCCACGTCTTTTCTACTTGATAAAAGCACGTAATCTGTGCAGTAGGCCAACATAGGTACTCCCTATTTACTGTGGTGTTCCCCTCCTTGAAGTCAATGCAGAATATTCCTTCACAGTCCCAAAAGATTGTGACCATGATCTTCTCGGTTGACTGAGTGACCTTGGCCTTTTGGGGCGGTGCTTCGCCAGATTTACGCCACTCCATTGCTTCTCTTTTGGACAAGGGGTCATAGTAGAGGACCATAGTGACAATGGTTTGCAGAACTTCTGTCTCATTGCCACGGCAGAGCTGCAAAAATGGCTGATAACAGATGACTCTTTGCTGCTTTTGTACCGAGGAAAGAAGTCTAGGCACCCATCTTGCAATAACCTTATACATGTTTAAATGTTATTGAATAATTTGAAGGACTATTGTTTTAGAAAGGTCCAACCTTGCTGCTATTTCTGGAACTTTGAGCCGATGGTCTTCCATAATTTCTGTTTCTACAAGAGCGAGGTGTAATTTCATTTGGAGTAAGTCCTTCTTTTGTGAAGAACTTGATAACAGTTCTAAACTCTAATATGAACATGTCACAATCTTCTACACATATCCTTCTTTATGCAACTATATCTGAACAATTGAACACAGCGGAGCGGAAGTTACAGCAGCAATTATTTACTTAACAGTTAAGGTATGTCACCAGAAAAGGGTTTTGTGAAGGCGATAATCCTTATCGACGAGGCCGGAAATTTGTGGATCTATCATTGTAATTCATTTTTACTAGTTGAAACTGATTTTGACGGATTTCGGGTTATACTACATACAAATGACGACTTATGTCTGAAAACGAAAGACTGTATAAAGTTATATTGAGTATTTATTGAGACAAAGTAAATCAGTAAATTGGAATCACACTGAAAACTACTATTTGTTTCGGAGAGCCGACAAGGACAGGTAGAACATTCTCTCGTATGTATATACCGCCGTAGATTTCCTGGAGACTACAAACGGCAGTGTAGTCTCAGATTGGCAGATGCACCCCAGGTTTTTCACCTACTGTGAAAGAATGCCATGAAGGTACTAATGCCTTTCATAACGACTTGCTTGTGAAAACTGCTTTCTGCAATAATGTATCTAAAAACAAACATATACACCGTTTGGAAAACGTAGA
This sequence comes from Metallyticus violacea, assembly GCA_030762175.1. Lineage (NCBI taxonomy): Eukaryota > Metazoa > Arthropoda > Insecta > Mantodea > Metallyticidae > Metallyticus > Metallyticus violacea. The sequence continues at coordinate 129,531,144 of CM060831.1, forward strand.
ATTAAAATAAAGAATACACATTTCATCTGTTAAACTAGTTAGTGAGTTGCAATATCACTCAACTCAGAAATAAAATTGACGAGTAATGTGACATCATATATGATTATTATAATTTATGTATTTTGTATACTTTAGGAATGAAATATTAGTGTTGTTATTATTATTACTATCGTGCAAGGATACACAACAATAAAAGGTGTATTTAGTAGTTTTTTTACATCTAATGTAAATCAGTAACGGCGGCGTTAAAGAATATATAAGATGTATATTAAGGATTTTAAGCTTTGAGCTAAATCTTTAGAGCCCACAAGGGTAATTTGAGAAGCGCTGGTAAATTTTATTATTTATATTGTATTTTTTTTAAAGTTCCCTAAATTCCTGTTTTTTATTGTTATTCCTATCACTTATCTGTGTTTCAATTCTTTCTTCCTTAAGCGTCATAACCAGAGTCTGGAAGTTCGGGCAAGTTTATTTTGGTTAAAATAGGCAAGTATCAAGGTACTTAAAATACTGAAAATAGGCGGTAATATAATTCAAATAGGCATTTATAAAAGTGAAAACAGAGAATAATATCGCTCTCTATTAATGAAAATAGATATTTAAGATACTTAATAATTTCTCTATCACATAATTAAAGTTTTAAATTTACTTTAATTGGTTGCAAACATCAACAAGAAATTTCTTCTATGTATAAAATCTCAGAGTCAGCGGCTTGTCAGAACATTTTTCACCAAAAAAAAAAAAAAAAAAAAAAAAAAACGTTGTGTTTCCACTGAAATGGTTGCAACATATTTAAAACAAGGTATTTTGGAAGAACTCAAACCAGTTATAAGAGAATATTCACATTTCAGGATATCATGGAAATGTTGGTCAAGACAAAAGTAAAGTAGTTTTGAATAGTCCTGGTTAACGAGCAAAAAGATTCGCAGTGATTCCTGGTCGAATTCATTTTCCGTTTATGTGTTTACAGGGGAACCAAGTTAGTGTCTCTCTTACTTCCTTACTGAGCACATTGTAGGAACGGTTTATTGCACAGCTGTACCGCCCTCATCTTTCTCGCCTACAATTGTTTGTTACATTTATACAATTAAGAAGTTACCTCCACTCAAATACCCTAGAAGTGTCTCGCGCAGATCGATACAAAGTCATTCGCCAGGACTATTCAAATTATAGTACTTCCTTCATACTCTCTATTTCCTCGTATTCATGTCCTAGGTAACCGTGCGTTCGTTTCACTAATAAAGGTTCTGCTATTTAAAGAGAATGGGTTAAGTGAAAGTTTTTGGCTGCTTGAAGAGAAATAAATATGTAACAAGATTCTCATTAGGTAGATGTTTTTGTGAGGTGAACAGATCATTTATTTTTTATAACTATTTTGTCTTCTTATAATGACATTCTTTATGCGCTTTTTAAAATACTTAAATAATCGCAAAAAAAAAAGCTTCTAACCTTAAAATAGGCAACAGAAGTCAAAATAGTAAAAATAAATAAATAAATAAATAAATTAAAACTTTTTATATCAATTCTATCTGACACTTAAATATATCCACCCAGATAGAAAAGCCATTTTGCCTAACTTCCGGGCTCTGGTCATGATCCAAATTTCACTGCTGTACATTTCAATTGCGATTCCATTTTCCCTCAACATTTTAATTTCGTTTGTTTTCTTCTTCCAGTTTTTATATAAGACTTAATGTTACACACAGATTATGAAACATTTCTGTTGTATTATTAATATAAATTTCTTGTATACATGGGATTAAGGAGTTTAGAAATTAAATTTATTTCTTTGTTCTATTACTTCCATTGCTTTATATTTACGGTTTTAGATCTTATAAATGTTATGTCCTTTGTGTTGCTTTCAGATGTTGTCATACTGTATTCTTTTACAAGCTTATACAACTCTTATAGTACTCGTATGTTACCTGGAACGATGATCTGGTCGTCAGCATGCTTAAAGTTAATTATATTCTTTAATTAATATTTAAAATCCTTAGTTCCCTCCTGCTTTTCACAATACCGTTATCCGAATTCAGGTTAAAAAGCAATGGACAAGTGCTATAAACTTTTGAAAATCCTGCTTTTATTATTGTTTTCTTATATAATGGTTTTCTCCCTTATTTCAACACAAAAGCAAATAACTGTTATAGGCGTTTTCCACTTCTTCAGGGTGTTAAAAATCGCTTTTTCAGTACGAAGTATTTGGTAGATGATCTAGTCTGAATGTATGATGAGACAGAGCCTCGACTGCATTTACACCTTGGATTTGTAATTAGATTAATCTTATCTAACATGTTGGAGCATTTTCTGCATGAAAAGGGCAGGTTTTTTATTTTATTAAATAGACGTCGAGAGACGTTTCACTCGACCCAATTGTTCACGACCAAGTGAAACAAACTTGCAGTGCAAAGTGCCGTCGTAATGCAATCATACAGCTGGCTATCTTCTAACCAAAATTAGTTTTGTCTCATTGATCTACGTCTTCAGCGCGATGGCTTCTCTTTTGAGGATTATACAGAAAAAATCATTTTTAGTAGGTAATAGTTTAAGGCAAAAGTGGGTACCTATGGGGTATTTAAATAATTTGTAAAAGTCGAATAAATGTATATTAGGGGAGGGTGGCTACAAACATTTGTCTTATAAACAGTATGAGGAAGGAACTTTTGCGAAGCGAAGCTCGCTTCGGTCAGCAGTTCCATCTAAAAACGTAAGGAGAACAATACATCAAAGTTTCCTTATTTGTTTCCTTTGAGAGCACTAAAACACAACCAAACTTATCAGTTGGGAAGAATAAATAAAGGTTGAAGTACAATGAGATTATTTCAGTTACGAGCAGACGGAGCACGGCTGCTTACTGGGAAGTGTTGCTGTCACAACCGGAAAAGCGGGATAGAATTGCGTCCTGTAAAGTTAGTGTTTTTATTTTAGTATCTAACTTTTTTGTGTAAGAATATGAGTTTCGTAACCGTTCCTTGTGATTTCATTGTAACATTTAACAAGTTGGCAAACATTTTCTCTGCCTGGAAAACCATTGCCAGGATTTTTTTTTTCCGAATCGTCCTATTGCTTCTTTACAAGAATCCGTAGATATATATGTATCATACATAAAACCAAGACTATATTTAATGTAGTAACATACCTAACGCACCAATTACACAACGAAAGCACCCACTAACGCACGAACGCACAATCATTTACTGACAAATCATCCCTTGAACTAACTACAAGCTGCTATCTGTACATGCATTATGCAGTACGCAGCCGTACGGCCCTTAACTCAAATAATTTTTCTGTATATAAAGCGTTACGGGCGACAAGCTTTACCTTCAAGGCATGCAAAAAGCTGCATCCAAAGTCACAACAAAAGTAATTTCTCTTAAATCACTGAAAGATTAAATAATTCCGATCTTCACTTCTATGGCAACCTGAGAATAAATTATCATAGATTTTTACCAACCATACTCCTGCTGAGAAAAAGTTCCAACAATGATATAACTATAAATTAACTGTGTTATTGATTAATTAATAATTAATTTGAAACAAAACATAACAGGAAAATATTTAGATGAAATTAGTAACTTTGCATAAATTATTCTTTATAATTATGCCATCTTTGGCAAACAACTTTTAATAATTTAAGCCAATTTTTAAAAATGGATGTTAATATAGTGCCGTATTACGAATCTAATTACTATGCTGTATAACTAATTAGCGAAATGCCTAATGGAATGGAAAAAGTGTGTTGTATATCTTGTTCCTAAATATGGCACCCAAGGGCTAATGAATGCTAATACTAAAAACCTTTCACAACTAATTATATGCACTGTATTCAAGATGTAATTTTCATTCCTTTTCTACCACTGGGAACAATTTAACACCGCAGAAGAACAGCTCCGGGCTATGGTGGTGTCTGCAAGAAATGTTTTATTACACCCCAGAGCCAACCTACATGGAAAGTTCATAAAGAATAAAACGACACGTACCAGCCTAGCAGTCCCAGTTTGTGTGAGCAAACCTACAGCCTGTGTCAGAGTACATGATTCATACCTGATTTTTTTAAAATATCTGTATGCTATCTTAACATATCTGATACAAAAATACTTCTATTACAATCACTAAACATTTCTATATAGATTGCAAATGTTCTGTAACATTTTAGAAGGAATAACCGAAAGGCCAAAGCCCCCTAAAGTTAAACGTGTGCTCCAATGATCTGATCTCCATATCCCGAATTAAATTCTTGGTATTCCTAAGGTATTTGTACACAATTTTGGTCTATAAAGGGCTCGTTCAGTCATATTAGGACGTACATGAAAATTAGCGAATCCAGTCTGGAGAGCTGAGATTAAGGCGTTCTGTCCTAGCTCTTGGGATTCGTTGTGCATGGGCTTTTATTTGACACAGAAAGAAATGTGTGTAGCTTATTTTACGAGACGTGATGAACTAAACCCCATCCGGGATCATCTATTAATATGAACAAATACAGAAAGAGCAATATTTGAGGTTGTGTCTCAGGGAAGAAGTCACCTTAGACATTCAGACCACATTTCACTGCTTCACCAAGCGTCGGATACCGTCCAGAAAGGAGCAGAATGATTGCTGTGTGAACCAGTTTCTCGCCGTAGCCTTGACGTGAAAGCATTTGCTCTTCAGACATTTCTTGGAGAGGTCTGAACAAATGAAAATCGCAAGATGATCCTTGCGCACATCGTTACCTATTGTGGCAAAACCTCATAAGTTGCGACCATATGCGCGCAGAATTTTTCACTGTTATCTTTGTTACACGTGTCTAACCATACACGGCATTCGTGCAACGACGAATTTCATTCGGCTGACAGCCCTCCGCAGTCAAAAATTGAATCACGTCACATTGATTCACTATTGATGGCTTCGGAATCGCCGTCATATTTGATCAGTGCCCGCTCAGCCAAACAACCAAGTCAACTGCACCTTATGCCAGGATATGATGATCTATATAGTTGCCTCTTCCCCCCCCCCTCTACCACCTCTGATTGGTATTTATGATCTTCATTATATTCGTTTTTATTTTATAAAACGCCACAAACATTTTGGCGATAGTTGATTAAATGAATTTATTAATTTTGTTTAATTAGATGACTTTTATTTAACTAAACAACTGCAAGCTATGAACGAAGAAATCGGGACATTTTCAGTAAGCAAAATTGTAAATAAAACTGGTTTGGATATTGAACAATGAGCGTTACTTTAGTTCAGATACATGTTAAAGCTGAGTATAACACAAAATGAGCACTACGTAAACATTTTAAATTCACACAGGAAATATCTTAAAACCGAAGCTACCTCTAAAAACGTTGAAACTTCAAGCTATGTGGCGATAACAAGAGGCAAATGCCATTTAGTTGCTCGACTGTAAACGATGCGCCAGCGTAATGATAGCCATATTGAACATACTTCATTTCAATTTACTGAAAGTTGCTTTAATTGCAAACAAATATTAAAACTTAAAGGAAACATAAAGGACCATATAAAAAATCGGTAAATATCCAGGAAATGGCGCGAAAAATCGCTAAGTGACATTATTGTTTGCCAAACTAATTTTTGTAACTATATAGGACAAGGTTTCAGCCCAATATTATTGTTTGAAAATTGTCTGAATGGACCGCAGTTGCCCTGTCATAAAAATGGAGCAGGCAAGACAATGTAGTGATTAAACAAATGAGTGAACGGCCGCGGAGGTCAAAACTAAATTGGTTTAAACGTAGCAGTATATGCATCGAAGATAAATGGGATGTTTGCATGATGAATAGCACTACCAATGACTTGTAACCAAAAACACATGCGGAAGGACATTTTAACATATAGTGCGTGCGTGTGTGGCGATGTTTATACACTTGAGACTAACCAATAGTCAAAGTCAGGAAGGTGCGCCGAAAAAAGCAAAAACCATTATGACCAGCATTGACGCTTTTACCTGAGCCATGTATCAACAGTTGCAGTCTAAAAATGGCCGAAATGGGGCTTCGAATTGCTTTATCAACCCCCTACTTCCCGGACCTAAACCCGGGCGATACTTCTCCCTAATCATGAGCTTAAAATGTTGGCTTGATAGGAAAAATGTTGGCGTCGAATGAGGAGGTCATCGATGCCATCAGGGACTAATTTGCATATTGTATGACAAAACTACTTTTCCAACCAAATGAAAAAACCTTTAAATCTCTCTGGACCTGTAGTAAACCTTTTCAAGATGAAAAATATGTTGAGGAATAAACATTTACATTAAATATAAAAAACTAATCAAACTAATTTCATTCTCCTCCTACTCTTCTATTGGTGACAGCCCGGCGTCGAGCCTTAGCCTGCCGCAGCGATCGCTGCGTCCTCTACCTGTCTTGCGACTTAACTGATAGAGGGTGTATTACAGGGGACGTGTGATTTGTCTCCCGGTACCCCGCTGGTCACCTATCACTCGGCTTCCAGATAAAAGGACGCCACCTCTCTATCTGGCAGTTCCTCAATCTTCCTAACGAGGCTGGGTGAATCCAGTTCCAAGCTTGCCTAAATACCTGGGATATCGCCCGGGTAGCAGTTATCAATGCTAACCACTACACCAAGGAGGCGGTGATACTAGTTTTGTAACTGATGTCTTTATTTCACCCAAATCCGTTTACAAACTTTTGAAGGTATTCCTACTCTGGTGAAATAAAAGCATTCCAACGATTTATGTATGCAATGTTTTGAACAGAAGATAAATCTTGGAAATAAAGTTATCTAATTTCATCAATTTCAATATGATCTCATTTCGAAAACGCCATGAACATAAAAATTAAAAAATACGTCACTTTTATCAGTTTAAATGTATTAATAATCATTAAACTATTTACTGCTACGGGTAACCGAGGTTATTAAGGGGCGAAATTGTGAACGGGAGGACTGGGGTTCGATTCTCACCAAGACCATGTTCCCTGAGGTTTTTTTCCAGGTTTTCCCCAGTCCTCATAAATGGCAAATGCCCAGAAAGTACCCTAAACTTCTTTTAAAAAATCTTTTCCCAATTTATTATTTCGTCTCGTGTATCATCAGTGTCTCCTTTTTGATAGTCCGTTTAGAATACCCAGGGCTACTCTCTTCAGTTTTTTTATTTTTATAATGGCGTCCATGATTTCACTTCCGAAAAGAGGCAAAACCTCAACAACCAATCCTTTGTCTTGAGTTACGCAGGCTCGTTAAGGGTCCATGCGTCATGGCAAGATATGGTATTGTGTATTACGATATATCTTCAGTAGTTCCATAAAACATATGCATGGCGTTGGAAATTCTGAAGTTGTTATACTATGGGTTTCTTGCACAATACGTTCAGAGTTGTCCAGAACGCTGAAAAACTTTTAATTTCATCATGACCTTTCTTGAATGGTTTGTGCCACTCAAAGGCTTGCGCCTTGTCTATCATTTGTAAGTCTGCGTAGGATTTTGTCTAGTAGAACACAAAACTTAATTACTGGATGGAGTAAACATCTCACGTATTGGCTTCTAATGCCCAACTGAATAGTGCCGCATGATTGACATTCACGGCTTTGATAGATGAAGGATTCAGCTCCCCTCCAGCATTTATTTAAAGGCAATTAAATCAATTCGACATTTTATACACACTCGTATGTCCTAGAAAATATGTCTTTCGTTTATTTTTTACCTGCATTTTCAAATTACTTCCTATGGTATATAAAGTATTTGAGATTATGTGTTTACGTTTCAATGACACTTGCATTTTTAACCACTAGCACTTAGGCATTTATACAAATATACAAATACAACTTTAACCACACAATGACATTCATTATTTTAAAATTATTTTCCTTGTGTGAGAATAACCAATGGAAAGAGAGGGATGTTTTTCAGGACAGCAGCAAAAGTCAATCCTTCTAACCTAAATGGTGTTATATATACTTATAAGCTAAAAGAAAAGAAATGGAGAAGCAGAAATAAATAAAATAAAAGAAAAGTGCAATATTACGAACACATTATGTTCTTTTCTAGTCTACTGCCTTTTATGATGTTCAGAAATAAACAAAACACTGAAATAGCCAAACAAATAAGCTTTGAAAAATATACACAATTCAATATGTAACTGTTTTAGTGTTTAGCAATATTGTTCTATTAAGGTTGTTTATTTATAGTTAATAATATGTTAAAATTATGCACGAGAAAGGAATTATATTATTATATAATCTGCTTAATTTTATTACAAATCAACAAAGATCATATTCAAGAAATCTTTTGCAAAAGTAATATTTTATATTGTTTTGTTTTCCACTCCCATTTACTAAAGAACAAAATCAATTTCAGCTTTAAGAAAAGTTTAACTTCTATGTCTGTTCAACTTGATTTTTAGAAAACAGATCTTTGCAGTACGGGGATTTCCCTAATGCAGAGTCGTGCATTTATTCAGCAGCTCTATTTCTTTTCTTCTCTCTCTCTCTTTCCGAGATCGTATATACCGTAGACACCAGTACATGCCAGAATAGTCCATCCAGTGAACTCCTTAAGCATGCTTCAGCGATGATGAAATCCGAGAGATTTTCTCTCTCCACAGTCGTTGCGTTCTTCGAGTTTTATGGCGGAGTTGTGTTCTGCGGAAAAACCCAAATTCATTCCACAAGATAATACGGTCTCCACGATAGTGGTTGATGCTAGAATGTTATGTCTTCTTAAAGCAGACGCCTTTTTAATATTATTTATTAATTATTGTGTAATACAATTGTTTTTCTTTTTTGTCCAAAATAGATTTAAATTGTTAATTTATTTATAATATAAATTAAATTATAATATTAAACGATCAGCTAGTGGTCTGTGCAAAATTTAACTAGACTCTTATCATTGTTTTCTTGGCTGACCTCACTGACGCGCCTCAAAGTAGTTTTAAGTCGAAGTAACCAAAGCTGCGATAGAAATCAAAAAGAAAATAAAACTTGTTTCATTATTAATGACTAAAGTAACTATAATAAATAAATCTACCACTTTTATGTCAGAATTATTCTCCCCCGAAAGTTGTTACGGCCCCTAAAAACATGTACATTTGAAAAACACTTTTACGTTAACTTTCCCACAAACAGACGAAAATCATCGCGCGCAACTTTTCTTTATTGTTGGGGACGAGGTCTGGAGATATCCGTACCTGCTGCTTCAATGCTCCCTACCTCCGACATTTTACGTTGTTGACTGTAGATTCATTATATCAGATTACCTAAGACACCTCTAAATGTTGACTATGGTCCCGAGTTCGAATCTCGGAGGTGCAAAGTGGTATTTTTATTGCAGAAAGTCGGGATTTTTGAGTTTATGCCAGGTCTTTTCTCGTTCCAAAGATTTCATTTCACTAACACTCTCTTCTTTCCCACTTATCTCTATCGAAAGTGCATTTCTTCTAATAGCTGACCTTCATTCTGGTGAAGAATATTACATCGTCCATCTACTGTGTAATTCTGAGCTTAGCTCTCCTTTACGAGTTTGAGTCCTGAATCTGGAATGCTTCGACACCCTAGTTTATTTACAGTGTGTACTGTCTCCATCCGGTTTCAGTATGGGGTGTCTGCGGACAACAGGCAGAGTGAGTCATGGTGGTGTTTGTTTACTATTAATTTATTCAAATATCTTATATAGAGTATAACATTGAAGCTGTTAATGAGATGAATTTATCTTTGAATAATTAATTTATAAAATAATATTTATCTTTACAATGAAAATGTAATGTAAGGTAACCATACTTGCCTCCTCAACCCGGGATTGCGGGTTCAATCCCGCCAGGACCTATTTTTTAGGATTTTTTAAATGGTGTTTAACGCTCGTTTTTACTACTGAAGCACCACAGACGGTGAACACTGGTGATACATGAAATGAATGATAAATTGGGAAAGAATTTTTTTTAAGGAAGGAAACGTTCCAGGCCTAAGTTTAGGGTACTTCCCCAGCATTTGCCAGTTATGAGGACTGAGGAAAACCTGGAAAAAAATCTCAGTCAGAGAGGATGGTCCTGGCGGGATTCGAACCCCCAGACCTCCCGCTCACGAGTCCTCACCTTAAGGATCTCGGTCACTCATGGCGTTTTTTTTTTAGGACCGATGCATTTTTAGAGCGTAAAATCCTAAGTAAAGCTTCCTTTGGAAGGGAAGCAAAACTGTGGGTCCTGGGTCGTACATTTACGGCACGATAAAGAACCTCAAGCCTGAAAGAAGAGGCCTCTGAGCAAAATTTGTCGACCGTTTCACGTCCTGAATAGAATGGGACGACCTGAGATGTTAAAGAGCGTCCGTAAATAAACCAAATAAAATAAAATAAAATAAAAACAGACAGGCAGATGGATTTGTGGTGCCGTAAGGTTATTGCATTTACCTTTGTGAGGGCAGATTAACACACTACATAGGCGAACGTGACCCAACAGTCGTTTCAACTCTTCGTATGTTTTGTAGATAACTTTTCCTTTCACATTTCAATCCGTTTATTTATCTCATCTTTCTCTTACACTCTTTCATTAACTACATTCGATTTCTTAAAGAGAATTTACTATCAAGATGTGTTGTATTCTCTGTTGGAATCGATTTTTAATAATTATTGTTACAATAATTTTAGGTAATATAAAGCCAATGTTATCCGTATATATTGTTGGTTCAGGAATTTTAAAATCAATAGCACCTTTACATGGTTGATGAAAGAGGCACTCTGTAGTTTTATTTTAGAAGTAAATTCTGATTGTTCTTACGAAAATTATTGGACTTGCAAATTATCTGTGCGGTTTACAAAATTTCAACACTCATAAGTGAAACTATCTGCATGTATCCATTCAAAATCGCACAGAATGTTATTTTTAAAGCGAGTGGGTGTGAACTATGTTCTTAAATCTCATGATTTCTCAGTGTCTTACTATTACTATCCCGGAATATTTTGATATTTACGTATAGTTTCTTACTGTATAGTAACAACTATCGATAGGAAACCATGAACTCACATAAAGTCCTGTGACTCAGCAATTATATCGTATTATTCCATATCAAATAAATATCAGAGCGTATATTTTAACACTACAGTAGAATTCTCTAAGGCTTAACTAAGACCTACTTGCAAGTACACTGCATACGAACAAAGTGCGGGACAAACCTTAATAACCACTCTCCATTCCACAGAGTACCAAGTGTACATTGTTATCGCTTTCGGCTAAAAGAGTAAGACACTGTCGCAAGATATCTGATAATTCTCCAGCTTATCACTGTTACTTTCACACAGTGGAAACTATGAATATTTCCTTATTCTCGTATCATTAAGAATATTTGAGGAAGTTTTAATTAATAACAAAGAAGAAACGAATAAATTATTTAGTATCCATTCTTTACTCGATCCTTATTAGCTCTAAGCATATATGAAAGAGATTGCTGGGAGGTAACAACGTTGTTTTCCTGAGCAAAACCATGACACAACTTACTCCCGTACTATACACCACCTATATGCAGTTCATAATGCAAAGCTCCACAACAAATCGAGAGTTACAGTCACTAATGTCGTATCTGTTTATACACTAATATATTATTTTTTTAAGCTATCGAGGAATTTCATAAATATAGATAATTAATATTTTATCTTAAAATATCTATAGATTTACCAGGAATAAATTAAAAGATTTAGCTACTTGAATACAGACAGTAAATTGAAAAATAACACATTTTGCAGGTATAATGAATTTCTATTTTAAAAATGTCAATTCTATAACAATAGGTATTGGGAAATGAAATAAAACCGAAAACGCCACACTATATTACTGAAGTTTTATTAAAATATAAATGAATAAAATATTTATAATCATAATTTACATCCTCTCTGGTCCATGGTAAAAACGTAGGAGTATAGGGAGATAAAAATACAGTTCTGATAGCATATTATTAGTTTTTTATGATATACATGTAAAAAGTGACATTTTATAACAATAACATCACCTTTAATACGCATCATTCAGTATTTTAGACGGCCCATACTTTTATAAATAAATTATTAATTATAGATTAAAATTAATGCAGTCATTCCGAAAAGTTCCCTGTTTCAAAGAATTTTCCCCTATATCCCTCCATAGAAGGAGTATGGAAGAAACTTCACTTTAATTTCTGGATATTGCTATCAATATCGCAGCGGTGGCAATTAGTGGTTTTTAAACGTATTTTGACGGGTAAAATTGCAAATTAAAATGTTTTTGTTTATTATTACCTTTTCTTTCGTATTATATAAATTTTCTCAATTATAGTATGCACTTTAGCATTAGCAAGATGGGTTTGGATGTTGTCCATTCTGTTCCAGCTAAACAAGATTCCAGAGTTGCCAACATGGTTACTTATGAAGATAAATCTTGGAAATAAATTTATGTAATATCATCAATTTAATTTCGAAACCACCGTGAACATAGAATTAAAAATATGTAATTTTTATCCATTTAAATGTATTAATAATTGTTAAACTATTTACCGCCACAGGTTCAGACGTTATTAAGACGCGAACTCATGAACGGAAGGTCTGAGGTTCGACTCTCACCATAACCGCCCTCCCTGAGGTTTTTTCCAGGTTTTCCTCAGTCCTCATAATGGAAAATGCCGGGAAGGTACCCTAAACTTCCTTTGAAAAAAATACTTTCCCAGTTTTTATTTCATCAGTGTCCACCGCCTATGATGCCTCAGTAGATAAAACGGGCGTTAAACACTATTTAAATCATTAAATTAGTATTCAATCAAATTTGGTAGCACTGGAGTATTAGTATTATTACCTTTTGATAAGAATTTACTATGTAGAATGAGTTTTTTAACTAATAAATTAATTTAAACTGACACAAATAAATCATTTTACTCTAAAGTTAGATTCCATGTGTGTTTTAGACGGTTACAACAACAAGCCTTTTTTATGTATCAATGTTGAAAATTGATACGAGGCGGTATCCTGAATATTCGGGACTGGTGCTGCCACCTGGTCAAAACTTTCTTTGAGATAATGACCGCCGTCACCCTGGAAGTAGTTCTCTTCTACACGTATACATCGGTCCCGGCGATTCTACCATTTTCCAAGTGCATCTTGGAAGTCATGTTCTTTGAGGGTGTTTAGCACAGACAGCGTTTCTTCTTGAATTCTCTCAATTGGGTCGAACCGAGTCCTTTCAGCTTGATTTTCAGTTTGGCGAATAGAGCAAAGTCACAGGGTGCCAAATCAGGAGAGAACGGTGGGTGGGGGACAAGCGTCATGTTGTTTTTCGTCAAAAAGCTCCTGGTGAACAAGGAATTGTGGCATAGCACATTATCGTGAGGCAACAGCCAGTTCCCTTGTCGCCAAAGTTCGAGGAGCATGCTTTTGATTTTGCTCTTCACTTGACTCGTTTTTATTTAGGTCTTGGTGATTTCGGGCTCTTCCACTGGGAGGATTTTTGTTTTGTCTCAGGGTCATAAGCGTACATCCAGCTCTCGTCGCCGATGATGACCCTGGCAAGAAGTTTGAGTCATCGGATACGGCCTGACGAAGCTCCGTGCAAACTTCAAAACGCTGCGCCTTCTGATCAGCAGTCAGGATCCTTGGCACAAATTTTGCGGTGACACGATGCATGCCCCAATTCATCAGTTAAAATTCGTTGGCATGTCTCATGAGCAAGTTCTTCAAGTTCAACGTCGGTCCTCACGAACGAGGTGTTAAACTTTGGCAAGGCGTTGTGCAGCTGACGGACCTATCAGTGTGAGCATCGTCTTCAATAGCTATAAGGCTGGCCCTGAATCAAGCATGCCACTCAAACATGTACACGTGTACATCTCATACTTTGTCCCCCAAATACTTGCGAGGGTCTACGTGGCATTTTTCCCGAGATTTGCACAGAATTTGATGCACACTCTCTGTTCTAATCTTGGTGCCATTGTAAAATCGCCACACACTACACACAGAATATCATGAAAAGTACTATAGAATCTCAACCCAGCTGCATGAAACTTTAAACACTCACTCATCAGATGTGCTAGTGTTGCCACCGAGCGGTACAAAGCTCTACTGCAACTACTGTCGAGATGGCAGCACCAGGCCCGAATATTGTGGATACTACCTCGTATACTTGCTATTGAGTGCAAAATGTGAAATAATTTCATATTTTTATAGATATAGAAGCTAGTATTTGCCAAAATTATGACAAAATGCCTGAAGTGAAGTTAGGAATCGTAGTGCATAAATTTCACTTAAAACACAAATAACATTATTTCTGTCCTGTACTTTGCTGTTTCTCTAGCAATGTCCTAACGTTTCGTTAGGAATTAATTTTCAATATGCATAATCTTCATTTTGAATATAATAGGTAATTTTCTTTTGATTATAACAGAAAGTAATTACAATAAAATAAAGTACAAATTCCGCTTTCAAAGCTTGAGTCAATGGGAAGACGATCTGTCTTGCAGTCACACACGTGATGTTATAAACTCTTTGGTTTTATACAATCGCCCACGTTTAAACACTTTCCTATTCGTGAGAAGCTTTCACAAAAATAAAACCGCACTTAGAATTTAGCTAGGTATCTCACACTAGAAAGTGTTCCCAACATTTGAATTCCCTCCTGATCAAACATCTCTTCATTGCTCGGGATTTAGGAGGTGGAAAGAACGATTCCCGAGTCGGAACTCTGGAAAGATTCATGATAGCGCTTCGGTTGGCACTTTAGAAAGGTGCGCCAAGGGTCGATTTTGGTCGCGACATGCAATTTCTTTTCCGAACGTAACGTTACGCTCGACCTAAATGGAAAATAAATTTATTTGTAGTGTTTAACAGGTGTAAGTATTAACTTATATCTTTAAGCTTTCACTTTCTAGGTTACCTTTCTTTGGAATAATTCAGCATCTTAATAAAAACGTTCCCAAAATCCAAGAGACTGGGATTTACGTATTAGAGGACGATCTGCATAGTTTGGTGTACTTCCTGGGAAGAAATGGCTACAGTATTTTGATATTCCCAGATTTCGCATAGGACTATTTTAGCTGGCTGTGCAAAAGAACACGAGGACAATCTGGGAATGATTATACTAATGTTGTCTGTTCAAAAAAAACACTCGGAATTTCAAAATTCTGTGCCAAAGGAGTGCGGGTTGGAGGTACTGCTTGGAGAGCGCATTGATGTTAAATTTTACATGAAACTTCGTAAATCCTTTACCGTGATTGATGAGATGTAGAATGGAGATAAATATTTAAGCCAAATGCAACGCTACAAATGGTTTAAAAATAGTCGGGGGCCAGTAGTTGAAGACCTACATCAACTGCGACACTCAAATAGTCAGAATTAATGAACTCATCCATGAAAATCGACGCCTGACTGTCCCAGTGGGATTGTGTGTCGTAAAATCGTGATAGAAAGCCTTGGCATGCAGTAAAACATGTCCCTCAGCTGTTGACAAGAACATGAAGACAATCGTGTCGCGATCTGTCAGAAGCTCTTGGGTCATACAAATGAGGATGCGACTTTTATGAGTAGAATCATCACAGATGGTTACGATGTCAAAACGAAAGTCCAATAATCACAAAAGCTCCTCAAGTCAGGCCAAACGTCAAAAAGCTGTTGATAATTTTGTTCTGCATTCAGGGCGGTTTTCATCACTAAGGGCTATACTGTGAATTGCTGGTGTTACCAAGATGTCTTCAAACATCCCCGAGAAATCGTGAAAAGAAGAGGCCTGGGGTGTGCAGAAACAATAATGGATCCTGCAACACGATAACGCACCAGCGCATTCATCATTGTATATTCGTGACTTTGGCGCGAAAAACAAACCTCCATACTCTGCTGACATAGCAACTGAGGACTTTTTATTTGCAAAGCTGAAATTCGACTCGGTTGGGAAGATATAACCAGTTCGGAGATAAAGTTCGCACAATCTCAAAAAAAAAAAAAAAAGCGCACCAGGACTGTTTTCAGAAGCTGAAACGCCGTTGGGGTAGGTATATCAATAGAGGGGAACATTACTTAGAGGGTGACATAACTCAGTAAGCCAAATTAAAAAAAATTGAATAAGTTCAGTTATTTTTTGTTCAGATCTCGTATAGTAATTTTGTGTGTTTCTGTACTTCGATGTAGACATCGTAGGCAGATAAAAAATCATTTGTAATTCATTTCTTTTTGCTTTAATATAAATATTAACCATAGTATTTTATGTATAAATATAAATATTGACTATAATATATTAATACTAGCACCAACAACAATAATAATAATAATAATAATAATAATACACTAACACTGTTTTGATTATCTAAAGCCCAGTTTTAAGCATTTGGTACATTATAAAATTATTCAGAAGATTTAAGAAATGTTAGTAGACTTTACTGTGTCTACATATTTTTAATTTAGTCAACCAAAATATATCAGCATTATTGATTGATGTTTGAATACTTGTGATTATTTATAACTGAATTTAATCATATGTGGTACAATTAAAAAACAATGCTTCATCAAAGAGAGGAAATGATTAATTTTTTGCTTGTCTATTATTTTATAATTTTGACTAGAGAGATTGCCTGTTGGTGACGTTAGGAATTAACAAAATTATTTTGCATCAACCTGGTTACAATGGTTGACAGCTTAATGATTTTCACTGTAACACAAATCCCATTGAACTCACGTCATAATTTGTTAGCCATTTCTGTTTTGGAACCCTGGGTAACATTTTTAACTAGTAGAGATTGACGTGTGTTGTCTGTTGAAAAAAAAATGTGGTTTTAATGCTTTGTCGGAATGTTACCCTGTATGGAATGCTAAATATGGAAATTAAGTAGTTTTCAGTAATTTATTTATTTATTTATTTTTTTTTTTGTTATTTGAAATGTGAAGTAGGTTTATAAGATGGGGGAAGTAAAATAGGCAAACAACAGCTCATTCATGTAACATGGGAAAGAATAAACATCTCCAAGTCAGGTTCAAAAAGCTATTTCATTCCTCTTCTTTTTATTATACTTCTTTCTGATACGTTAGCTTATAGAATTTTTTCCTAATTCTTCTTGAATTTCTTCTTTCTCACATGATAATTTGTCTTTAGCATGTAGTTTCTCTCGGACGTTTTTGTTTTTATAGTTCGTACGGTTTCATTGTTTCTGTATTAACTCTCTCTGTGCAGCAATTAGTTAAATCAGGATTAATATCGGAGTATCGTGCCTTTGTAATTATTCTTTCTACCCACAGAAAATTGTGCAGGGGAGTAGCATAAAACAATGCAAGTTCTCATATTTTAGTTTTAGAGTGTCTTGTACAGCTTGTATTTTAATTCTTTGATATTCTAGAGCTTTGGTTTTGGGGACGGAAATATCAGATGTAAATAGATCGCACTATTTGTTTTTTAAAGTCATTTTCTTGATATGATTAAAAGTTATTGAAATAATTGCACTCACTTGAGAAAATAAAATGCAGCATGTTGCAATGTAGAAAACTTGCACTTGTAGTTCACTGAACTAAAGTTGCCATAGAATTAAATAAACAATTCCATCTTGTTATTTACACTTTTTTTTTAAAATGTTCAAAAATGTGTTAACAATTATTTTCTCATATCTTTTGTTACATTTACACGAACGATTTAATTACTTTACTATATTTAATTTACAAATATAAGATGTAGGTAGCTACTCATCAATTTAAAAATTAACTATTAATTGAAGTTTAACATTTAGTGAAATAAAAATAGCAGGCTAATCTTGTACTGCAATATTTGCTTTAAATTACATGACTTTACTTTACTTTAAATTGTGCAAATCAAAAATGATAATTTACAACACAAGTTTTTGACTACAATTTTTTCCATTTTTCCCATTTTTTAGAGTGAATTTTACAAATGAGGTCCTATAAATTTTATATAAAAATATGATTAAAATAACTAGTTCTATGCTACCCATAATATTTTATATTGTTTTAAAAGAGTTTAATGAAGAATTTAAAATGTTAAAACACAATATGGTATTTTCTGAAACCGTTCAAGAAGGAAACATTTTTATTATACTTTTCGTTTATAATATTTTAAACATTAAGCATTAGTACCTAAGAAGGAGTGTATTGGGTTTTCTATTACTCTGTATATTGCCATTTAGTGGCCGTTTACAGCTATCTTTAAAATGCGATCCATCGCATTACACCAAGGCAAAACAATTGAATTAAAGTTCTCAGGTGGAATTCTGTCGAATAAAACCAGGTAGGTAATATGAAAATATCGTGATAGGTTGAAACCTAACCCATGATTGTATCCTGGAATAAAAATTAGAACTGTAAATATATCAGCAATTAGAATTTGAATTATAATTAAAATGTATTAAGAAAAAGTCGCAAATGTAGAACAAGTAAAATTACGACACTAATAATAGTAATAACATAATTATAGAAACAAAACTATTACACACCACAACTTTCTAAGATTGTTATTCATTTAGAAATTCTTCATTAGAATAAAAAATATTTCCTAAGAACAGATCTAATAAATTATTACATAATTGTTTGTTATACTTGGTAAAACATTAAACCTTTAGAAAGCTATAGCGAGCTCTCTTTGAGGTTCTCGATGGTACATTCATATTTCTATTTTGTCTACGGTGGCGCTCGTTACTGTAGGGAGTACCTCCGCGACGGGGAAAAGGGAGACCATGTAGCCGCGAGAGATGTTAGCATATTTGTTCTTTTTTTTTTAACGGTGTTTAACCCCCGTTTTTACTACTGAGGCGTGGACACTGGTGATATATGAGATGAAATGATATTTTGGGAAAGGATTTTTTTTAAGGAAGGAAACGTTCCAGGCCTAGGTTTAGGGTACCTCCCCGGCATTTGCTATTTATGAGGACTGCGGAAAATCTGGAAAAAAACCTCAGTCTGGGAGGACGGTCCAGGTGGGATTCGAATCCCAGACCTACAGCTCACGAGTCCGCGCCTTAACGACCTCGGCCACCGGTGGCGGTACGCGTTCTTCAAGACTATACATATAAATCGAAGAAAACTTAGCATACAATTTACACACAACTGAAGTATCGAGTAACACGCCAACGCACAATCACTCGCTGACATAGCTTCCCCCAAACTAAATACAGGCTGCTACCTGCACATGAATTTGTGACCTTGATGACTGGGCTTTCTCAGTACCAATCTGGTGCCAATGGATTGCGCTAAGATGTCATATTGTGCTTATTTTCGAAGTAATGTGAAATATGGCCTATTATTATGGGGCAATTCTTGCATATTCATAAAATATTAACTATTCAAAACTTGCTATAAGAACTGTGCGTAAAGTGTCTCCTATAACCCAATGTAAACCTCTGCTTAAGAAATTAAAATTTATTACTTCCATATCTTTATACATTTTAGAGGTAGTGCTCTGGGTTAGAGTTAGTATACCAAAGAACGTAATTACAGTACAAGATACTAGAACAATTTTCACTTGCCTAGATACATGTTATATAACTAAGATTAATTTTATTTATATTGGCAATTAATTTCCTTTGAATATTTTTGAATTGCATATATAATGATTAAAATATTTTATTTCTGAGTGGCTCTTGAACAGACCGTTTTATAATTAAAAAAACCGTAATGCATAAGCTGCAAATTAACAATTACACAGAATGTTGCATGGTATATAAATATTGTCTATAGCAATTTCATATGCTTAATGACATGCATTTAAATAACTAAATAAATAAATACGCAGTCGCGCTCTTCATCAAATAATAAAATTAACAAACTGCTGCGGGGAGTGGAAGTACCACAGGAGAAGATTGAGATTGATGTGGCCCAAGCAGAGGAGGTGAGAAGATCAGAAAGATTACGTACCCAAATATACCACACACAACAATAGCAGGAATAGATTACACAGGACCTTAAACTTAAACGGGGGTGAAGAAGGATGAAAGAATTAAATATAGAAAAGAGTTAAGAACTGGAAGAAGTAATTAATGTGATGGCGGTGAAGAATGAAGAAAAACATTCCGCAGAAGAAGATTTAAAGAGTTGACAGGTGAAAGTTATGCGTAGGAGGCAAAGAATAAAGAAGGAAGAATGTATCGAAGAAGATTTAAAGAACTGGAAAATGCAAGCTATGTGATGGTGGTGAAGAACGGAAAAGAAAAATTTATAGAAGAAGATTCAAAGAGCAGGATGATGTAAGAGACGTGAGGGCGGCGAAGGATAAAGAAGAATGGGAGGCAACGGACATTGATAACAGCTTGATGACATTGACCACAATAACCTTACGCACAAAAACAATAAAGACAATAAATAACAGTAACAATAAATAACAATATGACATCAACAACAGTAAGTATGAAGACCACGGCGAAGAAGAAAAAGATGGAGACGTAACAGACATAATGACAACAACCTAAAAACACAGACAACAATATCCATATAAACCATAACAATGACAACTATAAATACTAGAAATTATAAACAATAACATGACATGACAACATATCAATCAACAAATCAAAAACAAGAAAGTATATAAAATAAATGAATTTAACATTAACAATAATACCCAGTGGACTATAATTTAAACAACAAGGACAGACCGGTGACCAAAGGGGAAGAACAGAGACGGCGAAAGGAGGATTCAGGAGCGATTGCTGTGTGAAGATCCAGGTAGGTGCAGAAGGGTCAAATGATGGACTGGAGAGCCGCAGCGGGGAGGAGAAGAGGACGAAGTATGGAAACTACGAAGGTTTATAAAATGGTGAAAGTGTAGGCTTGTGGTGTATGGTGAGTAAGCAGCATAGTTATTGATTAGTTTAAATTGAAAGTTTAAATGTTTTCGGTCATAATTTGAACACTGAGGAGCGAAGTGAAGATAAGCGACGTGTTGTATTACATAGAAGGTGGAAATGGAATTCAAGTGAACAAGGTGAAAGTGACATAAATAAAGTGTAGTAGAATATTTATAAAAATATAAATACTTGAATAAAATTGATAAAGGGAATAGATTGAATAAATAAAATTATAGCTTAGGGGTGCTGGTTGCCAGCACTGTAACCATCGGTTTGCGACGGACGGTAGTTTTAGCTTCAGTTTTTAGTTTTGAATTTAAGTTTTAGTAGTTAAATTATTGCTGGCTACCAGTTATAAGTTTTGTTTGCTTACTGACTTCCAGTTAGAGAATTGTTTCAGTGTTTTAATTTGAGGTTGTTTTGTTCATTTGCGCTTTGTTACTTTTTGTTAATTACTTTTTAATTAGTTGTAGATATAATCTGTACAAACAATGTTAAAAACGTAAGAGATAAGAAAAATATAATAAACTATAGAAACTGTAATATATGTCCTGGTATGGGCGTCTAGGTGCCAGGACAACGTATTACACATTATTATTATTATTATTATTATTATTATTATTATTATTATTATTATTATTATTATTATTATTATTATACCTCAAATAATCTAAATAATGCATCAGACTGCATTGTGAAAGTATAGCTTTAGTTTTTAGTGTGAAGACAAAGAAAGTTTTACAAAAGACAAGCATGTAGCTATTTTGTCTCGTAAATAGCTGTCAAATCTTTGGATAAACTTATAATTTAGATAAAGGAGGAGAAAAACTCGAAATTAAAACGGGCAAAACGGGGGGGGGGATCCGATAATCCCTGGTTAGTTCGCCACAAACACTACCCCACCTCAGAAAACATCAACATTTTACAGTTTAATTTAGGAGAGCCTTTTAAATTACTTTTAGAATGTTATATCCAACATTTCAGGTTAAGACTCGTGTTGATGCTGTCATACTATAAGAGCTTCGGTGAAAAACGAGAAAACGCATAAGAATATGTACAAACAAAGTGAGAAGAACCTTTTTAACACTGAGGGAACATAGTTACATTAATCTCGCCAAATGAAGCGAAACCATTTTCACGTTTAGTTATGGTCGAATCCCAGAACTGTCCATTTCAAACGCCCTTGTTGACATTTGCACTGTTATAAATGGAGGGATAGAACACTTGTTCCTCAATCCATCGGCCAGTAAATTGATGTAATGAACTAATCTCCAAATGCAAACGCTGCCTGTCCATTCAAGTGTGCTGAGTGTAATTGGTTCCAGCGAATTCATATCTGCGTTTGTGCATGAACGCTGTTTGAACAAGGCTTTGATACAAACCGCTACAAAAAGAACATTTACAGTTACAGCTGTGCAGTTATTTATTTTACCGCCCCATGCCAGCCAGTCCTGGGCATTAGCTAATAAGAGATTTTTTAATATACTGTTTTATATACTTTATTCGCGGTGTGCTGTGTTTTTTGTAAGACTGAAGCATACGCTCATTACCGAGAGTGGTATTCAACTCCATACGCCAGTTTCTGAAAGTTTTGTAGAAGAGTTGTCAACTGGTGCAGCTGTGGAGAGGAGGGGAATGTGCATGAAGTCTGCCGTTTGCGTAAATGACTAAATGAAAGAATTTTCAAACGATGCAATCAATTACACACGAGTTGCGGTGGTAGACGTTTATCAATGCTTTATTAAAATAGGACATTTTTAAGTATTTTGTTTCATAAAACGTTTAATGTTTTCAATTTATAGTTGAACTTTTATGTCTGCAAACTCCCAATTATTGTAACTAATAAGGGGTAAATATATACAGAAAATAAAATATGTTCTATATTTCAAGATATCATATGTCATTTTTTATATTTCTAATTTCAACATACTTTATCTCTTTTGTAAACACTACTTTTGATGGGCATTCCACTAGATTTAAAAAATTGAACTTTGGCTAGATTATGGAAATGTATTATTTATTTATTTATTTATTTAAACTAACATTGCATAATTGGAACATTAAATCAAAAACATTTAATAGATGTGGAGGCTTGTGTCGCTTTAAATTTCTCTTAAAGACATTAACACAATAATTTTATATTTTATAATGATATGTTAAAGTAGTTTTGATAGTTATATTTATACCACAGTTACTTTATCCAAAATATGATTAATAATCTTCGTACTTGTTCACGCATATTTCAACTCAAATCGGACAAAATGTGTAAAAAAATTGTCCTCATACTTTTTAAAGTATATTCATTTTATATGAAGCACTAAGAGGTAACACTATTTGTAAAACATGAAATCTTTGTTTTCAATAAATTTTGTTATACTAATGTGAAATATTTGGCAGTTTAAGAAAATAAATGTATCTGCAACTATGAACTATGCACATTTTTTTTATTTATTTGGTTTATTTACGGACGCTCTTTAACATCTCAGGTCATTAGCGTCCCATTCAAATCAGGGAGTGAAACGGCCGATAAATTTTGCTCAGAGGTCTCTCTTTCAGGCTTGAGGTTCTTTATCGTGCCGTAAATGTACGACACGGGACCCACTGCTTTACTTCCCTTCCGAAGGAAGCCATACTTAGGATTTTTACCTCCCCCCCGAAAAAATCCATATATCCTGGCCGGGTTCGAACCCCCTATCTTGGGTTTAGGAGGTAAGTATGGTTACCACTACACCAACAGGACCGACTGCTTACTTAGATCAAGTTAACAATGATGACTAATAGAAAACACGTTTCTTATTCAATCATATTAGTGATGTAATGGCTGTCCACGTTAAGCTGGAAGGGGAAAGTTGACGGAGGGTATACATTAATTTATTATATGAGTGGGAAAGAACCAATGAATAAGGTGAAAAAATGAGATATGCGATTGCTATGCTAAAGTGATCACCTTTTCGACCTGGGAATAAAGAACTCAGGAATTTTGTATAAGATTAGTAATGAGATTTTTTTTCGGGGAGGGGATTCAGATTTAAATATTTAATGTTTTATATTAAAGTTATTATTATTATTATTATTATTAAAATATCTCTTAATAGGGTTAGTAAAAAGAAAATTATAATTGACTTGTTGGGCATTAGAAAAGAGAGAAGGATCTCTTCCGATTAGGTGTTAAATCTAGTCTCAAGAAAAAGTTAGAATTTATACGAATAAATCCAAAAAATAATGCTAAAATGTATGGATTATCAATGTCCATTTTAAACTGAATGAAAGGCATCATTATTTGATGACCTAACTTTTTTTCTGGTGTTCGTTTGTTTAACTGTTTTCCCTACATGTATCAATCTGGACATTTATATGTCTATAAACTGGAAATTACTTACCTAGTCACTTGAATTTTATAAATTCAAATAAATTAATTCATTATTTTGTATATAACATGTACTATAATTGTGCTGGTAGAACAGAAGAGAAGATCTGAGGGTCTTAGCATTATCTACTAGTTTAAATAAATAAAAAGAATCTAATCTACATCTTCCTCCCTCCTTACTTGAACCAGAAAACTCCAGTAGTGCATTGTACATAAGTGTCTATAACATCTGATGACAAGTGCGTACGGCAGAACACCGCACCGAGTGGTAAGTAGTTTAGAGATGGGTTAGAGAGAATACAATCTCAACAGCATACCATATGAGTTTCTAGTCACGACTTTATGTAAATCCAAGTGGCCATTATTTGGCAGAACTTCACCAAGACTTTGATATTGTTTCCTTAGATGTGCTGGAACCTTGGACCAAATAGCTACGCACTCATGGAACAAAAATTAAGGAATCATTATTGATTTGTGCGTTGGCCCATTGAAAGCAACTGATGGCTGGTACTATGTAATTAACAGAGAATTTACCTTTTTGCGAAAACCACAAAAACATTATTACATTTTTTCCACACACAAATACATTTTTATGAGTTCAATCTTCATCAATTCCCATGATCTGCATACACATTCTAGCGATCCATTACTCTGGAGAAAGCATTTTCTTGCTGTGGAAGCTTGGCATGCATAACCTGCAGTCAATAATTTCGCTCCCCACTAGATCAGCACAAAGTTACCAAACGCAGTACTTCCTTACCTTCCAACATTGACAAAATTACAAGCATCCTACATAGGTATAATATCTAG
Source organism: Metallyticus violacea (assembly GCA_030762175.1). Taxonomy (NCBI): domain Eukaryota; kingdom Metazoa; phylum Arthropoda; class Insecta; order Mantodea; family Metallyticidae; genus Metallyticus; species Metallyticus violacea. The sequence goes on from CM060831.1 coordinate 129,556,056, forward strand.
AGGTTACGTCCAGGGTAGGCTCGCAACAACTTCAGGCTACTTAAGTTCACACTTGTTGGATCAGATTGTTAGGGACAGAGACGATTTTTCGGTACTTTGGCCTTGTACAGACGGTTGTGTCTACGCCACCAACGAGGGCATCTCTGGGAAGAAGAGATGAGGCGAAGGAGACACAAAGCGGCTATGATCAATGGCGGTGAGACATTAACTTAGACAGAGTCCCCAATATTGTTTTCTAATAGAAAACCCTCGATGCCGTCAGAGAAATTCTAGCCTTTCAGAAGGGTCGCTCCTACACAAGACTCCGGAATAGAAACCTTACTAAAGTGCAAGCCACTGTTACACCACACCAGTCCACCTTGAATTTTCTACCCTGTAACAGAACCAACGAAATGCAACTATATGGAATGAGATAGAGAGAAAATTCTTGGAAATGAAAGATTCATTCTATCATTCGTCTTAGCAACCAGGAGAATCCACGATAAAATCTAAATACTAATGACCGGCCCCCGGGGATTTGAACCCGCGACCTCTCGAATGTGAGTGCAAAGTGTCACCTGAGCTACCCCACTAAGTAGGCTGTTCTTTTATCTTCATTCTATTTGCACATAATGAAAGTAGGGAGACAAAAGAAAACTGGCACCACATTCAAATGAAATTTTCTGAACAGTAGAGGCTAATGCGCTGGGAGGTAAGTTTGTTAACTTGAATAGGTATAGGTTAGCATATTGGGTACGTTTGCATAGGAATACAATTGGCCAAAGTTTGGTTCTTTTCGTGGAATTAGGAGCGCTTTGTTGGAGTAGACGGTCTCTTTGAGTATAAACCGATGGGTGCGTGTATATAAATTATTTATGCTTAGATGATAATGACTGTACATGTATTTCATTTGAATCGGAAATTCTACAGTGTCTGTGTAATGAACAAGTACGGTCAAAAGACTCATGCGAGCAATTTTGTACAAACATATTTGAGCAATAAATACACACTACTACTGCTAGTACTCGTATTTACAACCACCATGGCTGTAAACGTGAAAGTCCGCATACTTATATAACAATGCAACATAAGCATAGGGTCAAGAAGCTTATAGTAGCTTTTAACTTTGTAAGGCCCCATTCACAATGAAAATTAAACGTAACGTAAACGTAAAAGCTAGATGCTATATATTGTAATGGAACCATTCACAATGAATCACGTATACATGAAAATAAACGTACAATTAGACGTAAACTTAGAAGCTTGGAAGGTCTAAGGTTTTTTGTCCACGTCTAACTTAAACTTAAGAAATCTGCAAATCAGAACACAGCTGCTCTGTTTGTCGAGCTCTATGGTAGAATTTATCTGTACGCGGAGCACGGAAATCAAATGCGACTTTTGCTGTCTGCTGCAAATCCCGAACGACGGCGGAGAGAGCCGAAGGCAGTAGCCCACAGATATATCTAGATAATAATACCTTCAAGCGAATCAGAATGCACTATAAATTGACGTTTATGCCTTTTTTTCTGCTGCAATTAAAGGAGATTTGCCACCATTACAGTGACTTACTTCGCCCCTATTATATTTACGAAAAACCACGGGTCATCGATTTATAGGATTTACCTATTTGCCAGCGTTACAATATTTTACCCGCATAACAATCCCCTATCAATTTGTATTTAAAAGTTACGGAGGACAACGCATGGTTACATTATGTGTAACAAAAATAATACATGGAACATTTACACTGCGGCCACGCACAATAGTGCAGCTCTCCGCTGTCGCTCGGGACTTGCAGCAGCTAGCAGCAAGAGTTGCACTTTATTTCCGTGCTCCGTGTAAGGATAAGTTAGAGCTGAAGATCAGTGGCTCTATAGACAGAATGGCGTCAATGGACAAAAGATTAATTACATTATAAGAAAGCTATCCTTTCTTATATTAATCCAAGCAAATTAATTACTGCACTTTGCATATGCATAAACGTTACCGTCGTCCGCTCTGAAGCAGCCATTTTCTATCAGCTGTTAGTTAATCTTTGCTTGTTTTTATTTTTGATTGGGTAATGCTCCATGTAAGGATAAGCCAGATCTGAAGATCAGTGATTAATTACATTATATGAAAGCTATCCTTGCTTATATTACTCCAAGCAAATTAATTACTGCACTTTGCATATGCATAAACGTTACCGCCGTCCGCTCTGAAGCAGTCATTTTCTATCAGCTGTTAGTTGATCTTTGCTTGTTTTTATTTTTGAATGGCTAACACGTACGTTTGCCTCTTTCATTGCGAATGCCTACATACCACTATGTTAACGTGTTACGTCTTATTTTATTATGTTTACGTTTAATTTTCTTTGTGAATGGGGGCCTCATAGCGTTCCTCGCTTTACCTGCATGTTGATGTCACGCAACATATACGAGTAAATACCTCTCTGATACTCACCTGAGCTTGTGGTTCGGCTTGTCGCTTCAACAGCTTCGAGGTAATGTAAGTGGGTCCTTGTTTCGGCTATGCAATTTATTGTCTTGAGAATTATTTTGACTTTATTCGAGTACTCTTGCTTCGGAGCTTCCTCTGCAAACGTTTTAATTTCATATAGTCTAAAAGTGTTAATTACACATTTCGCCTTCAGCGCTAGGTTTTTGGGGGTTGTTATGGTTGAATAAAATCACGATACTCACCGATTAATTATGTTCGGGGTGTTTAAGTTTAAAATTCTTACTATCAATCCAACCAAGGCACGATGCACACTTTATACAGCTCTGTATGGGTTATCTGGCCTCGCGTATTGCATTATTGAATTGTTTTTTTTGGTTTTTCCTTCCGTGCCGTGAGAACCGTAACAGCTTTTGAAAAGGGATTGTATATTTAAACGCTTTTATCCGTTTAACATTAAGAAATCTTATCAGAGATGGTGATTATTGCTGGCGGTGAGCCCATCGAAGCTGCCATCTTTAGCATAGCTGCTCTAAATATGTAGTTGTCAGTAAATGACATTACAGTGTTCCCTATCAGAGTAGTGCCCCCACTATTTCACGCTCTACAAATGATTTCACATTCCCATTTATTAGACAAAAAAAATGAAGAGAACATTGGAGCTGGAAAATTAGCTTGGGACAGTTGTAACAGTTAAAAAGAATGGAGGAAAATGTCGTTTCAACTGATAGAAAGAGTCAGCAAAACAAACGTATACTTCAATTTTGTATTTGTTCGAACCCAGCACCTGTGGAGCTTCCAAATTAAGCCCCGCTTCCACAATTCAAACTGAAAACGAGCAAGAGGGGATAGTGGGGAAGGTCTCTTAACCCACAACCCCCCCCCCCAAAGTGACGTGCCACAGAAACTAATTTCGAATATCCCGAATAGTTTTAACTCCATTCTGTCCGACTGTCACAGACTGGGGTACATGGCCGGCATATCCATTGCACAAAAAAACAAGAAAATTGGTGAGCGACCCTTCCAAACAACAGATACATGGGGCCGTGTCACAACAAACGATGTAGCTTCTGTTATTACACAAATTGAAGCGCACTGAACAGAACGTTTTGCTCAGTTTTGGTTCCAAAACATTTCCTCCCGTAATTGCATTCTGCCATCCAGACAATTTCGGCTTGAATTATAGTAATTTTTGTGCCATACGTTCTCTAAAAAATGTAATACCTCATTAAAGAGTTACTTAAATTAATGCAGTTTCTAGGTGCTATTGGTTTTATATAAAAATGTAAAACATAAGCATGCGCCATATCTGATTTGCAAGCAGCGATTTTGGGATTAGTTAAGTAAAATGCATATTAATGATACATACGGAATGCTGTATGTATGTGTATATATACACATACATACATAATATCTATATATACATGTGTATATATTATATTGAATAAGTATTGTAGGATAGTATTTAAAAATTATTCGTTAAGACTAGTTATAACAATCAGAGATCTAGCTCCTTCTGTTTTTGTACCCCTCAGTTCATCAAACCAAACATGTTTTATCTCGAACAGGACAACGAGGACCTAAAAGATCTGCATCCTCTGGAATCTATTGCTAAACCTTAATATAGAAACTCATAGACCTCCGCAAGGGAGGGCACAATGGATTAGTTGCCTTTTCGACAAACAACGAAATATGGATGGAGAGGTTATTTGAGTTATGGGCAACTGAGTGCGACTGCTTGCTGTGAAAATGCAGTCGCCACAACCGAAAAGAGGCAGATAGAATCGCCTGGCGTAGACTTAGTATTCACATGCTTACTGAAAGCATAAAACGATACCATATTTAACGATGATAATGATAAGCACTAATCTGTATTGAAATGCTATAAAATGATACCCCTCGCCGGCAATACATTGCTGGCATCTTTATGGCAAATAACTATATTTTTCAACTAACATTTCAGACCGCCACGGGTGGCCGAGGTCGTTAAGGCACGGACTCGTGAGCGGGAGGTCTGCGGTTCGAATCCCGCCAGGACCGTCCTCCCTGACTGGGGTTTTTTCCAGGTTTTCCTCAGTCTTCATAACTGGCAAATGCCGGGGAGGTACCTAAACTTAGGCCTGGAACGCTTCCTTCCTTAAAAAAAAATATCCTTTCCCAATTTATCATTTATCATTTCATCTCATGTATGTCCACCGCCTGTGGTGCCTCAGTAGTGAAAACGGGCGTTAAAAACTACTCAAAAAAAAAAAAAAAAAAAAAAAAAAACTAACATTTCTTCCGTAAGAACACGGCGATTTGGAACATGTTTCTTGTAATTGAGAGGTTCTGTCTCCTGTAGCTTTTTAGCAAGTAGTGCCATAACTAACGAAGAAGAGTTAGTTCAAAGTCTGCATATATTGAAATCACCGTGTAATACACGAACGCATAACCACACGGTACCAAAGCCTTCCTCAAACTAAATAAAAGATGCTGCCTGCCTATAATGCACATGCATTATAGGCCTTAACGACTGACTGCCGGTACGCAGCCGCACTCTGACGGCTCGTAACTCAAGTAATATATTAGAATGTTTATTAAATGAAATAATATTCCTAAAATATTGTGATTATTTAATGCTAACATTTCCCTAATACAAGAATGTCAAGGTCGATGGAAGGCATGGGTCCATATCGTAGATTTACGGCACGTATGAGAACCTCAAGAGATCTGTGAGGAAAAGTTTTTGACCGTTTCACGCCCTGAATTTAACTGGACGCTGATGACCAGAGACATTAAATAAACCAAATAAATAAATAACACAAGAATATTCTAAAGATCTCCTGCCTAATGGGCCAAACAACCAATTCCCACCATTCTGCTCTGTGAGCCAGTGGGTCCAAAGCAAAATATTCCAATATACGGATTCAAAGTGTCTCAGAAGGCGGGTGAGAGACTCACGTGCAGCCCTTTGCCTTGCCAGTCGCCCGAGGCTGCCAACCACACAGTTTTTAATGTTATAGCATGAATGGAGGGAAAAGAATATGGATATGTATTAGCAATATACTGCCAGGGATTTCAAATCGGAGACAGATGGAATAAAAATCCAAATTATGGCTGGACAGAGCACGGCAGCTCAGTACGGTAGCTAACGATTCTTTATTTGACCTTCAAATTTTCCTTTTTGACCTTGACTTGGTGCGAAAATTGTCCGTGGAATGTAAACGGGGGACTTGAGGAAGACCCCGAAATTCGTCTACTGCAAATGACATCCCGCCTCTACAGGGTTCGCTTCCATGGTAATCCATTTTTTTTTTTGATTGATTTATTTATGGACGCTCTTTAACATCTCAGGTCATCAGCGTCCCATTCAACTCAGGGCGTGCAACGGCCGACAAATTTTGCTCAGAAGCCTCTCTTTCAGGCTTGAGGTTCTTTTTCGTGCCGTAAATGTACGACACGGGACCCACGGCTTTACTTCCCTTCCGAAGGAAGCCATACTTAGGATTTTTACGCCCGAAAAAATCCATCGGTCCTGGTCGGGTTCGAACCCGCATTTTGGGTTTAGGAGGCAAGTTTGGTAACCACTAGGTAATCCATTGCTGTAGCAAATTGGGGTATTGGGTTGATCCTTATTCCTATCATTATCTCAGTCCAATCTGGGACAATGCAGTGCGCAGTAAGTTCTCTTATGCCCAAACAAAGACAACACTTAGCAAAAATTGTTAGTTTTAATTAAAATAGATTTGAGGTTAACACAATTGAATAGGGTAATATGCACATTTATTTATTTATTATGTACATTTTAAACCAATAGTTATGATTGACCCCGTATTTGTACTCATAAATTCCTAAATTTTGCGAGAAAACACCTCCATTAAAGATATAATATACACAATTAAAATAAAAGATCTACATACTATTTTTCAACCTAAACACCAACCTAAAAATAAGTATAAAGAGAGAACACCGGGAACTAGTATAGAATGAACCTTTTCTGTATCAGAATCTGAAAACCTATAAAAATTAAACGTTTTTAATTTGACATTACAGAGTAATGAGGCACATATATCGTTACATTACATAGGTCGCCGCAAATGAACGTTTTCAAACAAAAAATGAACCTAGGATATTAAAATAATAGCTGAAAGTCATGATTTTTAAATTTCATTAGGCAAGAAATAACAGACCTGTTTAAGAGTCAGTTAACTTTGCTTACTGGTTTAATGCTAATTAGTTTAACTGTAAGTAAATAATTTGGTGGTTTAAAATGTCCAGTTTTCTATATTTTTATTTATTTTTGTTAAATCCTCTCATTTGATAGCAAATAAAACACCCGTTTTTTATTAAGCTTACATATGCAATATTTGCTTGCTTTTTTCAAAGCTTATTTGCATATTTTGCATGTTTCGTTCACCCACCCATTGATGCAAATTAATTTTCCAAGAAGACAGGGGAGAAATAACTCAATTGTTATAATATATGGTACTAACAAGTTAATTATAATTCGCATACATATTAATACTGTGCTGAGTGAAAAATTACCTCAGGCAAAAGCATTGTCACACACTCCACTGAAAGCGTGGTAATATAAAGCACACATTCCTCAAAGCCGAGCCATGGTTGAGCATTATAGACTTGCCACTGTTTGTTTTGAGCAGGGCGATAATGCTTGTTTTCCTGTTTGTCTTCTAGTGCTATTTTATAAACACCTCTATTGTACATACTATGCAAAATACCATAATCTGTGCTAAACACCTTTCTTCTTAAGTTACATTTTCAGCTATGATTATTAAAGTACTTAGGGCACCCCCCCCACACACACACGCACGCACGCACACACACACACACACACACACTGTGGTACCAAATCTATGCCAAAAGTTTGTAACTAGTGACGTATAATCAGTAAGTAAGGAATATATGTTTCAGCTACAGTGCACTTGAAACTGTTTTAAGAGTGCAGTTTAAGTGACAAATATTTAAATTAGAAGTTTCGAAAAAATTCAGAAGAAAAGTTTCTCTAACAGTATTTTTAATGGAAAATACCGAGGGTGCCAAAAAATGTATACACACTTTCACAGTAGATATCTATTTAATGTATTTCTAATTTGGACCGAAAAACAATCGTAATGTGTAGTATGATGTGACTCTCATACATTATGACAACATTGCTACGTGACAAATAAATCAGCGATGAACAAATGAAGCCAAGATTACCGTATGATGTTCTGTAAACGATGTAACGTAATGCTAGTGTTGCTACAACAAAATGAAGCCAAGATTATCGTTTGAACACCGGAAAGCAATTTTGAAGTGGTATTGGAAAACCGGGAATGTTGTTAAAGTTCAAAGGCAAAGTAGACTGTGTACAGGAACAGAACCGCCAATGCGAGTAACAATTGCACGCATTCGAGACAAATTTGAGATTCATGGTACCGAATGCAATAGGACGGTGCACCACCACATAACCAGCGAGATGTACGTGTGTACCTTGGTGACAATTTTCCAAGGCACTGGATAGGACGAAGAGATCCAAATGAGTTTCCACCGCGTTTTCCGGATCTAACTCCGTTGGACTTCTACCTATGGGGAACTCTTAAGGATGTTGTATACCGTAGAAAACCTGGCAACACTTCGGGAAGAAATTGAAACGGCATGTGCTGCAATCGCTGAGGACACTTTCGCAAACGTTGCTTAATCAGTAGTTCAACGTACTCAGAAGTGTATGGACGCCGATGGTGGACATTTTGAGCAACTGTTGTAACTGTAAAAGTCCAAGATGTTTAGTGCTTAACATTTTCTGTTTGTGTGAATTCAGTTTTGTTATATTAACGCAGTTTTTTCTTTGCTTGAAGTGTGTATACATTTTTTGGCACTCTCTCTGTATTAGATGTACACACTACATAATTTATCGATAGTCACTTACATACATTGTTATATAATCATAAATATTTCCTTATTAAATTATTAATAGGAGTCTACATTTTTCTTTTATTTTTTATATAAAATTGAAGTCGTTTGTTAAGGAATGCCTTAAGTGATTTTATAAATATTACATTTTTGCTAAATTTACATTAAAGAAAACAAATTTCCAGCGGACAAAAATCCATTTTTGAAGAATAGTTTTTAATTTTTATTAGAGAACAATTTTTAACCTTAAAGTTAGTAGGAGGTTACATTATCCTAAAAAGAAAAGGTCACTAATTTTCAAAGTAGAAGTTTGCCATAGAAGTTCATATTATCAGCCCTAATAGTGCAGGCCAATCGCTCAAGACTCCTGAGTAGGAGGAAAATACGTCACCGTCAGCATTAGCAGTGTGAATACCAAACCGACTGAAAATTCTCTTACTAAGTTCATGATATAGCAAATTAATCAGAACTTGCTCAAAATTGATCTTGTCCTATCTCATCATAATATGACGATTTCCTCTTGAATTCTTTGCTTTAGGGAGAATGAAATGATCAGAGCTTTCCCAAAGGGATGTGCCCAGGATACCGCTGTTTATGCATCCAAACACGGCTGGGATAGAGCCATATCTTGAAGTTTCGACTTCGAAATCCAGTTTCCGTTTGAGGGATTTTTGAAGAACTTTGGCAGCAATTATCTTCATTACTTTTGTTAATGTTGCTATTAGTGATAAGGGTATATATTTTTGGTTCCTCCTGTAGTAGGTTTGTGCTTGAATTCGTTGTTTTGCATGACAGGATGTTTTATTAACTTGTAACTTTTACTTTTTTTCTGATCATTTCAACAGGTGAACATGACAGTCAGTGAATATTTTAAAGGTATTGAGTCAAAGTGATGGTGAAGTTATTTCTGGAATGGTGAAGAGACATTTCTCATTCTTTATAAAAATTAATAAACCTATGATTAAATATGCATTAAGACGAAGTAAATTTAAATTATTTTAAGCACACATTTATGTTTATGCGTGTGGGTCACGCCATTGGGACTGGATGATCTATGGATGATAATTTGGCCAAATGAGCTCAGAGGACTTTTTGACCTTAAGCTTCTCAGGCATTCATCTAAAGAACTGAGGTGAATTCTCATAAAAATCTTCAATTAGGAAAACTAATCCCACCAGGAATAAATCCAGGCCCGCCGTAGGGAATGCAAACGCTGCCGCTAGGCCTCGGCAATGGACTTTTAAGCACACATAAACCGCTTCACAATGTACAGGGAATATTTAAAGCTGTTATTTCGATTTTCAGTTAGTAAATGGTGGAAAAATAAAGCTTAGATACTTTTGCTTGAACTAAAGAGCAATTAATTTCCCACAATAGAGTTCAGGAAAAGATTTTTACATGCGAAACAAGTTTCACGGAAGTGTTTATAAGGCGCGAGTCTTCGTATACATTATCTCACGTGTTTACCTCCATCGCTTTAATGAAAACAAATACTTTGTTTAGTTTTCCTTTACTTGCTGTTATAGAACGTGATGCACACTGAAGTTCGTTATTGTGTGCTACGAGATAGAATGTAAACAGCTCTATCGGTTAATGCCTACGCGAGAGAAGTTGTTTACACCACGTCGCTAGGAAAACTTCAGGCCTTGTTTAACAAGACAGCATGTTGCACACGAATAAAAACATACAATAAAGTTATTAAAATAAATATTAATATTAAAATAATCATTGAAACTGAGTGATATAAGTAAATCAATTGGGGAACTGCAAGCAGTCACGAATTCCAGGGTCGGCTGGAATAAGAACAGAAGTCAATAAATGCAGTTTTACAATATAAACCTTTATTTATTTAAATTGGTTAATTTTACAATAATGTTACGTCCTGATTTACAAAATTTATAATGGTTTATCTTTACAACACACCTCAAGATTAGAAATGGAAGAATTTCTTCGAAAACAAGATATCAGCAATGTCTGTCGAAAATTAGGGTATGGTAACCATAAACCTAAGACCGCGGGTTCAAACCCGGCAAGGATGGATGGATTTTTTCGGGCGGAAAATTCTTAAGTATGGCTTCCTTCGGAAGGGAAGTAAAGCCGTGGGTCCCGTGTCGTACATTTACGGCACGAAAAAGAACCTCAAGGCTGAAAGAAGAGGCCACTGTCGTCCGTTTCACCCCCTGATTTGAATGGGACGCTGATGACCTGAGATGTTAAAGAGCGTTTGTAAATAAAGCATTAAAAAAAAAGCTGGAAACAATCTTTTTAGTTTGGGAGGCGATACAGAAAGGTCTAAATGAAGCGCACGAATTTATGCATTATTTTAATTCTAGTGATCGTTTAATTTTCTGTATTCTAAGAGGGTAAGAGTGATACAGTTTCTTGTACACATTACTAGTATGTCTAGATTATAGAACAATCTCCAACAAAATGTTAATTGGTGTATCTTTACTGTACGCTGTTCTGTCTCCTCCCAATGTGGAGGTGCCTCCAAAAGACATCTATATAGCTTTCATGTATGTAACATTAAAAATCCTACTACTTCATCCTATGCAACTGTTAAGCTCAAACACACGCAACACCATCCAGGCTAATTTTGATTCAACCTGCCGTTTCATTCACATCTGCACATCCATGAAGGAATTGACTCGAGAGCATTTTGTGTCATGAAATTTTGCAATTTTAGTTAGTTAGAATGTTTGGAAAGGATACAGGGATATTTTCCAGACTCTTCTGCACATACAATGCTTTTATTGACTTGCAGAATTTTGACGAGAAAGAAAAGAACACACTGGGCACTCAGCAACAGTAGTCGCAGATGATTTACTTAAATGCTGTAGTGAGTAACCAGGCGGTTTCATGAGTCTCTGAGCATTAATTTGCCATAAGTCTCAAATCCTGCACATATGTAAGCGGGCTTTGTTGCTATTGGATTACTCACATCCTAACGGAAAAACAAATGTTGCATATAAGCTGTCTGTAGTTTAGACAGCGGGAACTAGGGATATCTCTAGACGAGGGAGGAGGTACAGGTAAAGTATATAAGTTTTTCTCGGAAAGTGGCCATATTGCAATCATTCTATTTCAACAAAAACTGTAGCTACCAACTTCAGAGCCCCTTCTCAAAGTCTTCGGTGTGCTTGAAGAAAGAAAAACCTCTGAATTGCAAGAAATTTTGCTTCACAACAATAAAACAATACAAGTTTGGGAGTGTAACTGGAAAACCACCCAGCGCAGAGTTAAGTTCTCGCGCCGGTTGCAATTTTCTATTTTTCCAATCCTTTCACCCCAAATCTTTTTGCTACTGATATTTTTGTATTCTGTATCGCAAATGATAATGATAATGGGGATAATGGGAAAATGGGGAGCAAGGGCCTGAATGTTACGTGAGAGGAAATTTCGTACCCAAAACGTCAGGTTTCATTGCACATATCAAGCAAACACCTCTTTAGAAGAAAAATTTGAAGCTGAAATAGTAGGTTCAGGCTATAAATGATAAGAAATTAATTAATAATTATCAAGAAATCTGTATGTACATTCATAGCTGCAAGGTTATTGTTATTTTAGATATTAATAATTCCTAGTTTATATGTGTTTCCTATAGTCAGAGGACAGTACAAAATTGTTTTAGGAAACTGTGTTGTCCTCTGGAATGCCTGCAACCAGAGCCCAGAACCAAGCTGGCTGAATTGAAGACGGGAAAATACGTTCTTTTGTTTTGTTAGCAAATACACCCTGGGACGCTGCCTTGAGGGGTGAAGGCTGTATGCCTGACCAGCGAAATCAGTCTTGAGTTAAATTCTTAAGGAGAGGCTCCAGTGTGCAGCTCTGCTAGGTTTCCCGTGAAAGTGTAGCGGAAGTATAATGAGCGTAATATCCCTTTCCCTGTTATCTACGTATAACAAAAATTCCAGCTAGAGTCGGGAAATCATTGTCGGAGAGGTAAATTTATTATTTTACCCCTGAGATTTGATTCACCCATACAAATGAATGCACTTTATTTTTAATCTTTCCCTCCACATATTTTACGTATTTTAATTAAACACCCCCATTATATGTATATGAAAAAAATACCGCTGCAACTTTATAATTAAAAAATCGAATCAACCCTGGTAAGCTTACTCCGCTTGTCCTTGTGACATTTCGGCTGTAGGATGGACAAGAGGGAAACCATTTTAAAAATTATCTTTGCGCCAGACATTTCAGTTCCTGCCACCAGATATCGCATGTGGTGAAGTCATTAGTACAGACCACTTTAAGTGCAGTAACTAACTTCTTCCTCAACCTTGGACGGTTTGAATTGTAATTAATGTCGTCGCCATCTTGTTCTACCGCTGCCGACCCAACTTCCCGTAGAGTTTTAACTCCAGCAAGAGAGTTGGAAGAAAGTAATTACTGGGTAATAATGTCATTAGCATGAACTTCTCTATGCGTGTTTACAAGAATATGCGACAGGAGAAGTCTTGAAGAGAAATGAAGCCATAAAACTATGTAAAACTTGGTGCCGCGCTAATTGCATTCACAATGTCATATTTCTCTTCTTGCGTGTTAAATGTAATCATCGTGTTCTTATGGTTGTCACATTACTTACGTCTAGTTATGTAAATCATTGTTTGTTTCTCTGGCATAACATGCATTGGGCTTTTTTGGCATGAACGAAATTATATATTGATTTATTTACGGACGCTGTTTAACATCTCAGGTCATCAGCGTTCCATTCAAACCAGAGCGTGAAACGGCCGACAAATTTTGCTCAGAGGCCTCTCTTTCAGGCTTGAGGTTCTTTTTGTGCCGTAAATGTACGACACGGGTTCCACGACTTTACTTCCCTTCCGAAGGAAGCCATACTTAGGATTTTTACTCCCGAAAAAATCCATCGATCCTGGCCGAGGTTGAACCCGTGATCGTGGGTTTAGGAGGCAAATATGGCTACCCACTACACCACCAGACCGACACATGAACGAAAGAGATGTTTGAATTTAAATGGATTTCTTTTCGTTGTTGATTTGATTTATTTACGGGCGCTCTTTAACATCTCAGGTCATCAGCGTCCCATTCAAACGGCCGACAAATTTTGCTCAGAGGCCTCTTCTTTCAGGCTTGAGGTTTGTGCCGTAAATGTACGACACGGGACCCACGGCTTTACTTCCCTTCCGAAGGAAGTCATACTTAGGATTTTTATGCCCTGAAAAAATCCATCGATCCTGACCGAGGTTGAACCCGCGATTTTGACTTTAGGGGGCAAGTATGGCTACCCACTACACCACCAAGGCCGACAATGTGCGCTCGAAAAGATACATCTGTCTTAATTTAGCAATTAGGAGGTCAATGTCAACAGCACCTAAAGCTCTATGAAATCTGCTTGAAATTTGAGCATCGTAAAAAACCAAGTTCTTTTTTGGTTCACTGTATAAATGATTAAGGAAGCCATTTATTTTCGTTAGCATTAATAATGACACTAAAGGGTGCTTGTATCCCGTACGTTGCTGCATAAGAAAATTCTCGCGAATGGCTCAGTAGTATTCAAGCCATTGATTTTTGTACAATATTTAATCACAGCGCCATTTTTGATTTATGTAAATTATGCAAGGTTTTTCTGAAAATTGTAAATCCACGTGAGCATTTTGTGTACAGCTACCAAATTGGCAATGAGATTGAGTTGAGTAGTTTGTGTAGTCAAGCCTCGCATTTACTTCGACCGCGCATGCGCATGCTCGTTCTTTAAGCTCATTTATTACATTTTGGTTAATACTAGTGTAATCTGAAGTTTTCTGGCTTATTCGCATTTTTTTATCATATATGATTGCCTTTTAGCGGTCAAAGAGCTTGTTTTCATCATCACAGTGGGCCAAACCTAGAGTCTTCCGAATATAAATATCAGATATTATTTTTGATACAGTGCGTTCTACTCTCTGTGCCCCCCCTTACGTCCTGTAATAACGTCCCAATAATCCATCAGCCCTCCTGGAGTACAGATTTGGTTATATATGACTTCTGATCTTGAGGGAATGCAGAACGTGTTTTGGAAAATCGAAGGGAGTAGGAACAAATGAATGTATCAAGGGCAGTTCATAAAGGAACCTAACGATATAAAGAAGTATTTTAATATAATGTCACTGGATACTTTCCGAATATACGTTGGATATTTTCATATGCTATTTTCCAATATATTTCTGTTCTCCAAATTCGTTTTAGTTTCATAAAACCCCATCACGCAGGAGCTGCTGAACTAATCGAATTCCTTACTGACTTTTTTTTTTAAAATTTGTGTTTAACGTCCGTTTTTACTGCTGAAGCACACAAGCGGTGGACACTGATGATACATGAAATGAAATGATAAATTGAGAAAGGATTAAGTTTAGGGTACCTCCCCGGCATTTGCCATTTATGAGGACTGAGAATACCCTGGAAAAATCCTCAGTCAGGGAGGTTGGTCCTAGCGGGACTCCAACCCCAGACCTCTCGCTCACGAGTCCGTACCTTAATGACCTCGGCCACCTGTGGCTAACCTCCTCACTGAGTTGAATAACTTTTAACAGCAATGAATATAACATTTAAATTAGAACTAATTAATGAAATTAAATAAGTTATGGCATTACTGTGTGGTATTAGGGGAACAAAATTAGAATTCTTGCAACCTATAAATATCACAAAAGAGAAACCACATTTTTTTAATTATCATTGAGATTAAACCACAAAAATTAATGGTATACTATTAATTAAGTGAAATGTATGATCACTGATAGACAAAGTTGTACTGTGTAGGTATTTTGAACTTAAGGTAACTATGTTTATAAACTGAGCCCTGAATATCATCTTTACATTCACTAAAATAGAACATTAACAGAAAGTTTCGACATTGCATATTTAAGAAGATGATGTTCATATGTTTCAGTAAAACAAAAACATGTCACTATTTAAAAACAATAAAATGTACAAAGTAAATAAAAACAATCGAAAGTCACTTAGCTTTTCATTGGCTTTGAAATTTAATTTAAATGCATTTGTAGTAAAAATATGTAACGAAAACATTTTTTGGAGATTTACAGAGCGCTCTTATTTACAGATATAATTCTCAAACACGTATTAGATTAATATTTAACTATGCTATTCTCACGACCATGCTTCTGTTTATGCATTGTTACAAATATAGTTCATATGCTGAATTAACTTATCCTTTTATTTTAAAACAATGTAGG
The DNA here is from genome assembly GCA_030762175.1 of Metallyticus violacea. Taxonomy (NCBI): domain Eukaryota; kingdom Metazoa; phylum Arthropoda; class Insecta; order Mantodea; family Metallyticidae; genus Metallyticus; species Metallyticus violacea. The sequence continues at coordinate 129,571,562 of CM060831.1, forward strand.
GGAAATTAAACGCAAGAGCGCTTTTTAAGTATCGACTTTCAAGCATTTCTCTACTCCTAATTATACACTTTTCTTAATTTTCGGAAACTATTTTTCTTATTTTAATTAGATTATACATATATATATATTTGTTGTTTTTGGTGGCATCAGAGCAATTTTTAAATTTTAGGGATAACCTTCCAAATGGCCGGCTTTTCCTGATTTTCAGAACCATTTTTCTTATTTTATTTACATGTTATATACGGAGTTTCGTTGCGAAAAATCAAATATTAATGTCGCTAGAGTAATTTTCAAATTTTGGGGTGCAGGCAAACTCCCTTTCCTAATAGTCCGATTTCACCGACTTGCGTAAACTATTTTTCTAAATTATTTCAACGGCGTATACGGTTTTTGTGAAAAAAAATTTAAATTGTGACCACTAAAGTGGTTTTAAAATTTGGCTTTAACCTCATTTTATTTTTCAGGCATATCCCCAATCTAGTGGCCCGATTGTCATTATTTTCGAAAAATACTTTTATCGATTATCTTTCAAGAAATTTATTGAGTTTCGTTGAGGAGAAAAAAAAAAATCGCGATCGCTAGAGCGATTTTTCAATTGTTTAAAAAACTTTTTCGCTTTAGGGTAACCTCCCTAGGGTAAGACCGGAAGGTTGAATATCCGTGGTTCGAATCCTGGTCATAACCGAATTTTTCAAGTGTGATTATTCGTTTTCAATATTTAAGTTGGTTTAATTTTTTTATGCTAATTAAAAGAAGTAGAAGAAGAAGAAGAAGATTGTAGAAGCACATAACTCCAAGTGTTGCTTCTTCATCGCTTTATTTTTTGCTTTGTTTTTAATAGCATAAGCTACTCTACTATTGTAATATATTTCTGCTGGTCAACTCTAATAATAATATTTAAAAACAAAATTTAACGGTTGTTATTTCAAAGAACGTAAGAACATTTATTTTGTTTGTTATTGAGCTTTCTTTCGAGTGTTTGTTCCACGTTTTACGTAAATTCTTGTCTTCACAGTTAACATTGCGTAGCAAAGCATTTTATAAACGACAACCACAGGCTTCTAGAACATTAACTCCTATCTTGGCGGTAGAAATCGTCTTGCCTTATAACCCTGAAAGCATTGCTGTCCAAATGTATGACTTACACCTAACACGTTATAATAATATATCGTTGATGGGCGGAAATAGCCTCTGAAAGGAAGGGAAAAAAATCTGTAATATTTTTGCCGTGTTGGAAATGCTATAAAAGCGTTTTGCCTTCCAGAATAAATTCCAACATTTTCTTATTTTTCCCATTTATTTCCCTCTTGAAAGAAGATTCTTTCGTTATAATTTATGGTCATCTCGGTGAATAAAGCCAGCGAGAAAAAGAAATTCGTGAAAGGAATGTTTTATTTTTCCGTCTTGCAATAAATGTCTTTCGTGCTCGTCGTCCATTAATAACGTGGGAACAACATTCGCAATTAAAACGTTTATACACAAGTTACCGACATCGCTTTCTACCTGCAGTTTTTCTCATGGAAATGAAAACATTCTTAGACACTTGTGTATGCACAACGTTTTCCAGACAATGATAATGTCATGGTAAACTACAAAGAAATACATAAACTTGCACACATGTGTGCACCAAGAGTTTTCTAAACCATAATACTTTAACTTAAGACTTGGCTGACTATAAACAGCGAAATAACATGCAAAAGGAATGTCTGTCTTGTTATATGTAAAGCATAAAACACACTCTTTAACCGTTTCGTGGCGTTACTTGCATTTGTTTCGTTCGTACTTTGTTCCGTGGCGTAACCACATTTTGCAGCTGCTTTCTTTTGCTGTTTTTAAACAAACGAGAAGCCATTCGGAGTTAAATTGCGTTCACATAAAGAGGAAAAGTTCTTAAGAATAGTATAACATGAATGTTTTTGCGGTGGCATAAAATGCGCTGAGGATCACGCAAACAAGCTAGTAATTCAACAGAAGGCAAATATTACGTTTATGTAGAAAAATTGTGAATGAAATACAGGAGGTTCCTTACTTCTCAGCGAAGCTTTGTTTGGTACCTGGACATTGTGGCATGAAGAAATAAGAAGAAATAGAAGTGCTGGAAATGTATTGTTGCATAAGCGCTATTCAGAGAAAAAGAAAACTAAATATTTTAGTGAATTAAAATTTATAATTATCTATATATGGTTCTTACTTATGCATTTTATGAATTCAGTAAAGTTGACATGTCACCTTTTATTTCAAAAAAAAAAAAAAAAAAAAAAAAAGGTTCGAAATTATGTGCGAACCGTTAGTCAGTAATTAGTAAATAATACAAATTTCTTAAGCGACAGCAGTTTGAGAGTAGAGCAAAGGAGGTACAAAGACGGAAGACAATACAATTTTATACTTTCATTAAGTATTGGGTCTTTCATGGTTTCGTCGCCCGTTTCACGGCAGCTTCCGGCGAAGGGGATGTAATGTCAGCGCAGAGTAATGCAAATATAATATCCAACGGTCAGATGAAGCCTTACCCTTTCACTTTCTTTCCTATTTGTTTATTTCGCTGCATATTAGAAGCTACATCATGATTTCATGAACATCATTCCTCCGATCTGTCGTTGTTTTCGAATATCGTGATATCTGCGGTATTAAATACTTTCCCAATTGTTTTCGGAAGCCATTTTTCTGTAAGGCAGTGCAAATTACATAGTGTTGTCCAGTACATCATTATATTGTCACATTCGTTTAGGTGACTGCCCTTGCAGCACAGAGCATCTATCTGCGTCTTGTGCTTAGTTCCCGGCTGGACGTTAAGACATTTTTCTTTGGTTAAAATGGTTAATTGTTAAATGTCTGGTATATGAATGGGAGGCGTGCTTGTGTTTGTGTGATGTATAGATTATTTAACAACCAGTTTGTCCATTTCAGGATTATCATTGGACAGATACTTGAAAGTTGATCCTGGTTGTCTAGTGATAACTGTTTTTGCCTCCTAGATCCAAGATCGCGGGTTCAATCTCGGCCAAGGTCGATGGATTTTTGGGACATAAAAACCTAAGTATGGCTTCCTTCGGAAGGGAAGTAAAGGCGTAGGGTCCTGTGTCGTAGATTTACGGCATATAAAAGAACCTGCTGAAAAAAGAAGCCTCTGAGCAAAATTTATCGGCCGTTTCACGGCCTGAATTGAATGGGACGCTGATGACCTGAGATGTTAAAGAGCGTCCGTAAATAAAACAAATTAATAAGATATTTGAAAACAAAACAGGTGTCCAGTCATATATGTGTGTGATTAATGTATGAGTAAAATGAGAACAACTACATTGCATGTCAAGTACCACAAAGTTAACTAGCTTAAATAAAAGGGGGGGGGAGAAAGTTTAGTTCATTTGTTTTCGTTTGCATTGCGCTCTTATTTAATTAACAATGATTATTTTTTTTGTGGATGGCACTTATTCACAATATGACGGGCAGATAAATTTTCTTAAATTGATTCCTGTTTTATTTTATTTCTTGTAACTAGGTTTTCGTTAAGTATTTGCATGACAATCTTACTAGAGGACAAGAATTCATGCTGTTAGATGTTTAAAACAACACCTTCTTGAATTTTGAACTGTTTGACCAAAGTAAAATATATTCTGCGATTTGGCAATGGCGAAGGCGCCTACAACTGGCGTCTGCTGTCACATAAGCATACCTTTAATTTTAATAATTGATTAATTTTAATTAACTGGTTCAATTCTTGAAGTAGCTAGTTGTCTTTATAAATGATTATTTTTTCATCAAGTTATATTAACTTTTCTAAGATTTTAAGTGAATTTCAATTCAAGGTAATAAACATGCTTTATTAATTTAGAAAGGCTACTATTTCCAAAAGTTTATGAATTATAAATAAATATTTTGTATTTTAGAAAATGTGGCTCTTCAACTTTTGTGTTTTCTTTTGATTCACTGTGCTAATATGACCTATTCAAACATGCAAAAAAAAAAAAAAAAAAAAAAAAAAAAAAAAAAAAATTCATCTTACCTCCCCCTTATATTCATTTAATAAAAAACATTTCCTAGGCCACCTTTTTGGGTTCATATAACGTGTTTTGCAGCTTAGAATTTTTTGGAATACCGAGAGACACAGAGCATCAACTCGGGGGGAGGCCTTCAATAAGTAAACAAATAAATAAAATTTGCATAAAAGCGATCTCTATTTCACGTTACAAAATTGTTATTATTTTATATATATTGTGTATATTGTATTCGCGTGGTTCCTCCCCCTAAGGTTGCTAAAGTCATATAATTAATACTACCTGGCAAGTCGTCAATTACTGTTAAAATAAGTGAAAATTAAAATATTTTTATCTGGGGCAGTCACCTATTGTGTACCTATGTATTGCGTTCATCAAAATGTTTTACACGAGAGTTTAGGGCACTTTAAAGCAGAACATTTGATGTCATTTCGTTCTTTACTGCTGAAGACCAAAATATCCATGCATTCTATACAGATTATATATTTTTTCTCTCTTTTCAGGTGCTGTTTATTGTTCGTTATTTGCCTGTAGCAAACAACCTAGCAATTCTGGATTTTATGGCCCGGGTGAGTGTGTGTTATTTGTTTAAAACACGTAAAATTACATTTGGATTAGTAGTGAACGAAAATGCTTTCACAGTGATTTACTGCATTGCTTGTTTAGTATTTAGTGGTTTCATCTGACTTTTTTATTTTATTGATTTCGGGGGGAGTGGCAACTCCTCCTGCGCTATCCCCTTCCCCTTTCTATCCTGCTCGGTCCGTTCATCATGGGAAGGAAAATTTCACTACCGCAGAGTTTAGTTTGGATTTATTTCTACAGCAATAAGGGCATTCAACTTTAAATTTGACCGCTTTCCTGGTCTATTGGCAGCGTTTGCGACTACTAATCTTGAGGTTATGGGTTCGAATCCCGGTCAATCCAAGCTGTCTGGTTAAGGTTTATTTTTCAGAGTTTTTCCTTACCCTGAGAAGGTGAATACAAAATAACTGTAAGGCACCACGGACTCCTAATTCATTTGCAACTATCATTAATGCATTGTATTCATTCATTCTTACAGACTACACCTATAGTATTGAGACGTCATGAGAAGACCAAAGCTGTCAAAGTGACAATAAATAAAACATTAAACAATAGTTAAATTTATACTCCACAGGAAATTAGCAACGTGAAAAATAGACACATTTTCTGACATATTGGGCATCTGCTTCTATTTTTAAACTTTACTTTATTTGAAAGTTCAACTATATTCTGTAAAATTGAACCGGAAACATGCTCATTTATAAAAAAACAGGACCGCAGTTGTTCTGCCGCCCAACTTCCAGGCGATGAACCAATTGGAAACACCTCTTCTGCATGCTCCTTGACATTTCAACGTTGAGTGCTTCAATGTTCTCAGGGGTGTGAATAGTACACTGGCGTAGTCGTTTTGTTCAAATCAAAATGATTTTCGTCTCGTGTTAAGTTTCTGCATTGAAGTTCCACTCTTTTTTTTCTGTTTCTATGGAAACGTTCATGACTTTCGGGTGTTTAATTAATTTGCCCAAAGTCATATAATAGTCAAAATAAATATATTACTTTATGTGTGTGCTTTTTTAAAAATTAAATCCCACCATTTAGTGTTTGTTCTGTTTCAAACCTTTATCTTGTGTTGATATACGGGCTTCAGAAGTCAAGATAAAAATGGAGTTTATTTTGCTACTAAAATTCTTGAAGTATTTAAACTATAATACGAGAGCTGCTCGATAAAGAAGACATATTTTTGAAAAAATATAGTTTTTTTTCTCAACATAATCTTCCTTCAAATCTATACACTGATTTCCCCATTTGTTTATCCCATCCATAAAACGAGATTTCTTCAGTCCAGCAAAATATGCATTCGTTTTGGCGGTGAGCTTTTCATTTCATATGAATTTCTTTTTTACCAGCCATTTTGCATTTTTGGGGGACAGGAAGTAGTCTGAGGGAATCAAATCCGGAGAGTAGGGGGATGAAAAGTTATTTCATACTTTTAAGTTCAATTGCGTTCGCAATCGCTGACTTGACCGTTGTCACGTTGGATGGAACATTGCCCTTTTTTTCGCGATGCTCCTTGATCGCGTCGTTTAATGGCTACAGTAGCATAACATTTTGCTCTTTTCCAAAAATTAAAATACATCTGAGCCATACTATCCCAAAACACAGTCAACATCGCCTTTCCTGCTGAGGGGATTGTTTTTGCCATCTTCAAAAGGCTTGATCAGGATAGAACCCACTATTTCGACGACTTGCTTTCCCGTGTCTGTCACATGCCGATTGATTCCAAAATTCCCAAGAATTTAGTTTAAATATCTTTAAATTCCAATTAAAAGTGATGACTCGTTCTATTTTCCTGTCAATTGTTAGCAAACACGGTACCCACTTCACCATAGCTTTTTCATTTGCTAATGATTGTGCAATATACAAAGCACACGATTTTTAGAAACGCCCACAACTTCAGTAATTTCCCACACCTTCAGTCTACGATCACTGAGCACCATTTTTCCGCTATTTTGGGAGTCATTACCTAGACAAAAAGTTCGGAACGGTTCGCATCGCTTGTGTTCTTTTGACCACATCCACACTCTCCAAACCATTTATATGCCATTCTAAGTAAAGATGCAGATTCGTCATGGCGTTTGCCCAGTTTCCTTGACAGTTGGAACAGGAAAAAGTCGCACGGAGGCAGTTTTGAGCTGTGCGGAAAGTAGTTTACTAGTGACACTCCCAATTGTTGCAGAAATTACATTGTAGCATTGATTTCTTTAAGGAATAAATGTGATAGTTGGGAAGATTTCGTAAAGAAAGTTAGGATCTGCGCATGCGCAACATATGGATTAGATAGCATTCTTTAACAGATTTCGAGAGTCCAGTCGGCGAGATTGAGAAGAGAGGACATGCCGCCGACTGCTTTGGGGTAGCCATCTGGTTGACATCCATCGTGAATGTCATTAATAGTTATTGCTTAAATATAAACTTTGCCTACGGCTTGAATAATATTATGTATTTTGTACTTGTCTAGCTCCGATATTTTATTAATTTGATTCAATATAGAGCAATGATGGTTAACATTTGTTTAGATTATTAGGTCTCCAGTCTGACCTGTTAAATAAGTTAAATAAGTTAAATAAGTTACAGAATGATATTTTAGGCGAGTGGCTAGCAGGTGTCATGACATTATGGTTACTTCTTGAAAACAAACCGGCAATGATTTTCAAGCGTACACTTCAAAATTGTTTAACATTGTCGTAATTTGGGAAATACTAGATCGCCAACTGCCTCTTTGATTCTGGACTGTACAGGTAAAAATATTGCGTGTATCCGCAATGCACAAAGCTTTTTCACACCAAAATATTAATGCAGAATTTCTTACACCTATAGTGAATGTTTAAAGACTTCTCTATCGCTCTGTAAGTCACTCGCGGATCGTTCTTCACCATGGTTCTAAAAGAGCGATGTTTTCATCTTCTGTGACTACTGCTGCTGGAGGACCCGTGTGCTTCTCTCTTTTTTTCTAGTTTAAACTCTGCAAACCAGTTATGGACTTTTGCATGCGAAGGAGCAGAGTGTGGAACAACTCTGCAATTTTACCCAGGTATTTTTGTTAACTCGGGCAGCACTGATAATAGTAAAATATTATCGTACGAAAATGCTCATCCCTTCCATCTTAGAAAATCAAACAGGGAGCGCATGACCACAATTACATTTTACTGTTGATGCAACAATAGATGCTGCGTGCTAACTTCTGCTATGGTTACTAGTCAAGACACGGACTTTTCAGTGTCACCAAAGGAAATTTGTCTCTCTCAGTTTTTTCAAATCCCGGAAATTAAATAGTGACCCTTGTATCTCGATAAATCTAGCAATTTAGGAGCAACCATCACACAATCATTGTTAGTCTTCCTTCATTAGTTCGGGTTTGGCACGTGACAAAAATGGACGGAGTGATTAAAAAAGGTATTCCAAGGTAGAGGTGGAGATTTTTGCAAGCAAGTGAACCACAGTCATATTCATTGCTGATTATAAACTGTTACGACCAAGTTGTTTGAAAAGAAGTTTATTATTTTTTCAACTACAGGCCCCATTAAAGGATAATGTTACATGTAACATTATACATGTAATTAAAACCTTTAATTAACATGATATTACAGATAAATGTTCAAACTAACAGCTATTGTATACGTGAAAAATTTATATACACAAAGATATCTTTAGTAGAGAAATTACTTAGCATTACAGAATTTCATTAAGTTTACTTGAACCAACGCATCTAGCAATTTCTTTAATATAATTAGTTTTAAATTTATTTTTAGGGTAGAACACGTGTAATAGTTTTTCAGAACATTTGCTTAATTTTAGTACTATATTAAGTGTACATGTGTTTGTGGTTTCTCATCATATGAACACTTTGGATTATCTTGAATTTGAGGAGGTTGTTTGATATTCTTTGTAACAAAAGAAAATTTGGATATCTAGACTTTTGTAATAGAGCGTGTTGTAAAAAAAATACGCTCGACACATTCTAAGCCGGCCAAGGGGGACTTCATGTGTCATTGTTGGAAGGTTTGATAATGGAAGATCGTAGAATCTCGATTCGAGAAATCGAGAGTTGAACATTGCAAAAGAAATCGTCTTGGCTGTAAACTTCCGCAAAGTGTCTCCTTACTGGGCTCCGAAGAGGTCAGAGCGATTAAGTGCTCACATGAAAATTTTTGACTGGAAATTAATCGGTAGGAAGTCATGCAGCATCGGTCGCATAGTCCAGAAGACGTGGTCTCATCACATTTTACCTCTTCGGTGCATTCAAAAATTACTTATCAGTTCATCATTCTTGGCGGGAACTGAATATTTAGATTTGTAAAGAGTTGGGAGAAGTACTTGAATGTTCAGAAATAAACAGTAATATGCTCTGTTTTGGTATGTGTTTCAGGTTTTGTAGAACATTTTAAATTAAAGATATAATTAAAAATAAGTCAGTTGCAAAGAAAATACAGGCAACAATTTTGGAAGGCGGATTGACGCATGCTCATGAGCGGGAAGGTTTTAAATATTGGTAGTTAGAACAGTGTCGAGGTATGTAGTGCCGAAAGCAGTCGGTAAAGTAAGGGGTTATGTGCGGTGCTCTAAAGCATGTCTGTGAACCTTGAACAATTTTCTTGTATAAAAATTTAAGTGGCTCGTGGTAATGATACGCTACCATATCGGTGAGTAGAGACGATATCTGCAGGCCAGAATAAGTGAGCACATTGGACCTACCAATGTTTCCTCCAGCATCACCTGCAACTGGCTATGCGTTGCAGAAGTGCGCCCTTCTTAAGGAACTCACAAGACATTGGATCTTACAGTACAACGCTCTTTGTCACATAGTAAGAACAGTAACCCAATTGTTAGCCAGGTGGCATTGGGAGGTCTTGGAACATCCACCATACTCTCCAGATATGAGTCCGTGTGATTTCCATCTCTTTCCTCGGTTGAAATAACCCCTCAGAGGCAGATCCTTCCCACATTCCCTCTTGGCCACGCGCCGTAGTCTGCATCATCCAACGGCATAATACGACTAGTGCAAATGTGCAGGTCATCGCAAGAGATTATATCGAAAGCCGTAATGTTATTGTCACTGTTAAGTTCAATAAATGTCTGTAATAACCATGTTGCCAATACTTTATTTACAGTTCATATAAATAAAGAAATAATCATCCTTCAACTTTCCTTCAAGTCACTGCAAATGGAATGTATGCTGAAGTTATACGATCAATCGTTATATCACAAAGAGTCTGAGATTGCCTTTAAATTCACGAATATAGTGAGTGAAGTTATTTGGAAAGTTCAGACCCTCAAGTGATATTTACTAGGACTATTTCACGAATAAAATAAGTATTTAAATAAAATTGTGCTAAACTTGGCATGCAAAATTGTAATGCTTGTATATTTGTATTATGAATACTTAACCTTTCAAGCCATCTTGCAACAGACGATTACCGATTGTCAGCAATGCCAATAGAGCTTTAGGACTATTTCATGATTAAATAAGAATATAAGTACTATATATTTAAAATTCGCGCATAGATAATAACAAGTTTTACTTATATGTTATACTTATACTTATTATGAATAGATATCTATTCTAAATATAAATGTTATACTTATATATTCAGAAGCTGCGAGACTGAAATAAACGAAAGTCGACTGTTACAATCGCTACCGCTCGATACCAATACCAACTGGGAAAAATAAAAAATAAAATAATTTTATCTTTCTGAACAACGTGTGCATTAAATTTTATGGTTTCTTAGGTAGATATTGTTACATAATATATAAAATAATTTCAGACTGTTTGGCTGAATTACCGAAAACAATTGCTTAAGTTAGTTAAATGTACAATTAGTGAAAACGCAGAAAAGTGGTATGTGGTGCGTGCTCAGGAATTACATAGTGAGGGTGGAGTTGGCTACACTGACCACAGACAAATGCACTTCGCTTGATAAAACGCATTTGATAAAACTTTACGATAATTTCTCTGCGATATTGGACTGTGATAGGAAAAAATTCAAAATTTTGTTTCAATTTCATTGGTCCATTTTATGATGACGTTATATAAGTAAAAGAGTCAGTACAATTTTGAAAAAAGTATATGTGGAGTCGATATATTGGATGAACTATCGTGTGTCGAGGTGATAAAGTTGTAATAACAATTGCACATCGGGACATTTTAAGGATAAATATGTTTGCTTTCTTGGAATTAAACACATTCAGTAATGTATGATGTAATAAACCTTAATCGTTTTTAAATGGAGAAGTACTTATTGTTATGACAACTCTTTTATTTGCAGTTCCGGACTGAGTGCCTAATTGCTTTTTAAAAATATTTTAGAAACAAGAGCATTAGGTTTAAAAGTTGGAAAGAAGCGAAATGGGTGTTTCAAAGAAGGGCAAACGCATGTAGGGATTCTGTTCTTAATTTTGATACTCCGCAAATACTGGTGACGTCAGACATCCACATATCTTTAATGCTAACGATTTTGGATTACAACGTATATGTGGACAGGATGACATGTAATTAACGTCATTGCAGTTATCTGACAAATTGCCTCGGGGGCGGGGGGAGGGGAGACGTGATCCCTGCAGGATCCGGAATTTTGTCGGCTTATCACACAAAGGTAACTTTCATTCATCTGGGACGAACATTTCGTTTGAAAATTTATTTTTTCCCCTAGTATTCTCATTGGTGCTGAAATAACGTTCTTTATCATCCTAGAGTTCTATTTGTGTTCACTAACTTTTTTTTACTAATATTCTTTTTTCTGTTTGTTATTAAAACAATGCAGGGCTTTCGTTCGGTAGTGCTAAAACCTTGTGAATATTTAAAACGAAACTGTTCATAGTATGCAAATGTAATATATATAAGGTGTAATATAAGATTTTTTGACTAGAGTCCATTGGAAAATATTCTAGGGCACTATAAACAATAGTTATTTACATTTAAATCTATAAGAACTATATTTAATAACAATGAAACGTTTGTTCTTAATTGAAAAATACAAATGTTCAATATTTTATAAACTATAGTGGAAAACCTAAAAGGGCTAAGTATTAACATTTATAAAAATGGGTTTTACCTGGATAATGAAGCTACCTGCCAATGCCAGTAAATAGACACGTGTACTCTGTAGAGTACATATGTCTATTTACTTTGTAACAGTTAACAACTTTCATCGAAAAATGGCATAAATTATATGCATAAGCTACAAAAGCTATAAGTTCCAGCCTACAAACTCCATTTCAGTATGAATGAGTTTATCAGCGGTATCTCATATTTTTGTTTAACAATGAAAATATAAAATTAACGCAAACAACATGCCTTCAATTACATTTTGCCAGAAAAATTGAAACTGGGGTTTTTGAAATAATGGGTCAGAAATTCCTTATGCATAGGAGCGTTGCACTAATGGTACATCGATGAAAGGGTGCAAACATTCAGATTTTGGAAGATGTCAAAATGGTAATAAGAACTGCAAGTTCCAAAAAGCCATTTCGCGTACTGAAAATGAATGACTTTTCTTGGAGTTTTAACACACTTAAAAATATAAGCTTTTCAAAGTAACAGATATCAAATGTATTAAGACTGCCAATAGCCACAGATAATCCTAGTATCATTAATTTCAAAGATACTTCAGTAATCTGCTCGAGGGACAAACTCCGAATTTTGAATGGTAGTATTATAGTAAGAGATATTATTTCAACGAAGTTGGAAACTATTAGATTAAAAAACAAAAAACAACAACAAACAAACAAACAAAAAAAAACGAACAAATTCAAACAAAAAACAAACCTGAGACTTAACATTGACTTTGTTGGTGACGAAAATAAATAGATTCCTTTTTAAATTTTTAAGAATAATTTTTTTCTTCTAAAAATACATTACGAAATTGAAAAGATATGTCATTTATAGCAATGTATTAGCGTTTATGTACAATTTTAAAAATAAAAGACGAATTCCCTCTTCAAACCAAACAGCTATTTTGTATATTTTTATATCAACTTTTTGGTCCTTACCTTTATTAGATTTTTCCCCTCTTCAGTTTTAACTCTTGCAAGCTGGCTTGGGAGCGGTAAGCCGCTTTTTTTTTTTTTCAATGCATTGTTTAAATGTTTAGTGCTTTGATCAAGTATGTTATTATAACTTCTAGCTTATATTGTACTCGTAATGAAATCCATCACAATATTCTGATTTTGGTTCTTGAAAATATGATAATTTATGGCAAAGAAGCCTCAAAATAAGGGAAATGGTGGTGTCTCCACAGTGTCCCTTTCGAGATGCTCTTGTCTGTTGTATGTACTTGATTTTTTAACTACCCTTTTATCTTTATTTTAGTTTATTTATTCAAGTGTGTAGTTCATTTAAATATCTTGATATCCACACAGTATGGTCTTTCTTTGCGTCTCTCGCATTTTTATATTTTGCACCCCGGATTTTCCTTTATAGTTTTAAAATTGATACAACTAGTTCAGTAAAATTTGAAGTCTACACACATCGGTATATGGTAAGTATGGGAGAACACCAGTGACAATGACCAACAGCATGTTCGTGTCCTCGGAAGCAGGCTCTTCCAATCAATATTTACGGAATTGCCAATATTAGCCATGTCTTTGTGTTACGAGCAGTATAGTACGTACAATACAGAATGAACCGATACACAATAATGTATCTTACATAACATGGGTGCCGTAGTCTACGTGGAAATCTTCTATAAGTTTGTATATCAGTTGGACGACGAACTATGCACACTGGATTTTTTCAACAAGATGGTGTCACTCTTGACACCAATCTTGGTGTGACATCTCCAATGTCAGCATGGTTGAAAGTATTTACTTCTTTGCAATTCGTGTTATTTCTAAAGACTTTTTATCACCAAGGTATGGATCTGACAGGGAAAGTGTATTGCAGCATTTCATGGGCTCTTGTGGAATTGTAAGAAAACATTCGGTGGGATATTTAGGGTGTGTCTTCCGTGACATGCAGGCATGTCTTGGAGCTAATGACAACTACTTTCAACGCTTCATGCTACACATGCGACACATGCACTGGTCCTTGACAAATATCACTAAATTTTATCCATTAATTTGAAAGTTATAAAACAAAATCAGTTAATGAGAGCAAGGAAACATCGCACATTTTCCTATTTTAGTTGATATAGTTTGTATCTTTTTTTAATATAAATTTCTTTTCATTAATTAAAAACTTGATCTTTATCGTTGCATTATTTAGTATCAAGACTATGTCTGCCTCTGTTTGCTTTCTCAATTCAACTTAACTCTTTTAGTCATTCTTTTTCTTTCGACTTTGTTAGATAATCGGATTTATACTTGTAGTTTCTTTTGTTTTCTCTTCTCGTTCTTTACCTAACTTCGTTCCTCCAGGCTATGCTCATATTCTTAGCTTCTTTAGATGTTTATTTGTATTTTGTACAAACATTTTTTGTATGTTTGCATAACTTAGTTTGGTCATATTATGGTAGTCTGCTCTTGGCTTCTCGAGTATCTCTTCTTGTATTTTATTTTTGGAGTGATATCTCCTATCGAGGCGTGCTGGGGAAGTGCGGATTCAACAACTAGAAGAAGATTATCTGCCCCTTTTGAAAGACCCATATCAAAGAACCTACATAACAACTAGAACACAAATAATAACACTAGTGTTCGTCAAGTGATTGGTGGCTTGTAGCATGTTTTCTTTATGGCAAATTCGCCGTCATATTTTCATAGTTCATTTGCTGGATAGTATCACAATTTATACATTGCTTTCAAATAGACGTTCATTCGCTGGAGTGCGTGCAGCGTCAGCGGAAAACCATGTGTTCCTTTCTGATTCTTTTTTCTTTTTTTATTCGTTTTATTTAAGGACGCTCTTCAGCATCTCAGGTCATCAGCGTCCCGTTCAATTCCGGGCCTGAAACGGCCGACAAACTTTGCTCAGAGGTCTCTTTTTTCAGGCTTGAGATTCCTTTTCGTGCCGTAAATCTACGACGCGGGACCCACGTCTTTAATACTTAGGATTTTTACGACCGAAAAACCCACGATCTTGGGTGTAGAAGGCAAGTATGGTTACCACTACACCACCAGGACCGACACTTACTGATTCATCTGACCTTCTGTGTCCCCAATTAAAGTAACTGGAGCATTGTTTTTGCGTCGATGGCACGTTCTTAAGAGCGTGAAACGAAATGCTTTCTTAGCTTTATTATGTTCTAGTGCTGTTATAATGCAAAAATTCAGTATAGAATTTTCATGTATGATTCGCATTTGAAAACATTTCTTGCGAAAAAGTGAGACGGCATTTTGTAAGAAATTTCTTCGGGGTTCCTACACCTCATTGATGTTCTGTTCTGTTCGATTTAGGGGAACGGGAAGAAACCGGAAGTAAGATGTCGCTTGTTTACCAAGAAAAACTTGGCGAGATTTGAAGAAGGTTAGAATGAAGTCTGAAGATACCTGCAAAGGCTTGCATGGAAACAGGAATTTCTCAAATCTAAACTTGGGATGAGACCAAATTTTTGAAATTATAACCTACAAGATGTCTGCTGTTAAGTAGACCACATTTCCGCAACCGAGTTTTGGCTAAAGTTAGAAATGACTATTAATCCAACGTTTAATTTTTTCATGGTTCCATTAAATGGCCAACAGGTACTGGTGTACAGAAAAAAAAATATCTTCTACACGAAATGCCAATGCATGAACAAAAAATTTTGAATGGTGCGCAGTAATGCTTACAGATTATCTTTATCTTTACCGAGTATCTTTACCGCGAATGCACAGATAAACAGGGATAAAATAATCACATCATTTTTCTAACAAATCAGATATCTTTTTCCAACAAGACTCCACTACAGCGCATACAGTTAGTCTCTTGTTAGTTTCAAAAGCTGTTGGGAAACTTTTTGAAGATACAGTAATTTAGTAAGGAATTATGTATGCCCAATGCTATCTCCAGATCTCCCGTATGCGATTTCTACTTATTGTTGGAATGTACCGGATTAATACGCATACGGTGATAGAACTGGCAGACTATGTAATAAGAGAAATTGTACCAACTTCACAAAAACTAATGAGTGAGAATGGAAATGTTCTTAAAACATATGAGAGATATGCGGTGAATCAAGAAGAACATTTTAGTCAACTTCTGTGACAAATGCAGACTATTGTCATTGTAATTTGCATGATGAATCCATTACTTGAATTGAGGGGTATACCCGACTCAGATGGCAAATAGTGTGATTCCAGCCTCAAGTGGGCCGCGTATCACGGATGAATGTTCTTTGAAAGTTCCGTAGGATAAGGCCAAGATATTTTACTTTAGATGACCGTAACACGTGAAGTGTAAAACAGATTATTGTGGCATAGTGGGGTTTAATAGCGAAAACAATGCATTAATAATAGTGTGTAAGAGTATGTGTTAAAAAAGATTGTTGAGATCACGTAGGCAATAATGGATATTTAATTCCGCGCCTGTCTAATGTTTGATCATGCAAAACGTAAAGCCCTGCGCATGCGTACCAACGAATATGTGCTTGTTTAGGGGGGATTCTACCGAGAGACGTGAGCGAGTAATGAAGCACAACCACACTTTCTGGGCATTGTAATGGCGTCCTCTAGGTAACACTTAGAGCTGTAATACTTATATTGTAGAAATGCAGAAACAGCAACCTCCAATATAAGTTCATTGAATTATTTGTGTTTTCCCATCCCATATGTAGGTTTCCTTCCACGATGTTATGGATTTATAAGCGATTAGAATCATGAGAGTTTCCCATATGTCCAATCACGCGCTAAATGAACTATAAAGGAATAATGTAAAGCGAGTAGCTCAGATTTGAGTTGTGACAATATGGCTGAACAATTTCTTTCAACAGTTTATAAAGATATTCGTGACACAATTTAAAAATTAGGAAATACGGTGTATCCCATTTAGCCATCTGCCAGTAGATCGATTACGATTTGTTCGGCCCGTTGGCCGGCCGGCGCTCGCGGAATAGCAAATGTTTGATTGGAGCGCACGAACCTCTTTTACCTGCTTTTTTCAGCAAAACAATGCCTAAAGTACTTAGAAAGGTAATTTTTATTGAAGAAAAGGACAAAAATAAAATTAAAATAATAGCATAGAAACGAATCCCTCAAATTTGCTAAATATTTATTCCTAGGGACCGTGGTTACGTTTTTCTAAGGTATATTTATTACAGATGAATATTTTTTAATTCTGATTGTATGCTAATGAAAATTATGTCGGTCTTTACAGCGGACTTTAAGTCGAAACATTTTTTTTGGAGAATGGTTAAAATAAACCCTTTTCTACAGAACTACTTAAGCTTAACAGCCACTGAGAAGAATTTTGAAAAGCATCGAATCTAATCTGATACTGGCAGAAAACTGTAAATTCGGTGCTCATACTTTTTTTTTTGGCGATAAATTAACGCAGAAGCCGAATAATTAAAACAATTAAATAAAAAACACTTTCATAATTAAATTAATAGACAGTGTCCTTTTGGGCGACTCGACATATAATCTTTTCAATATTTTGTTAGATTATTTCTAATAGTAATGTTTCATTAAAGGCGTTATTAAATATTTAATCGCAACGTAGGAAGAAACAGAGGTTGTGACTAATGCACGCATTGCAGAGGTTGCTGCCGTTATGAAAGAAACGAATGAGTACATTTCATTCTTTGGTATATCTTTTTTCATTGTTTGAAACTGAAATCAAGCTCTCTCTCCCGGTTGAAGAGGTAAATGTATACAAAATAGGATGAGAAATTTAGCTTATTTACTACTTTATGTTCCGGTCATGTCAATTCTTGGAGCTAAATACTGGTCTGTAAACGATCTGTATGTGTGGGGATTTTTTTTTTTTTATTGATTTATTTATGGACGCTCTTTAACATCTCAGGTCATCAGCGTCCCATTCAACTCAGGGCGTGAAACGGCCGACAAATTTTGCTCAGAGACCTCTCGTTCAGGCTTGAGGTTCTTTTCCGTGCCGTAAATGTACGACACAGGACCCACGGCTTTACTTCCCTTCCGAAGGAAGCCATACTTACGATTTTTACGCCCGAAAAAATCCATCGGTCCTGGCCGGGTTCGAACCCGAGATCTTGGGTATAGGAGGCAAGTATGGTAACCACTACACCACCAGGACCGACGTATGCGTGGGGGTTTCCAAAAGTAAAATATATTTTCATTTCTCGTATTTCCCAAATTTACCACACACTCTTAAAAACTCTGGTTCTGGAATGTTACGCAGCAAATTGGATTTGTAGCATCTGCATGAAAATGAATTTGTTTCTGATTGTTGAGGTAAAGTGTGCGTTATTAATTTCTATTTTTGGAAAGAAAGTTTATTTCCTCTGTAAGTTCCTGTCAGGCCTATTCAATGTTATTACGAATTTGGAAGCGTATTTTCAGCATTCTTTCGGTGATTTGTTTAAGAACTGTCCCAGAAATTTGATCCCCCCCCCAGCAGACTATTGGTTGTGAGGCCGTCTGAAGGAAAGAATCTTCCTGAGAAAACCGACAGTTAATGAGTTGAAGGATTCCATGACTCATCCGTGGTAGATATTAAAAAAAAAACTGCTGTATACAGCACTGGAGAGAGGCTGTTACTTATACAAGAAGTAAATAATGAACACATACAACATCTAGGATAAAGACATGATATTGAATGTTGATGCAAAAATTCCATTTCTTGTGTAATAAACCAGTACCAGAATTTTGGAGATTATATAGAAAATGAACAATTAAAGTTACCTCTTATTTTTTTAAAAACTGTATAAATGACCACAACCACCTCATGATAAAAAATCAATTGATCATCTCTTTTGGTCTGATTCTGGACACAAAAAACTATATTAACATTTTGCACCAGTCCTACACATATTTCAGTGAAGATACATCCAATTGGCTTTTACCTTGGAGTTTATTAAGAGGCAAAGCGAAGGAGAGAAATCCCCGTACTGGATGTGCTCCAAAGAAGGGATTGCAAAATATTTATTAGCTCTTATGGTCAAGCTAGGTTTCTTTGGAAATTGTGCCGAGGTACGCGTATGGACTGTATAGCAAAGCAGCTTTTATATTACCCGATGTTTCTCCTGTTTTAAACCAAGGAAATTATGTATTTTATTACCCAGCGCAGTAGCGGATAATAAATGTTTACATTTGTTAAGAGTACGTTGGGCAATGCAACATGTGTTGGCAGTAAACCGCCCTCAGTCATGCTGCATGAGTTTATTGCCGTACAGGTGCTTTACAGCCCTGACCTGAGGGAGCACATTTTCTTCCATAATACTTCTCAATGGAGCACTAACTCTAGGAGAAGAGTTGCCTGCAGAGGCGATGCAGTGCCTTTATACAGTTAACTGGACCCCATAGACTTTCTGCTCAAGATTAGCATTCCATAAATATTAACCCATTTTTACCTGCCTTTTTTAAAATTATTTTTGGCTTTTTGGCTTCTGCAGCCATAAGAAAGTGAATTAGTCATTTACTTAATTGAATAAAACAGTTGACTTCCGATTGTCCGGCTCAGCGAATGATTAGCAATGTAGTGTGCAACTATGCATTCTGTAGTAAGAAGAAGTATGAACGATGAAAACATAAAAAGTAAAAGTAATCAAAGATGGAAAACTTCGAGGTACCTGCGGGGACCTGAACCATGGAATTTGGTTTACTTTGCTTATGATCTTACCATACGAGATACCGTGCTATTTCCGACCATGACCACAAATCTCGCCCTTTTGAGTCAACATGACCTAGACCTCCTTATGAATGTAACTTTAAACCCGAGATTGCGTAGTAAGAGTATTGTCGTTTTCCTCTGCTCAAAGACAAATACTGGCATAGTATCCGTGTTATGGGGTGCGAAGGGAATTGTTCAAGTACAAAGCTAATTTAAAGAAAACTGTACTAAGTGGGTAAGCCCTAAGTTGCCATGGATACAACAAATGTGGAATTTGTCTGTTTTTTTTCTTCTTCTTCTTCATTCGAACCACTATGCGAATATAACTGTTTTAAGAGACATAAGACAAATTTCAACAGAAAATGCCTTTCTTTATTTGATATTAATATTCACAATTGTAGAAAAATGAAGCTCGTAGGAATAAGAAGTGATGAAGTTATAAGTTCTCTTAAAGTCATTGATATTAGCCAGAATGCTACTTTCTTCTCTGTAGCCAGAATTTATCCAAAGTTTTAGATCTGTGAATAATTTACCGAAGTATCTTGTTCTGAAGACCTGAATTCTGCTCAGCCTTTTCATTTATTTTTTATAGTGTTTAACGCCCGTTTTTAATACTGAGGCGGTGGACACTGATGGTACATGAGATGAAATTATATATTGGGAAAGGATTCAGTTTTAAAAAAAGGAAACGTTCCAGGTCTAAGTTTTAGGCTCCCCGGCATTTGCCATTTATGAGGACTGGGTAACACCTGGAAAAACCTGAGTCAGGAGGGACAGTCCTGGTGGGAATCGAAGCTCAGACCTCCTGCTCACAAGTCCGCGCCTTAACGACCTCGGCCACCCTTGGCGGTATCAGTCTTTTCTACAGCACAGAGAGTTTACAATGAAAAAAACTCACAAGGGTTTAGTTTTGATTATGCTTCTAGATGACAGCAGATATTTCACTTCGGCTGATTTTTCCCAATGGCAATCCCTTTTTTTCTCGGCAAACTACACGCCTGAGGCACTTCCCTTTTGGGCTTTTCTATTAGGATGGCATCAGTCCCTATTGAGGAGTGGAAGCATATAAGCTACTTAACCAAGCCTTCGCCTTCTGGCGGCTACCAGTAGCACTGGTTGGTCGGCCTGATCCAGTATCAGCCATCACAGCAGTACCGATGGATAATTCAAGCGTTTAAGGTAAATCATTACCCCATTGAGTCCAATTCACCGAAGTGAAGGGCTCGAATGCCCGGTCCGGTGACTTCGGGTAACATTAGAAGTACCATACGTGCTTCGGAATTTGCAGAGCTCGCATCATAGCAGCTGCAGTGGGTCGCAACCTCCCCTACGGATTTTATGTACTAAAAATTATAACTGTCTGAGCAGTATTTACTGCCTGTTTTACCAAACAAAACTAGCATTTCATACATGTTGAGTTGGAATGGCAGCATATGAATATTTGAACAAAGTTATTGCAACAAATGCAGATAAGAATAAAATTGTCTCTATACCAACTTGGAGAGTAACTGCTCATATCAGTGAATCCCTCTGCAGTTTGGAGTTAATTGTTAACAAAATTTCTAACCAAACCTGTCATAAACGGAAGAGGGCCACACCTCGATCAACCAGTCATGAGTACCTATAGAGCAGAATGTGCATAGCTGGGGCACCGGGAATCCACAATCGGTCACTTAAGGGCCTTTATATCCTCAAAAAATGTTAAAATATGCTCTACTAACCTCAACATCAATACTTTTCAAATGATTTGATGATGATCCCAGCCAGCACATCGTAATATTCGATTCTTTCTGGGCAATGTGTACAGAAATAGTACATGCAGGATTCAGTATGGAACAATTCTGTTTCAGTTGCTATGACATCTCTGCAAAAACACTAATTGAATTATAATGTTTGGCGTTTCTGAACGGCAGATCAAGTGGCGGCAGCGTAAACTACTTTTACTGCTGTTACTGCTGAACATAGGTTGCAAAAATCTTAGAATGTTAATTATGGAAATGAACCCTAACACATGTGTGGCTACCTATTAAAAATTAATTGTCCTTTT
This sequence comes from Metallyticus violacea, assembly GCA_030762175.1. NCBI lineage: Eukaryota > Metazoa > Arthropoda > Insecta > Mantodea > Metallyticidae > Metallyticus > Metallyticus violacea. The sequence goes on from CM060831.1 coordinate 129,592,845, forward strand.
TTCATACAACAAACTAATCGATACTTTTGTGATTAAAGTCTGGAATATGTAGAATGAAGTCTGTCTCTAGAGAAAGTATTGCAAACTTCCAATGTTTTAAAACCTCGGTTTGATTCAAATTAATAATTTACGAATTTATACCAAATTTCTCTAGCCTGCCATTCAGTCACAGCTTACTAATAATTAAATCACTCTTAGTGACCAAACGACTAATTATCGCTGCTGGAGAGTGTCTGCATGCATTTTTACTTCAAATGTGATATTATTTGATAGTGAAATTACAAGTAGTTTTAAATATATCAAATACATACGAGCGTTACCATTAATATACTATTTTACTTTAATACTATAATTAGTTTTTTAAAATATTTCATTTCACTTTGTAATGCTACAACAGCAGTCTTTATAAAACTGGAGCGAAACTATTCCTGGGAATGCATTTGACGAGAGGTGACGTTTCAAATGGTGCATGCACGCAAAGGCGCTTATGGGAAAGAATCTCCGCCTACCGCTTCCTCTTACCTCTCCGGGTCAAAACCCTCCACAAGCTTACGGAGACATCGGTTTGCAGCTAGCTTGCAAACCCAAGTCCTCTGCAGATAATAACCGCAAATACAAGCATCAGGTGCAAGATAGAAGTCGCCTACAGATATTGCTGCTGTTTTATCTTTTATACATAAAAATGCATTAAGCAATAAGAAAACTTACATTCAACTTCTTAGGAATAGCGCAAAGCAGCAACCTTCTAGAGGGGTTTCTTTATAGTGCTAGTTGTTATGGAGCATGCAGACAATAAAGGAAATATAAAAGAACGAAGCCAGTTCATCGGCTTTCGCGCTTCATTTTTCTTATCTAGAAGAGAGATTTACTACACGCATACCAACAATACGAGAGTATATATTAAGCCATCAGTGTCAACACCAGAGGCAAACGCCGTTCTTTTGATTATTCATCTCACATTTTCAGGACGTATAATGAGATTCTGTTTATTACGTCTCTTTGGGTTTAATGTGCCGACTTTTAGCTACACCGCCAGAGGGCATATATTCGGTGTTATAATGAAGTAGCTGTTAACGCAGAGTTGGTGGAAGTTGGAGCGTGCATGGATTTTCTGCTTTGTGCTGCATACAGCTGCGAGTAAATTGAACGTGAAAAGTCCCGCGGAGGTGCGAACAACTGAACATCGCGTTAACTTCCAAGAGCTATCTGAAATAGTAGGCACAAGGAAATATGTATTTGTTTGTAATCATTGGTTAGTGTTTGTATTACAAAAACAAAACATGATCATTTTAAAATTTATGAACTGAAACGAAGTTGCAAATGCGTACTTAGGTTTGGGATGAAGGTGATTTTGTTTTACTGATATGTGAGTTTGAAACCAACCATAGCGGACTGTGTGCTGCGGTATGTGAGATTGGATTTAATTACATTACCAAGAATACGCATTCCTATTTTTTTTTAAAATTCGCAATATTTTACGCAGAAAAAGCATAAGAACACCAGTTTCAAATTAGAATGTTTTACTCCGGCGAAGCATGTTATAAAAAAAATTTCATTAAAATCTCCTTTCGCTGCGATAGAAATATAAGGAACGGCTGGAATTGATAATATAGAAAGAGAGATTTTGATTAATTACAGTGGTTGGTTGTGATTGATTGTTGTAATTGTAATAGTTGTAGCACAGATAATGTTGATCTCTTCTTCTCCCACTGGTGATTCTCGAACTATCGCTGTTTGTCTGACTAGCTCGGTAGAGCGCTGGAATTTTGTGATCTTTCGATAAGAGGGTAAGAAATCGGGAAACTAACAGAATATTAACAAGATTCGTGAATTTTATTAAAACACGATTTATTAATATTCATGTCTTGTTTACAGCTATGGGTCGCCGTTAACTTTGGAAAATATAAAGTATCTATTATGTCACTTTTGCGCGGTGTAAACTTATTTACTTTCAATGAAATTCCCTTTGCTACGCTCTAAGTTCACTTACGATAAACTGTTCACGAGTATTGTTTCTATTCACCCACTGTTAACACAAGCACATATTCAATTGAGAGTCACTGTAATTAAACCATGCATATATCAAATTCTCGCCGAACGAAAAGTAGACGCTGATTTACTAAGTATAACTTGGAACTGTGAACTGTCGATTCTAAACTAATATAATCTGGAACTCTTAACTATAAGCTATAAAGTAACTAAGAACCTGAAATAAACTGACGACATCGGTGCCTCGAAATTATCATCTTATATCAACATTACTGTCGGCCGGAGGACGCTATATTTAATCTTTCCAAATACCAAATGGGAAATAATCTAGACCTTTTTCCTTTCCTAGCGGCTTTCTATTGGCTGTTACACCTATATACAATGTTTTCGATTTCTCTGATTGGATGCTTTCTTTCATCTTTATCTGTTCTTGTTTTCACCCACGCTTAAGTTACACGAGAAAATTTATGTTACGTCCTATATCAAACATAGCAAAAGCCAAAGTTTTATGTCCGCACACAAAAGGAAATATCCGACTCTGTCCCTTCTTAACGATTCTCAAAAGATAACGGACTGACCCATGTAGCTCAAAGTTCTCTATACAAGAAATAGAGGTTCTTATGACCATTTTGTTAAGCCAAACATAACAGTTCTTGTTCGCTTCAATCTTAGCTAGAAAGTAATGTAATCCTGGCAACAATGTTTCAAATATACATGAAATACGTAAAGTAATGTAAGCAGGATTAAATATGAAAAACACGAATCTAATTATAAAACACTTATAATTTATTGAAGGGGGGTTGAAGCTATTAAATATCGCTTCATAGCATAGCAGCCTAAGGCATGTTTAGTTAAGCATTAAAGCAGTAGATACAGGAGCTATGTACTTTAAAGTGATCAATAGTTGATTATACTTACATTAATAATGTTGCAAATGATATTAATTAAAACTTGGCATAGACTTCACTTCCTCCATACTGTAGAGTTCATAGTTTTGGAATTATCATATCAATATCTCATATATGTAATACAAATTTTAATACAACTTTCGCTTTGATATTAAACGGCTTTCCACTTTCTTGTTTTGTAAGTCATGATGAAGATTCAGATTGATATAAAATACAGTAAATCTAAATATTCATTGTTAAATCTTCTTTACACCATGTTTACTTATCTCGGTGAATAATTCATAACATAACAAGCAAAAGGAAAGCGTTAATTGCATATTTTATATACATTTTTAAAAAATATTTATCTTGAAATTTGAAAATTTTAACTATGACTATGTTTTTGAGGGAGAAAAGGAAGCGAACAATACTGGATTCAGAAAACATTTGTAGAAAGTAGCGTTTTTTGAAAGGAAAATGCTTAAAGGAACAGTCACATTGTAAATCATATACAGATGTATATGATTTATAATAATAAATGTAAAGCGATGGTAATAAGAATAACTTAAATAACTTATTACTAAACTTTTATTATTTATTTATAATCTTACTTACAGTTTGTATTATCAACCCGTTTATAGCTGTTGGGATATGTTCATTTAATTCAGGGGGAGCATCACTGAGTTTTTGGTCAAAATAAGACAAGCAACCGCTATTTGGTTTATTTGCATTAAAAGGAACTTTGATTCAGGGCTTAACTTTTTACTGTAGATTTTCCAGCATTTAAAAAGACCCAGGGGCTATATTTAAACAGCCGAGCGCAACGGTTAAAATACTTTATTTCCTTTTTTCTCAAAACAACTTTTGCGAGAGAATGAATGAATAGTATTTAACGCCCGTTTTTGCTACAGAGGCACCACAGGCTATGGACACTAATGATACATGAGATGAAATGATATATTGGGAAAGGATTTATTTTTAAGGAAGGAATCGTTCTAGGCCTAATTTTAGGGAACCTCCCCGGCATTTGCCATTTATGAGGACTGAGGAAAACCTGGAAAAAACCTCAGTCAGGGAGGGCGGTCCTGGCGGTATTCGAACCCAGACCTCCCGCTCACGAGTCCGTGTCTTAACGACCTCGGCCACCCGTGGCGGTTTTTTTTTGCGAGAGAGAGAGGGGGGCAGAGGGGGGCAGAAAACATCGACTGATTTCATATTTGGCACATGCATGTCTAAGTGGTTTGGACTTTTTGGTGTACTATTAATAACCTTGCAAATATTAATTAAAATGTCAATAATCGTAAATAATTGAAATAAAACAGCAGACCATATTTAAAATAATACCAAATAAATGTATTTGAAATTTAAAAACTGAACTTTTTATTGTGTACAAAGGTATAACAGAAATAAAACAGAACATTTCATAGAGCTAACTCAAATTTCCTTCAAAAGGAGCCTTTTTGAATTGCACATTAAAAATAATTAAATTTTAAATATCTCAAAACTTAGTACATAACTTTTATTGAAGTTTTCCATGGTGCATTTTCTCTTTGCTTACCATGCATGATGCAAAAGCAATAAAATTGAATCAAAATAGCAGAAGTTAGAAAACTTATTAGTGTTCCAGTTTCGGTTTTTCTCGACGAACACAGACTTTTTGTGACAACGAATTTAAGTTTAAAAAAATATACTGAACCTTTTCCTGGTCTTCACTTTTGAGCATTAGAGTCAGGGTTGAAGATATTCTTCATTTCGTTCATAAATTATATTTTATGATTAAAATTATCTATATTTTCCAGACCTATTTCTTTATATGTATTTTTTTTCATTAAAATGGGCCGTATTTTTATTTCTCGTTTCGTGCTATTGAAACTAATAAAATGAAAAATTTTCATCATACGGTGACTGAAACGAATTACAAATTATTTAAAAAAAATTTTCCTACTTTTCCCCCAAACATTTTATTTTTTTATGTTGTCACATTTATTCTCAGCTCTACCACAATAGATCCACATCATCATAACATCATGAATAAGTGGCAAAAATTTCAAATTGGTAGCGTATACAGATTCTAAAAAATGTAGTTTTTCAATAATTGCACCCAAAAATGTTTTCATAGAAAAACATGAAGGAAATACCCGTTAAAGCCCTCAAACATCGTAAAACAACAAAGAATGATATAATGGATTAAATGCTGGCAAATTATGAAATACAAATGTTTCTACCATTCAAGACAAACCCCAGCCTTCTAGAGCAAATAGTTCCTGAGATGTAGAATTTTGACTGAACAAGTCCTGGCGAACTATAAAAAACGACTTCTGCAGTGACATAATTAAATTGTATTCAATATTTACAATAAGAGAACATTAATTAAAATCAGAGAAAAACAAACAGAAAATTTCAAATATTAAAATGGTACAAAAAACAAAAATATGATTTTTGACTCCCTTTTCCCTAAATTCGACGTCTATGAACAGTAAGACGGTCGATGATTTTGCTATTTGCACACTAGGAAGTTGTTCCCAGCAGGTGTACCGCGTAGTTTTAAACATAGCGTTGATAACCGTTATCAATCGCATAAACATTTTGTAGGAATGGCTAAAAATGCGCTGTTTCTAAAATATTTCCAATTCAAGTATTTTTTTTTTTTTATCGAAACCGAAAGATGGTGATTGCTCGTACACTATGGGTGGCAGCTAAACCTCGATGGAAGTGTTATATGCCAAAATTAACATCAATTTGCACCAATTGCAGTTTCGGATAAATTGTTTATAGATCGGATTTGGAAGGCGAATTAGGTCGGAAAACTCGGAAAGCCGGAAATCGAACCACTATTGTTTGGCGTTGAGATATTGTATTTTCTAGAACCTTATCTGATCTCCTCCTACTAACTATTAAGTCTATGGCAGTTTATTGAGGCTTTCAGGATAAACAGCATCAGATATTGAAGTAACTGAGATTCCTGTTCGAATACCTTTGGGCCTTTCATCCTGAACTTGAGTTTTTTTTTTTTTATTTTCGTTATTTACGCTGGTCCCTTGGACGAATTCATCCGATGTCTTTCATTTGATCGAAAGTACCAGGAGCGCTGAGCTGGTGCTATGTGCAGTATGACAGTGGCTTGCGCTTAGGAAAATTTTCTGCCCCAACATCTGATGTGGAAGCAGCCCTTGAGCAAGGCTGAAGTACCGAAATGTCCTGTTCCGTCTGTATATTGTTCTTGGGAGGACACAGTATCTCAGTGATTAGAGTTTAGATACCCTAAAGTAGAATTTAATGGGTATGATTTCTAATTTTTTTCTTTTTGATTCATTCTTCACAATAACTGCATTAAACGTTAACAGAAATCAGTTTTTTTAAACTGTTGTTTAAATAAATAAGGAAATGCATAAAAAATTTAAAATGATAAATTTTGCTTCTTCAAAATTGTGATCTTTTTCATTTATGTTAATTTAATCTAGATATTTTAGATAGAAACATTGATTCATGGTTATGTTCTCTAAACCAGTTTCTGATATTTAAGTCCTCTCGCATTGGGGTGAAGGAATATTAAAACTAAAAGCTCCCGTTTTAGTCAAGTAATTAAATACTGAACACTTTGTGGAAAATTTTTGCTGGTACGATATTCAGCTTCCGGATATGAAACTCAGGAATTCTGTCTGCTTCAGTAGCAGGTGAAAATGCGAACATACCTGCCTCACGGCACCACTTTAGCGAACCTTAACATGGATAGCCAACCCGCCGCTAGGGTCACATAAGAGAAAGGCTAACGTCTAGTTCACATTGGAGAAGGAAATGCTCGACTTGCATCGTTAACGTAAAAGGTTAATGCACAGAATGCGGCCAAAGTTTCCTTTAGCATAGAATGGTCATTAGAATGCGATTTATATACAAAGTAGGTACGCGTGCTTGCGTGGCTTTTGTATGTAAGCTAACTTAACGCAGTATGCCTTATTTCCTGTTCATGCCTTTGTTTTAATGCGAATTTTATTTTGCTTTTACATATGAATGTAGCTTTAAAGGAATATGTTAAAGTGGGTGCGGTGTGCACTTTTGTTTTTTCAACAGTACAGTATACATTAATACTACAATAGCGCGTTCCATTAACATACGAGTGTGCACATTTATACGCATTATAACAAAGATACATCACAGAGCTAAGATTGTCCATAAGAGGTTTTAGTAGCTTTTAGTTAATTTGAAGCGCATCGAAATATAAGTCTGACGAGGGAAATTATTCCAGCAAAGTAGCAATTGCTTTAAATAGGAATTGCTTAATTTTACAAATTATTTTGAGCATTTCCTGTTTACGAATATAATAAAAATGATTAATTAAATATATAAGTAACCAAAATTAATTCTCCATTTGTGAAAAACATCAAAATATGAAAATAAATTTTGAAATGGTGGATACTTGAAAATTTTAAATGCTGATACCGAAGCTTTTATGAATATCGAACATTTTCCGTTTTTATTTTTCGAAGTTTTCACTAATAAAAGAAATATGTTCACTTAAGAGCAAAGGGTCCTTTTATCCTTTTAAATGAAAAGGCATAGCAGCTGTTTCATAATTAAATAGAGACACGGAACATATGCTTATAGCATTGAAAACCGTGCACATTCGTAATAAACAGCATTTCTTTCTTAATGTTTAATACTTAAGAGTAATCAACCTTATTTAAAGGAATTATAAAAATGAAAAATTGCAGTGTCCATTAGCAGAAGCATTTAGATCCAAAAGCTCTCGGAACGATTATGTTTTTGAGAGGACAGAAATTAATTAATTATGTTATTTTGAATTAAAATTCATACTTATTTCAACACTTTTTTTAAATTTATACATTGACAAATTAATACCTTTAAGAAAGAGCTTATTTGTTTGCAAAATATTAATCGAGGCTCTTTTCGCCTCATGATCATTAAACTTCTAAATCAAAGGCATTTTATATAGTTCAAAAAAGAGTCAATAGTTACTAGATGCTTAATATGAGTTGTTAGGTGGATGTTCCATCTCCCGGAAGCCATCTTTATCACTTCAATCTTCGTAATAATAGACTGGAACCTTGTCATGAAGCAGTGGACACAATGAAATGGAATTTCTCGTCTCCTCTTCTTTATGACGTCGTGCAGTTTGTGCTTGTTGTGTTTCTTTGCTTGGAGTTAATTCAGAGAATTTTCTTGTTGGTGCTTCCTTAGTTTATGCCACTCTAAGGATTAATTCTGGAGAGAGAGTAGTAATAAATGACCATGGTTTCATATCTGGCGACAATGAATTTCTAATATTTCTTTTTGAATACCTTGGAAATAGATCATATGTTGCTCCTTCTGAAAGGTGGGAAAACCGCGCCACCCATCGTAACATGAACCTTATTGATGTGAAAATTTACGTGAATAATTAAAAAAAAACTCTTGCAACGGGAAGCCCCAACATTAGTGGAAATTTTAGAGCTTCAATCTCCTGTCATTGAGTAAATCATCATCACTTAGACAAATGCCTTCTTTAGTCAGGGTGAATTTTGGTTTTTTATAAATCTTGTGTTATTTATTTATACATATTAAAACCTTTTTTAGTTATTTCAACATTTTCAGATCGCTTTATATGTTCCTCTATAATAAAATGCATAAAACAGTGAAACAAATATATTACTTTCTTAGATTTTACTTAACTTTTCCCAAGGCCCAGAACAACAACACTGGACAAACACTTTAGCTAATTTTCAAACATTTTATACAACACGGTTTTAGAATTATCCCAAGTAATATAACAAGAGGTTCTGAGATTCCCTATAAATTCACGAACGTAATGAGTCTGGAAAATTCAGACACTCGTGTGATATTTATTATGACTCTTTCACGGATAACACAAGAATTTAATTAACATTCTCATAACCTTGGCTGTAGCATTGCATAGGCTTTCATACTGGGTTTGTGCAGACGGAAGCAAAATTTCAGAGCAGTACACTGCTCACAGAAGCGACTCTATTTTACTAACCGACTGGCAAACTCTTCTTTTGCTGGCGTTCTGTACTAAGATGCATGCACGTATTCGCTTACAAATTTTCCACCATGCACCTAAGATGTTTTCTTCTCATAAAAATTGTTTACCACCGTATCTCTGTTGGGCGACGAAAAAAAAATTTTTTCCAGTTTTTATTGACTAGCCCTCATAGATTGTGCTCACATATAGTGCGCTTACCTCTCTATAGATGGCGCTATGTATTGCCCTGCATATTTTTAAATTTATTTGCTTTTTATACGTGGACTCGATAGCTTTAGGAACTTAACTTTACATAAAATATGCTCATTAATATTTGCTGTTTTCAATTGTACTTTTGTTGACGCCTGGAGCATTAAAGTAGCGATGATTCTGCCAGTTGGTAGGCCCGCAACACAGAACATTACTGTTAGATTACGTAATTACAGCAACAGATATGTGAACTATTTTGAAGAAAAGAGAATTTTTGTATGAATACACTGTAGTTATAATATCAATTCGTATTGAACAGTTAAGTGTTTAGTTATTCTTTTCTAGAAGTAATTGGAGCTACACTTATGTATATCTAAATGGCTTTTTTTATTACGTCTGTAATCAAAAAGCACATGTAAATGCATGCAAAGCAATGAATGGATTTATAACTAAAATGCGTATATAATACAATTAATGATAATTAACTACAGGGATTAGGCCTGTTGTTAAGGGTAAATAACAAACAGGGACATAGCAGACTGGTGGTACTCCAGCAATGTGAGCAGCAAATTCCATCCATGCCCGAGGCACCGCCACTAGTGGCCGTTAAGGCGCGGACTCGTGAGCGGAGGTCTGGGGGTCAAATCCGCCACGACTGTCCTGCTGAATGAGGTTTTTTTTTTTTTTCCAGTTTTCCTTAGTCCTTATAAAAGACAAATGCAGGGAAGGAACCCTAAGCTCAGGCCTGGAACGTTTCCTTCCTTAAAAAAAATCCTGTCCCAATATATCATTTCATCTCATGTCTCCACCGCGGGTGATACCTCAGTAGTAAAAACGGGCGTAACACTATTAAAAATGCCTGAGGCTGGAATTTCACCCACAACCTTTAGGTCAACGATTTCTTCTCATTTGGCGCTACAGCGTAGGGAGCCTTGGCCTTCCGCGGTGATCTCTGCATCCTCTACCTCCGTCTTATGGTTTCCTCGATAGGGGGCAGTATTTGAGAGAGCATGTGATCAGCATACAGGCACCCCGCCAGTCGCCTATCAAAACTAGGGACTAATCGCAGTAAATAACAATCACCAGTGCCTACATAACAACAATAATATGTAACTAATAAGTAAGCGGAGGACATGGCCCAAAATGCCTATATTTTATTTTCATTTAAAACGTAGGAATTGAAGTTAAAAACGTATTTCAGGAGAAAATTAAAAAAAAATTATTTATTAGCTTAAAATAGGAGTTTATACGAAAACAGGCGTAGAATTTTAATACGCATTTCTTCAGATGGCACGTTAATTAATTGGAGCCATGTGGCGAGCAATCGCAATGCCACCAAGCCAACTTTTATACGGTAAAGTTCCATGCGTGTTTAATTCATTCCAATAACGATTTAATGTTATGTTTAAAAAGAGAAATTCCTTTAAATCTTAGACATATATTTTCGTGTTTATTTGCTGTGGGTGTTGGAATACATAGCGAACAGTAGATCCCGTAGGAGTTGGTGATAATATAAAATAAACAATGTAAAATATTTCTGAATAAGCTGTCAATTTATAATCATTCAAACTGTTTACTAAATGGTGATATTATATTCTTTCAGGTATACTGCAAAGTGTATGTACATTACGTATTAACCTTGTTCTCAATTGTTCCTTCACATAATTTGGCCGTGGTTAATCCCTTTTCAAAGGTACACATCTTTTCAGATTAAATGTGAAGAGTACCATTGGAAACATATCCAAATACTGTCACTTCACAGAGTAAAGCACTAAAACAAATATTTCTCTTCAATAGATTCTTCCTAAAGCTGAGACATTCGTTGATTTATGCCGTTCTTGTGCACATTTCGGCTGTGCCTATTACCTTCCCACCCCCTCTTCATCCTCTTACATACTTGTCCAAGTCAGAAAGTTTCGTTCACTAGCCTTTCGCTCCTATTGGTTGGGACAATTAGACATTTCTGCATAAGTATAACGTAATTTTCTCCTTTCATTGTTAACATTGATATCGCTTCGCTAATGACATGAATAGATGTATGGCGCGGTGGGTTTGAAGCCTTCTCGATAGCCCGACCCAGTGACCCAGGTATTATAATAATATTGTTTTTTTAATACCTTGCTCTACTTTTTTGTATTTTGATCATGCAGTAGGAACTTATATGGTAAAGGCACGTTCTTGAAATTATTGTAATTTGAGGCTAGCACTAAACGCCTTTTATTTTGCTTCATGTACGATTTGATAAAGCATTTTAATTCTGTTAATTTTTTTTAAGTTTAAAAAGCAAATATTGATTTAAAGGTTCTTGCTTCTAAAAGTTATTTTGCTTTTGCCGTTTTACACGAGGGTCATTCTTCAGGATGAATGTAGTTTTGCATGTAAATTATACTTGACTTGTTGTTAAATAAGAACTTCCTTTGAATTTATTCTTCTGCGGTACTGGAAATTGCGGCTTCCTTCTTGATCTAAATATTGTCCGCGGGGAATAAAATACTTTGGTAACTAAAATTGCATATTAAAAACAACTCTAAACTTTTAAAGTATGTATTTTTGTATTTATAAAAGTTTAATGCCCTTTAAGGCTACCTATTTTGTATTTTTAGTGCCTAAAAGTCTCATTCTAAAACTAAGATATGCTGAGAATTCATGCAATCTTTATTGGTTTTTCAATTTCTATGGTTATAAAACTAATTAAAATTAACTTGGTCAGTAAACATTTATTTTGAAAAACAGTTTAATGTTCCTTTAGCACCTCTGAAGATGGACTTTAATGTTCCTCTCAGAATATGCTCATGTTTATGCTCGGAGTACTGAGCAAATTTCCATGCTTAAATAAGTTTCGAGAAAGGAGGAAAATTTGATACCTCTTAACGAATATGGGAGTTCCTCTTCTGCTGTTATTTATCATGAACTCGAGGAGGAGCAAAGAGAGCCGGGTGGTGAAGATGTGCAGTAGCAGATACAAGTAATTCTGTTTGTAGACGGACATTCTGCGCGTACTTGTGCTTGCTGAACTTTCTAGGGGGCGCTTCAAAGTTTACATCGTTTAGCAAACGAAGATTTATCATCGTGGTAACTTTGTTGATACGAGGTAGGAAGTTTGCATTGGAAACGTCCGTTAACTTCGCTCTTTCTGTCATCTCATTTATCTTTGTCGCAGCGAAATCATAAAACACTGTACTAGATAATGTACATACGAACACTCTTTAAAAACAGTCTGGCATGTTCAAAACGGTCAATATTTTCCTCCTTAAGGGGAGTATGAAACACCTATTCTTGTAATATTAAATTTACCAGCTTTAATTCCCATTTCTCAAGGACTATTAAAGCTAATGAAGCGAAAATGTTACAGTATACAAATGCACACAATTAAAAATTGCTGATCACTATACTGTGATGCTGATGTAAATTAGAATTTATTTTCAATTGTTTGTTCTTTTTCTATTTTATTCCAATTTTTTTAAGTTATCACCTTTTTTCCTAGCTCAACAATAATAGATCCACATTATTACAAATATCATGAATAAGTGATAAAAGTTTCAAAGTGATAGCTTATATAGATCCTAAAAAATTGTAAATTTATGAGAAATTTAGTTTTTCAATAATTGCAGCAAAAAAACTACAAATTAATTTTTTGAGGAAACACCAGTTAAAACCTCCAACATTGAAAAACAACAAAGAATGAGGTCATGGAAACAAACACAGTCCATTTATGACATACAACTTTTTTTATCATTCAAGACAAACCACAGCCTTCCAGAGTAAATAGTCCTGAGATAGAGAATTTTAACTTAAAGTGCTTTAGGGGGGGGGGGAGGGAAGTTGCTGCAGTGACACAATTAAAAATTATAAATTACTTATAATCAAGGAACATTAATGAAAACAATATCAAAATAGGAAATTACAAACAATAAAATGATGCAAAAACAAAAATATGATTTTTTGTCTGCGTTCCCTTTAATACCTCCCTTAAATTCACCGATAAGAGCTTGTGCTGTTTTAACATTTTTTTATAATTTAGTTGTAACTCTTTTAAAAATGTGTTCCACTTATATTTTATTTAGAGGGTATAATTATTCATAAAAAAAGACTGCTATAAATAACAATACATGTTATTTAAGTTTCGCTAAACACCACAAAACCTCAAACCAAGAATTCCAAAAAAGATTCTTCTAATCTCTTTCTCTGCGTTTTCTTCTGTCAATCTCAAACTTATTAATGTTTATTCATTTGCCACATAAAGCGAGTAATTTGATATGGCTCGAGGACACATCTAAAAACTGGTTTAGTGAATACAGTGGTTCCAAAGGATGTCATGATTTTCAAATCAAATAATACGATGCATAATTGTTAATAGTAATAAAAAGCTTTTTATTTAAAATGTGTTTTTCTGCTTTCACTTCTTAAAAACATCCTATCTACGTTATCTCTGGTCTTAGATATAATTGGATTTGATTAGTAGAGTCGGAGGAAGACATTTTGTACGTCAGCCTTGTTCTTAGCCCCTTCCGGGAGGAAGGGATATGTGAGGGAGACACACAGCTACCAGGATTCAGAAGCGATAAGGTACGGACGTAGACGGAGTTTTTAGCAATGTTTCCAGAGAGAACACCCTGGCGCCGCAAAGGCTGCCCCCACTACAAAGAGTATGTATGAGCCTCTCATTCGGAGAGCTTTCTTACCAAAAGTCGAGGTGAAAACCTTTATAAAGCACAGGCCACTGCCACACCGCACATAGCACCAACCCCATATCACCTCACTATTTCGATTCTGTAACACAACCAAAGGAGTAAAATGAGGTGAAATGGGAGAACGGGAAGTTCTCGAAAAAGGGAAGGGAAGGGAAAGGAAGGGAAAGGAAAGGAAATGAGTGGAGTGGAGAGGAGAGGAGAGGAGAGGAGAGGAGAGGAGTGGAAAGGAAAGGAAAGGAAAGGAAAGGAAAGGAAAGGAAATGCCCATCCCAACATTCGGCTAAGCGACCAGGGAAAACTGCAAACAACCCCAATTTTGGATGGCCGGTTGCTCTGTTTCTTAAAAGTCTAAAATCAATTTAAGTATTTATAATGTATGTTTAAATAAATTAAATGATAGTAATTTTATGCAATTCAAAATATAATTATATATTTTAAAGCCTTTTTGAGATCAAAATATTTTTCTTAATTTTACTGCTGGAAAACTTACATATTTTCTGACTGCTTCACATTTTGTGATTGCAAACAAAATAAAACTGATCAAGGAAGTAACCTAAAGAAAAGCAAAACAACGTTGAAGGATGGTTTGCTGTTATTTATAACATGCACTTACTAAGCCTGTTAGTCTGTGCCCTCTTTATGAAAATATATTCTATATACATGAAAGACAACATCAGATGCTGTTCCAAAACGCCGCGTTGTAACCGTCATGTATTAAGGCTTTATAGGATATTGTGTACAGAATGTTGTCCCACATAAAACTTCAATCTCTTCTCTCCCCTGTTTTATTACACAGTGTGCCAGGCTCCTAACGCTGTTAGCGCTACGAGGTCATTAGTTTTTATTAAACATAAACATCAGAGTGTTACTCGACATTTTATAGTTGATCGAATGGCGTGCCTTTATTGACCTCTCTCCCCGTTTAAACGGCATCGAATGATCGTTTGGTTCTCAGATTATTTCTGCAGAGATAAGCAAAGGTTATCTGATTTGCTCCCTTTAATAGTGACCTGAAGCAGGAACTATGGTAGCATAACATCAATTGAAAATTAAATTACTTTCTAAGCTGTCGAAACGTTAACAACTGTTTGATATTTGTTCTAGTAAAGGTAAAGAGAATATCGAACGTTTTTTTATGTGTTGAAGTGGAGCAAAAAATATAAAGTTTAAAATATTTTATATTTTGTTAAATTAATGTCAGACATTACTGATAATTTTTCGCATGACTAATTAAGGCGCGGACTCATGAGCGGGAGGTCTGGGGTTCGAATCCCACCAGCACCACCCTCCCCGACTAAGGTTTTTTTTTTCCAGGGTTTCCTCATTCCTCATAAATGGCAAATGCCGGGGAGGAACCCTAAACTTAGGCCTGGAACGCTTCCTTCCTTAAAAAAATTCTTTCCCAATATATCATTTCATCTCATGTATCGCAAGTGTCTACCGCCTGTGGTGGCTCAGTAACATAAAAACTGCATGAATAAAAATGTTCAAGCCTCCCCCTCCAAAGTCAAAATAAAATACATGTACGATTGTTTATAAAGAAAAGAAAACGCTATCTAGTCTTGGCAAACTTCTGTGCTTTATGTTAGTAATTCTAGCAAAAACAGATAAGAACAAAGGCTATGGGTAACTAACAATATATAAACTTTATTCTGTACAAAATTCGAGTATTATAATTTCTCGTTTCCGGGCTATTTCATTTAAACTAATGGCCAGGCAAAATGCCTCTGAAATAATACATTTTAATAATAGGAGTAACAACACCGGCCATGAAAGCCTAAAGTATGTGGATTGCGGCCTTCTGCATCAACTGGTATATACCTAAATAGGATGTAAAGGAGAACAGAGTTCAATAATTATTTTGTCAAATTTTTATTAAGAAATGCAAATAAATTGCACAAGTCAACAAATTTTTAACCTTTTTTGTCAATTCCATGCTCAAATACCCGATAAGGACTCACTTCAGTGGCTGAATTCGCAAAAAATGTAAATTGCTCTATCGAATTGCATTTCTGAGTTATTGTTGGGTACCTGTAATATGTATTAATTTGTATATCCACAGATATCATGTTGTATTACGTTCAAAATGACAGGCATATATTCTTAAGTTTTATTATTATTTTTTTTTTTAAACTTAGACTGAGTTACCATAATTTAGAAGCACTACTAAATTTTGATGCGGCGATGACTCCATTTCTAAGATTCATGATGATAACCATGTTGTAAATCCATTAAGTCATTTATGGCGCTGCAAACACACAGTACATTTTTCATTTCATAAAAAGAGGTTTCCTTATTACGGTCGTAAATCACAGTAACACATGTCTGGAGGTAATAATTTCCATTGATGCAACCTTGAAACAAGAATTGAAGCGGTATATCAACTTCAACTCTCATAGTATTAATAATTGCAGTTATAATCATGCATTTTTAAATTAATACTAACAATCATATGTTTCATTTTATATAAGAATTCCAGAACTACTGGTAGTAGTAGAGCACATTTGTATGTTAACAGGCATATAATATGAAAACCTAATTGTATATTTTATACGTAATGTTAAAATGTAAAGAAAATTGTGTTTCGTAGCAAAAATGCCTGATACCGTTGCGCCGATAAAGAACCTCTCATATGGAGAAAAGGGACCAGTGAGGGTTTTATTTTGTGTATAAACGGAAGCCCATGTATTGTCTGGTTGTTAAAGGGATACGAAGTCGTTGTGAAAAAGGTACTTGCATGGGAGAATAAATAGACGCATAAGGTTTAGATGGATCGAAACCGTTTAAAAAGTAAAAGCCCACGTATTAACATGCAGGCTACATAAAGCCAGGACAAATCAGGAAACATGTAAGTAAATTTTCTAGCAGCCATTCAGAGACCTGGATTCATACTAAAGTTCCAGAAACTTCGATCTGTTAAAGTCTTGCAGCCAGTCGAAAATTAGGTTAAAATGTTCCAGAAACTTCGATCTGGTAGATCCTATAGCCAATTAGAAAGCTAGGTTCAAATTAAGCTTCAAGAAGCTTCTTTCAGTTAAATTTAAAAAGTAGCTCAGCATCCTAACTGTTGGATTTCGAAATGAGTATAAAGAACCGATTTTCGGGACATTGTTGTGTAGTTACAAGTTAGTTACATATAGGTTACAGGCCAGTCCAATCAGTTACATGTTAGTTACAGGTCAGTTGCAGTGCAATTTTTACAGTTTATCTAGTGTCGCCGAGACGTGAGGCAGTAAGAAAAGCTTAAATCTAGAAGAAGAATTGTGGATAATCTTGCGCGAACCGCGACATTGAACAATATAATTGTTGGCGAGTAAACGGTGTATTTTGGACTTATATTCGTTCACAAGGAACAGTGCAAGTTACCGTGTATATTATCCAGAGACAGATTGCTATGAGATGTGATAGAAATGACTGTGGGATCTAAAAAGAATAATTTAAAGGAAAGATTATTCTGTTGGCTAGAATAAAATAATATAAATTTCAATGCATTCTTAGTCTCTTAGGTTTAAGGTAAGGCATGCAGCATCGCAGAATACCGCAATAAACAAATTGTGCATTTCAAGAAGTGTTCTCTGTTATCCCAGTTAGTCAATCCTTCTTGCTCCCTAAGATAGATCACGTCCAATTGGAACCAGGAGTGGTAACTTTTAGAACGCAGACGAGGCACTTTGATGGTCCGAGTCTGCAAGCGGAGCGATAGCTGGAGGAAACTTCAAGACGACGACCCAAACATCAGTGACCCTCACTTCGACATCTTCCTGATAATTCTACAAGTCACAATTATCGAAATTCGCAATATTCAAATAATCTTGTTATATAGTGCTTACCGGCATTTCTGGTTCCCTCGCCATTGAAGTAAACATATCCCCCAGCTGTCTCCTCGCTTATCCTTTTGTGTATCCGTAGGCCTTGACCATTTACCCACACCTTTTATCAAATCTATTCTTCCACGCCACCCCGACCACACGTAACCGTTCCATAATTCAGCATCTCGCACTAAATCAATTAGTTTGTATTGCTGGATAAGATGTAGATATTTCTAACTAGACATATACCCATCAATACTAATGATCAACTGAAGATGACGTTTTAGAACTTTTGTGTCGATCAGGCACAGGAAGTTAATCATCAGAAACCGGAAGTTTAGGCATTTATTTTGATTAGGCAAAAAGGCACTTAAAATACTGAAAATAGCAGTAATAGAATTAAAATAGGAATTTATTGAACGTGAAAACAGAGAACATAGTCATTTATTTGAATGAAAACAGGTATTTAAGATACTTAACAATTTCTTTATCACATAATTACAGTACTTAAGCTTACTTTTCTTGGTTACAAGCAACAACAATATATTTTTAAAGGTATCAAAGATAGTCGAGTTTATTTTCTATCTGTTTATGCGTTAATAGGGGAAGCAGGTTAGTATCTCTCTTACCTGTGATGCACCAACTGTGGGAGGTGAGAAAATTCCAGCACTCTTGTATGCAGACGCTGTGGTATTGTGGTCAATTTCAGTGACGAGGATATAGAGATGCATTGACAGTCTGGGGATTTATTGCACTACCTGGGGTTTCACGGCCAATGCGGAGAAAACAAAGGCTGTCACTTTTTAAAAACAAAGGCCGGTTTTCAGCAAGGAAGAGTTGGTATTATCTAGAGATAAGAGCCTAGAATGTTAAAAGCATCATATATTTAGGTATTAACTTAACAATGAACGGTAAATGGTCAAGGCGTATGGATACACAAAAGGATAAGCAAGGAGACAGCTGGGGGGTATGTTCACTTCAATGGCGAGGGAACCAGAAATGCCGTAACGCACTTTATAACATGTGTAAAATTGAAAAAATAATATCGACAATAAGTTGTCGAAAATGTGAAGGTTGAAGCGAACACAAAATCTACAACAAATTCAACTAATTTTCTGAAAAGAATTCTAAGGGTTTATAGGAGCGCGGCAAATTGTAAGGTAAGAAAAAAAGTTCGACAGCATTTGGATACAATGTTTTATAAAATCGTGACGATTAAATACTGGTTAGGCCTAATGAGGGAAGCAGACACAAAGTTAAACTTCATTTGCTATTAGGAACAATTGAAAAACTGAAAACTGGGCATGTACCATAAAATGGAGTTTGAAAGGAATAGGTATGGCAGATGGGAGTTAGAAATAGAAGAAATGTTTGAAGGAAAGCTTGAAGAAAATTAATTGATATTAATAAGCAGGCAATGGAAGGTCAATGTACTAACAAAATATCGCTGGAATTAAAATCAGAACTAAAAGGGGCATGGGGGAGGAAAATATGTATAAATGATATGACAAAAGAAGACAGAATTGTAATAGTCTGGCTCCGCCTCTCAAGATGGAAAGCGCAGAAAATAAAGGATGAGGCGGGCGAAAGAATGTGTTCTTTGTGTGGAAAGAAGGAAAAATGGGTACATATTCTTACAGAGTGTGAAGCTACAGAGTGCTGGAGGCCGCAGATTATCTCCAAAAATTTATGAGGTCAAGAAGGTGTAGGGCGACATGTCTAAATTTGGTACTGGATAAGAATAATTGATAAGGACTTTGTAAGTTTATTAGGAAGATGAGGTGGGCAACAACGTTTCTAGCTAGAGAGGACATAACATATAATTGTTTTAATATATTTTAAAGTCATATCTGTTTGTTTTTTATTTTTGTTGTTTATATATGTATTAAAGTATACATTTCTTTTGTTAACTACCCTGTAATTATATATTTGAACTACTACTTATTAATGACATCATTTTTTTCCTACATGATAGGGGGAAGGGTAGAATTATTTCATAAAGTTTGTATATATATGTGTATAATTCTGTGTGTTTGGGTTTTTTTTTTTGTTTTGTTTTCTCAGCATTTCATGTGTGTAAATAGGCGCACAAACGTCTGACTAGACCCATGCGCTGGTTAGTTCAGTATATACTTTATGTATCCGCAAGCCATTATTGAAATAAATACGCTTACTACTACTGCTGTACTGAACACATTTTACGGTATTTATTGTACAGCTGTACCGCCCTCATTTTCTAGTTTGTCATTGTTTGTTACATTTATGTAGCTGAGAAGTCTCCACACAAATTCCCTAGAATTGTCTTGCGCAGAACGATACAAGATCATTCACCAGGACTACAGTACTTCCCTCGTTCTCTCTGTTTCCTGGTATTCGTATGTCCGAGGTAACCGTGCATTCCTTTCACTAATGAAGATTCTTCTATTTAAAGAGCTTAAGTGAATGGGTTCGAGAGAAAGTTTTTGACTGCTTGAAAAGAAATAAACGTATAACAATATTCTCAATTAATATTTTTGTGAGGTGAACATGCCATTTAATTTTTATGATTTTTTCACTGCGATATATTAAAATTCTTTAAGCACTATTTTCAAATGCTTTAAACCTTAAAATATACAATAGAAGCCAAAAAGGCAAAAATAGGCGAAATAAAAACTGTCCCTGCCGACCCCAAATGTACGAAAATATGTTCATTTCTATCCACCCAGAAAGAAAAGGACTTTTGCCTAACTTTCGGGTTCTGGTCATCACTTTGTGGCACAGGCTTTAAATTTGTTACCACTTCGGAATAAACAATGAAATGTTTGCAGTAAATCGTGAAATTTTTCGTCAAGGAAAAGTGACAAGTACAAAATGCATAGCTCTCTTCTTTCCTTCTTGCCACTCGGATAAAATGACAAAGAAAGAACTCGTGGCCTGAATTTTCAAGTCTTATTCTTTAGTTCCAGTTTATGTCTACAAATGGCTAGTGTTAAATAATAATTTCTATATATAAATGTATATATTGGTGGTTAAACTAGAAGTCTGGGGTTTTATTACAATTCGCCTCTTAAGGAAGTAATCTCTGATGGTAGAGAAACTTTAGGGAGGTCTCCAGGATATACAGAATCAGATGACAAAGTTTCATGATTCAGTTTTTGGAGGAAGACACGATAGTTTAGTTGGTTAGAGCGTCAACTCGGCAGTCTGATGATTCGTTGTTCGAATCTCGGCCGAGAATCCAACATTTTTATATATTCGCGGCTAGTATAATGCTAAATAGAAATTGTTAGCAGGTGTAATTGTTTTCCTATTGTTTTGCGATTTGGGGGTGATTTTTCAGAATATTTAAAACAAACTGAAATGTGAATTGAAGTTTTCCTTGCGGCGTGATGACTGCATTTTTCCGGGCTTCAGCCAGGCGAAGAACAAGTTCTAACAGAAATTATTTGAATGGTTTACACACCGGCGAACTGCAAAACTTGACATGATGTCGCGTGTTTACATACTATCATTAATCTTTTCTTGTCCTTGCTTACCAACAAACAAAGCTCTCACTTGTTAACTCAGTCAGTTTCTTTACTATTACTTGAGTAAAAGGATGAAATACGGAATTCTGCTATGCGCTTAGGGACCAATCAGCTATGGGTATTCTCCCCTCGGAAAACCTAGCCTTTAATCAACAGGGATTTTTGACCATGACAGTTTTATACAATATGCAAGTCCTTGCAAAAGCGAAATTCTTTCGTCAGGATCAGTGGCGGTTTTTGATACCAAGCTTAGTCCACGACAATGTCTGTTTTTATGCTTTTCCTCGTTCATATGTCCTTGTAACTCTAAACGGAAACCGATAAAACTTTGATTTAAATTTAAATTTATCAAATAAAATTTTGTAAGAGCTAATGTTCTTGTTTATGTTACTAAATGCTGCTGAAAGTATTATTTTGATGGTTGAAATATTTCTGAAATCTGGCGGGCCAAGCACTACAATGATTTCATCGATGGCCAAAGCTGTGCGTTAATGACTTCGTCACAATTCACCCCATAAGCAAAAGAGAATAGCCCTGCAGCTAATTTTTATATCAGAATATTTTATCGCATTGTTAAAGAGAACTTTCCTCCTGCTATGGGACATCTATTAACATGTAGCCTGGAAAAATCGAAGTGTGAAAGAGCAAAGTGGCGGGATCAAAATGGCTAGTATAAACGCCCTCTTCACTGATGAGAAACTGCTCATGGTAGAGGGCTAGTAAAATAAATAAAACGACAAAGATCTAAGCATTGAACTCCTAGGAAACCAAAAGAACAGCTCTTCAGGTCCATGGAGGTAACCAGCCAGCATCAATAAAGACTGGTGGAGAATATCGTACCAAACGTTGACATCTATTCATTTCTGTCAGCTTTTACTTTTTAAGGCTTCTCCTTTTGAGGGGTTGCCTTTTATTGCCTGTCACCAAACTCCTGCCAGTCAAAGTTCCATTCTTTCGTTGTCATGGCTTATTTTTCGTCTTTTCGGTGACTAAAGTAAGCTCTTGTAGGTCATCTATCTTTTGACACTCTTCGAATGGGACCGTGCCAATTCTATTCTTTCCACAACCGATTCTTTTTGCATCATTCATTCCCTTATTTCTTATTTGCCGCATTCTATTGCTCTCTGTCAACAAGGGACAAAAACTGTGAAGTAGATTCTTGGAAAAGGTGGTGAGATATTTAAACGCAATACCTTTCTGTAGTTTTTAACAAGATTCATTTCCGATTTAAAAGGCATGGACAATCCAAACAAGGCTCAGGAATAATGTTCCAGAGTTCATTGCTGTGAAAGGCTGATCTCTGGTTTATCGTGCTCTCTAAAGGTTACCCCGGGGCTATCCTTTGAATCTGGGATTACATCTACAATATGAAAGAGCAGCTACAGTACACTGATTTTATATGCCGCGCTAATCAACGTATCTCTTTAGTCAACAAAACAAGCGAATCACACAATGTTGCAATGTATTTCTATTTCCTTTATCTTATCATTCTATTAGTTTACATGATCGACTCTGTGTTGTTAGTCGGTTTTAACGTGTGTTCAGAATAGGGAAGCCTTGATAGATTTTTTAGTAGTGTTTAACGCCCGTTTTTACTACTGAGGCACCACACGCGATGAACACTGATGATATATGAGATGAAATGATAAATTGGGAAAGGATATTTTTTAAGGAAGGAAACGTTCCAGGCCTAAGCATAGGGTACCTCCCCGGCATTTGTCAGTTATGAGGACTGAGGAAAACCTGGAAAAAACCCAGTCAGGAAGGACGGTTCTGGTGGAATTCGAACCCCAGACCTCCCGCTCACGAGTCCGCGCCTGTGTGTTTCCGATACACAGACTACGTGCTTCCATCAAAGAGAAAATGCGAGGAAAGCTGAGTGGTGGTGTGCGCTTTCTTCACGACAACGCGCCTGTACACACAGTTCTTGTTGCAAAGAAAGCTGTGAAGAAATGTGACTTTAAGGGAATTGACCATCCACCCTACAGCCCAAATATAGCTCCTAGCGACTATTTCATCTTCTCAAACCTTAAAAAGGATCTTCGAGGAAGAAAATGTAAGTGTGACGAAGTAGGATGGATGCTATTTATGCCCATTTTGCAGACAAGACTTCTGGCTATTATTTTGGGGGGGGATTGAAATGTTAATTCAAAGATGTGAGAAGTGTATTGCAATAAAGGGTAACTATATTGAAAAGTGAAATATATTTCTTTGTCTTTATCATACCTAGAAAATGGTTAGGCCGGAAACTTGTGGATCTACCCTCGTATATATATACATATATAAACAAGAACTAGAGAAGCAGTAGTAGATAGAAGACTTAAATAATAACACAAATATCGAATGTTTCCAACAGCTTGTGTTCTTTTCCAGAGGTAGAAGACAAGTGAAGGTGGTAATAGTAAATGTTCTTCCTATCTTTTGCAATATCGTACCATCCCAACGCAATCAATTCAAATGCAAACAAAAAGATGTATAAGAAATTCACTACCATTGTTACTGCTTGCGTCCCTGGAATTGAGAGCATCAAACCTATTTTGAAAGGATGTCACGATACTTCATTAATGCATTATGCAAAGTTATGCCCCGCCCTATTTTCAGAACACATCATAACCTTAAAAGTATATTTCGCCGCAGCCTATCAATCACCTAAATGCAAAATCTGTTCGCTAATTATGCCATATAATTCGTTCAACAACACTAATTTATTCAGAGAATTTAAGATTACTTCATTTGTAACTGTGTTTTAAGAATGTCGTATATGTGTTATTTTGTAATCTTTGAGAAACATTTTATATTGGTTTAACTTCTGCTGTGGTTTCTCTCCGTATGATAGGTGTTTTGTTAAAAGCAAATCTCCCTTAACGACTCCCCAACATGCCCTATCCCACTGTAAGGATTTTCATGCGTGATATTCATGCCCCTTAAGGATCTTACAGCTATATTTTTGCATAAAGAACTTACACTACTTATTAGTTTTAAATTTTATGTGTTTAACATTCTCCTTTCTACTTTGTTATTACTATTTTTAATTTTTTCAATTATTAATATATTTCTCGTTCTTATATTTCTTATCTCGCCCTTTTCCCCTTGTTTTATGTTTTATCAATTTCCATTTATTACGTTACCTTCTAGATTCAATATTTATTTTTACCACCCCCATTTGTCTTCTGTCTTTGAAGAGAACACAATGGGTTTGAAATATTTCGATATTTGTGTTGCTGTTTAAGTGATTGATTATCTCCGCTTCTGTAGTTCCTGTTATTTAGCTACTTTATTCCGAGAATTATTTTATTTATTAAGTAATTAATTTAATTATCATATTACGAGTTGCATTCAAGTTGCAACACCTGCAATTTTTTTTCTCTCTAACTAATCCCCGGAAAACTATGAAACTTGTGCCATTTATCAACGTAATTCCCTTCAGGCGTACACATTTTTCACAAAGCTGAAAGTTGATTCCATGGCCACTGCAAACGCTTCTGTAGGATATCTGAGTGAATCGGAGTGCTTCCATTGAGCAGACGCGCTTCGTTTCAGGATTGAAAAGCGGCATCCATGCTCATCCATTGTCACAATCAATGAAAAGAATGTCACATCACGTGTCAACATTGCCTGACAACACGCAACGCGCCCAGCCTTGTGGTCGTCCGTCAGCATTCGTGGGACTCACCTGGAGGGCACTTTTCGCATTTTCAGGTCTTCATGCAGAATTGCGTGCACAGATCCCACGGAAATGCCAACTTTGGGGACAATGTGTTCCACCTCATCCAAAACAACTTTCTCCACTTGCTGGATGATGTCGTCAAACCGGTTTGTGCGAGGCCGGTTTGTTGTTACACGAAGGTCTGCCTTCCTTGTACTGTCGCAACCATGAACGCACTTTAGACACATCCATTATACCATCATCTTATATCTTCAATTGGTGTCAAACCACGCAAATGGAGAAAACGAATGATTATACGCTGCGCTTGTAATGAAAACGTCGAAGTATCAAAAACAGTCTTCACTCTCGCCGCTGCCGCTAGAGTTCTGTGTGCCATTTAGTGCCGCCAACTCTTGTCACGCATTAACAACGAGTGCACGCGTATTTTAAAGTAAACTGTATGTTTCCATCTATTTCCAGTCACGAGAAAAAAAATTGGAGGTGTTATAGCTTGGATGCAGCTCGTATATATAATATGAAAATTAAATTACATCATCCGGACGAGTGAATTAAAATACCATCGCTGCGATCATCTTTACTATTGTAGCACGTATGAGTGTTGAAAATGAATAAATGGAAGACCGAACCGGTTTAACCTTATTAATTTGGAACTAAAACCATAGATAAAATTATTGTATATTGATTCTTACTGTCTTCCAGTCGTGCCTTTGTAAAACCTTCGTTCACTGGTGTATTCAATAAAATAGTGAAATGTGGGGCTTGTGTGTTCTAATCTCAAAACGCTCCTTCAATCCCCGAGAAAGAGTCGTAGCGATAAAAAATTGTGACTTATATCGCTGATATTACGTCAGCTCATGCCCAACAGTTAAATTACTGTACCGTCAGGGTGCAGTCTCCCAGATCATAATTTCTTCAGCTCAAATAAAGCTCGTATTGTTCATCACACACCGCTCTTCTTCCTCTCTCTCAAGTAAGTGTACGTACTTAAGATTTCGAGTTATATCCTCTTTTGTGGAAAGATTATAGCTGGTGGTACACAGAAATCAACAGGACTCATTGCACAGACAAATAATTGTTTGCCTCTTTCTTCTCAATCAAACGCTTTGTTTTTAGGGGAAATTATTTTAGAATTCTTGTTGGGGACAGTAGATAACCCCGACTCGTCCATGTTAAAGATACGATGGTCTGCAATTTTTTGATCTCCTATAACCTGTCTCAAATAAAATAAATAAATAATTAAAAACTCGCTTAATATGAGGCTTATTGAATATTACGAAGGGATATTGGTAAGTTCTTAGCCTAATATAGAAAATTTAAAAATTTAATTTATTAAACCTTTCTAACTCCATACACTTTGCATATCATTCATAAAGAATTTTACGCTGATGACCTGAGTTGTTAAAGAGCGTCCATAAATAAAAAAAAAAATAAAGAATTTCTAAGCCTCTTCAGAAACTGTTTTCTTGCTCAGCCTGCCACTCCTCTAACAGTTATCAGTTCCATTCGGTGAAAATTTTTCCCCAAATAAATGTCGTTTTATGTTTAGAATTGATTGATTTGTTTTATTTACGTACGCTCTTTAACAACTCAGGTCATCAGCGTCCCATTCTATTCAGGGCGTGAAACGGCCGACAAATTTTGCTCAGAGGCCTGTAGCCGGAATTAAAGGCCGTCTTTGATTAAACTAACATTGTTATAATTAAGGCTAGTAATAATTAACATAAATATGATCTGATACATGTATGTAGTTTGTAGTCATTAGACAGCACCTGTGCTAAACAGTAATAAAGGTCCATTGTGTATTTATGTGAATGGAAAACGGTTCGGGTCGTTAAGCTTGGAAATGTTAAAAGTTTTGACCTTGGGGAAAAGGGTTATGTCCCGAAAAGAGGTAATTCTCTTTTCAGAGGGTTTAAAGAAAACCATTTGCCGAGACGCAGACAAAAGCAGAGAAATATATTCTTTCAATAACTAAGGGTAAAGGCACTAATGACTTTACGGGTGGATTTCTTTCGAAGAAGGAACAAATGTCAATCTCAGATGACAGCTCAAGTTTATATCCCCTCATGACAATAACATTCAAACGTCGACAGATTTTGACATGACTTTGCAAAACAAATAGATGTTCCTTATTTATGGCCGAGGTTTCATTGTGAACAAATTTGAAAGGACAGAATAGTGAAAGGATATGTCGGATTATAAAAATTTCCCAACATTTAGGGCAGGAATGTCCGTTCTTAGAAATATTATAACGTGAGAGGTATTTCCAGAAATTGGTCCCACACAACCAATAGAAATCTTACAAAATTGAACGAATCGGAGCGAGCCTGCATAATTATAGATATTAAGGAAGGACCAATAACGCAGATAGAATCGAACTGAGCTCCATAAATTTCGCGGATTTAATTTTCACGATGGGAGGTTCCTAATAAACAATAAACTTTACATCTGATATATAATGTAAGGGACTTGGAGAGAGAGAGACCTAGAGAGACAGAACAGGAGAGACTTGGAGAGAGAGAGCAGCAGAACTTCAACAGCAGTGAGACTTAGAGAGAGAGAGCAGCTGGACTTCTACAGCAGGGAAAAGTTAGCGGTCCGGGATTCGAGGCTAAGAGCTAAAGGTTGGATAGTCGGAGAACGGAACTGTAAGAGTCAATTTAAATAAGCGGGCAAAAGAATAGACAATCCAAATCAAAGTGAGCGAAGTCGGTAGGAGAAGAAAAATAGTCAGTCAGTTCAACACATTTCCAAGCTTACGCGAACAATCCAGTATTCTGTTAAGTTAAATAAATGATGTCAGATAAGAACTCCAGTGTTTCCGTGTAACTTTATAGATTTCCTTCCCTTCCCTCTGACTCAGACGAGTCACAAAATTCCAGAGTTCCCTGAGATAAAGGTTCCTGATCCCGACACAAGGGGCATCCAACCCAGAACTCAAAGAAACACAATTAATCCACGACTCCTCTTCCCGCGAGCGGACTGCTACCAGCTTATACCCCACGAACGGCCCCAAAAATGGCGCACACAACGTGGGTCTTCTAAGACTGGAAATAGGGCAAGGAAATAATCACGGAAGAAGCGGACGACACCAGACTGCAGACGCGGACGACGCCAGAGCAGTACCAGCAGTAAGTGTAACTTACTGAGTCAGCACAGCAGACTGCAGACGCGGACGACGCCAGAGCGGTACCAGCAGTAAGTGTAACTTACTGAGTCAGCACAGCAGACTGCAGACGCGGACGACGCCAGAGCGGTACCAGCAGTAAGTGTAACTTACTGAGTCAGCACAGCAGACTGCAGACGCGGACGACGCCAGAGCAGTACCAGCAGTAAGTGTAACTTACTGAGTCAGCACAGCAGACTGCAGACGCGGACGACGCCAGAGCGGTACCAGCTGTAAGTGTAACTTACTGAATCAGCACAGCAAACTGCAGACGCGGACGACACCGGAGAGGATCCTGCTGTGAGCGTAAAGCTTACAACCGCTGCCGAACACCAAGAAGAGGATCATCAGACAACAAGGAACAGGAACCGCAACAGCAGCAAACACAGAATAGAGAAGGTACAGACAAAAATTGAACTTTTTTGTAGAAACTGTATAGCATAAATAGGAAGGAATATAAAATTACATGTTATTGAGAAGTAGGAAGATTAACATGGCAGATCAGGGCAGAATAACGAACGAAGTAACAACGGTAGGAGTAGATAGTAGGCAAATGGGGGAAAATAGTAAGACAAATAAAAACCAAAGTAAAGAATTAGAAGACAGTAATCAATCAGATAAGAGTAATAGGGATGATAAAATATTAGAAATGATCAGTCAAATGAAACTACAAATAGAGAATTCACAGGGAGAGTTAAAAATAGATTTGCAAAATGCACAGAAGGAGTTCCAAAGTAGGCTAGATTCTAGACTAGAGAAAATAGAGAATTCACAGGGAGAGTTAAAAATAGATTCACAAAATGCACAGAAGGAGTTCCAAAGTAGGTTGGATTCTAGACTAGAGAAAATTGAGAATTCACAGGGAGAGTTAAAAATAGATTCGCAAAATGCACACAAGGACTTTCAGAGTAAATTAAATTCTAGGTTAGAGAAGATGGAGGAATCACAGATAGAAAGAATTAACAAGATTTTGGATACCAGGTTTGCTCAAATAGAAAATTCTCAGATAGAATTTAGTATTAGGGTCAGTAGCGCTCTAGAAAATAGATTAGAACAAATAGAAAAAGCTCAGGAAGAATTTGGAAACAAAATAAATGATTCGCAAACAAGTTTTCAGAGTAGGCTTGAGAAGGTAGAAAAATCTTTGTGCAGTAACATAGAAAATAAGTTTCAAGAAACTCTTAAAATTCAGACAAATTTTTCGAAACGGTTGCAAGAAAATAATGAGAATTGGGAGAAAGAAGTAGGAGAGAGAAATAAAGACTTTAAGGAAGTCAGAGAGAACATGAATAAAATAGATGATAAAATAATTGAAATTGAAAAAGTAGGGCAAGAGCTGAGAACAGCTGTTAGCAGTAAATATTCAGGGTTGGAGGAGCGAATGAACCAAGAGCTCAGATCAGTAAAATTGATTGTCCAATCATTAGACCAAAATCAAAGCCAACTATCGAAAAAAATGTCTGAATTGATAGAGAATAGACATAATGGTACTGTAGAGAATACTGACGGTAGTAATGTTAGTAGTGGAACATCAGAATCTCAGCCAGGCGACACATTTGTGACAGAGGTAAACGAATCTCAGTGCAACGCCTCGGCTGGATTACCTATAAATGTAAATGTGAGTGCTCAGGTTACTGGTTCACCAAGAAGTTCTTGTATTTCTGACAAAAATATGTGTATTAGATCCGGGAATAATTCATGCATGCCCAACATAAGTTGTAATTCGTGGCCTAGCCAACTAATAAATGAAATAACACCCCCGGAGTTCTACGAGGAACGAAACGATAATGCAAGGATTTTTGTCTCAGATTTAGAAGATTATTTTCGTTTAAAAGGAGTACCGGAAGAGATGAAAATTATTTTCGTTAGGAGAAGTTTAAAGGGTCAGGCTGCAAATTGGTACAGGCTTACGTTATCAGATTGCACTTCCTTTAAAGATTTCAAATTTTTATTCTTATCACGATATTGGAGTTCGACACACCAGAACGCCATTCGTTTAGACATATCAAATGGGAAATATGATGCCAGAACCGGCATAAGTATGGTAGACTATTTCTTGGCCATAGGTAAAAAGAGCAGGCTTTTAGATCCACCACTAACTGATAGAGAATTGATGACATTGGTATCTGGACATTTTCCTGAACACATCAGAAATCACCTCATTGTGGCCAAGCCCACAACGTGTTCAGAAATGATTGAGCTTTTAACTGCCTTTGACCTCCAAAGGAACGACTACCATGGAAACAGAAGGGAAGAAAATCGATATGACAATTACAGAAATGACTTCCGTCCAGCTAGATATTCTTCTCACGGGAACGGGGCAAGGTCCAACAGATTAAGAAATAATGGAGAGAATCAAAATTTCCGACGACCTCAAATCAACGCACTTCAGATAATTCCTGGAGGACGGATGCCGATGGAATACTCGAGCAGAACACTGCCATATCAAAACTACAGAAATCAAGACGAACCACCAAGAAGATGGAGTAGAAATATTAGGACCTGGCGTCAACCAACTCCATGGTACGGAAGGAATAACCAAAATCAATGGAGGAACCCAGAAGACCGGAGATCGAGAACTGTGGATACTAATGAATATGTGAGGTCGAGGTCACCAAACGATCAGAACGAAAATGGAAGAAGTATGGGTAACCAAACCGTCGATCGAGACCAGGGAAACTTACCAGTCAGTCCACAGAGACCCATGTAGGATTGGAACGAACTTCTAACTTACCGGAAGACATGCTGGTGGGACAGAGAACGGGTCACACTAATTTATTAACAAAGGAAAACGAAACTTCAACAAGTCAAAATTCAAAGGAGGAACATGTAGAAACACCTAAAATTAATATACAGATCGGGAATATTCATACACTTGCTTTACTTGACTCGGGAGCCACTAACACAGTGTGCAGCTCTACTTTCTACGAAAAACTTATCATGAACAAAGTAAAGATGATGTGTCTGCCAATTTGTGGTGTTTATTGCTCTGTTGCAGTAGGCAAACGTAAGGAGAGGGTAAATTATCAAGCTATGGTAAACATCCAGTTACTAGGTCGTGTTTTCGAGGTGATGTTTCTTGTTGTTCCAAGGTTAACTACCGAGGTCATCATAGGATGCGATACATTATACAGTTGGAAGGCCATTCTTAATTTTGAACAAAGGATTCTAGCGATACGAAACTCAGAGGAGCTAATCTCAGCGAAATTTCACGAAGAGAGAGATCAAAACGAAATTATAATGTCACATGATGAGCAAGAAGTGGTAGATGAGATATTTTTCGTGGAAAGAATAGATATTGGTATCGCAAATGCTGTGATTAAAATAGATGAAGAGAACCAATCGTTCACAGTTGATTATAAAAACCTGTGTAGTCATCCGATGATTTTTTGTAATGATTGCAAGGACAGTATGAACGGAGCCAGCGTAGCAACTCGGAGAAAGGAGGAAGGAAATCTTAACAGCTTGAAATTAGGCAGTCAGTGCGAAACAATAGAAGTTTTGGGAGCAAAAGTTAGAGAGGCATACAGGGTGAATACAGCGCAGAGAAGGCGATAATAAAGAGGCTAGTAAAGAATTACAAATTTTGTTTAGACAATTTGAAATTAATGTTTCTTCTTTTAACCTTGTTGTGTCATGAGGTTCATTTAGAGTAATAATTGGTTAACCCGGAACTGAGCACCTGCATGTTAGTCTGTAAGAATAAGATATATGTATATTATTGTATATAGGTTTTCCTAGAAAATTCATTGCAGTATAATGGAAGATAGTGACAAATATAAAGTGCAGTGCTAAATAATAATTATAGTGGTAAATATGAAGTGGTAAAATAGATAGGAAGTG
The DNA here is from genome assembly GCA_030762175.1 of Metallyticus violacea. Taxonomy (NCBI): domain Eukaryota; kingdom Metazoa; phylum Arthropoda; class Insecta; order Mantodea; family Metallyticidae; genus Metallyticus; species Metallyticus violacea. The sequence continues at coordinate 129,624,590 of CM060831.1, forward strand.
TCGTGAAATCAGAAAAATAACTGAAATGCGAAGTAATAAAACCTGAATAAAAGTGCATAGATACATGTATAAATACAGAAAGTGTAATAACTTGAATGAATTAACAGTGTGTTTATAGGCAAACATAATTTAGCAAATATAAAGGACAATGATGCAAATATTAGGTAAAATATTGATGAAGAATCGCGTTTCTATGAAAGACTAAATTACAACAACAAAGCCAATTATGTAAGAATATAATTTAGAAGGCTCAGAAGCCCAGAATTTGTATTAGGAAACCACATTGACATTTGGATGTATCTATATGACTAGCATAGAACCTAAAAAGATCAAGAATATATAAGATAAGTAATAAGATTTAAATTCTCAAGGGAACAACATATTAAAATTTATATGTCCTCCGATATATAAACCTTAATATGGGGGCATGTTGTAGCCGGAATTAAAGGCCGTCTTTGATTAAACTAACATTGTTATAATTAAGGCTAGTAATAATTAACATAAATATGATCTGATACATGTATGTAGTTTGTAGTCATTAGACAGCACCTGTGCTAAACAGTAATAAAGGTCCATTGTGTATTTATGTGAATGGAAAACGGTTCGGGTCGTTAAGCTTGGAAATGTTAAAAGTTTTGACCTTGGGGAAAAGGGTTATGTCCCGAAAAGAGGTAATTCTCTTTTCAGAGGGTTTAAAGAAAACCATTTGCCGAGACGCAGACAAAAGCAGAGAAATATATTCTTTCAATAACTAAGGGTAAAGGCACTAATGACTTTACGGGTGGATTTCTTTCGAAGAAGGAACAAATGTCAATCTCAGATGACAGCTCAAGTTTATATCCCCTCATGACAATAACATTCAAACGTCGACAGATTTTGACATGACTTTGCAAAACAAATAGATGTTCCTTATTTATGGCCGAGGTTTCATTGTGAACAAATTTGAAAGGACAGAATAGTGAAAGGATATGTCGGATTATAAAAATTTCCCAACATTTAGGGCAGGAATGTCCGTTCTTAGAAATATTATAACGTGAGAGGTATTTCCAGAAATTGGTCCCACACAACCAATAGAAATCTTACAAAATTGAACGAATCGGAGCGAGCCTGCATAATTATAGATATTAAGGAAGGACCAATAACGCAGATAGAATCGAACTGAGCTCCATAAATTTCGCGGATTTAATTTTCACGATGGGAGGTTCCTAATAAACAATAAACTTTACATCTGATATATAATGTAAGGGACTTGGAGAGAGAGAGACCTAGAGAGACAGAACAGGAGAGACTTGGAGAGAGAGAGCAGCAGAACTTCAACAGCAGTGAGACTTAGAGAGAGAGAGCAGCTGGACTTCTACAGCAGGGAAAAGTTAGCGGTCCGGGATTCGAGGCTAAGAGCTAAAGGTTGGATAGTCGGAGAACGGAACTGTAAGAGTCAATTTAAATAAGCGGGCAAAAGAATAGACAATCCAAATCAAAGTGAGCGAAGTCGGTAGGAGAAGAAAAATAGTCAGTCAGTTCAACACATTTCCAAGCTTACGCGAACAATCCAGTATTCTGTTAAGTTAAATAAATGATGTCAGATAAGAACTCCAGTGTTTCCGTGTAACTTTATAGATTTCCTTCCCTTCCCTCTGACTCAGACGAGTCACAAAATTCCAGAGTTCCCTGAGATAAAGGTTCCTGATCCCGACACAAGGGGCATCCAACCCAGAACTCAAAGAAACACAATTAATCCACGACTCCTCTTCCCGCGAGCGGACTGCTACCAGCTTATACCCCACGAACGGCCCCAGGCCTCTTCTTTCAGGCTTGAGATTCTTTATCATGCCGTAAATGTACGACACGGGACCCACGGCTTTACTTCTCTTCCGAAGGAAGCCATACTTACGGTTTTTACGCCCGAAAAAATCCATCGACCCTGGCCGGGTTTGAATTCGCTATCTTGGGTTTAGAAGGCAAGTATGGTTACCACTACACATCCAGGACCGACTTACGTTTACAAATATACTATAGTCTGAAGAGGGTAAATCTGGCTAATATGGATAGTAAATGAGTTAAAGGCAAAAATTAATTAATTGTCAGCACTGTCATCAGGGACTTTGAGAGAATGCATTTGTCTTGGGGGGGGGGCACATTTGAAATAGTTTACCCAGCGTTTTTCCATACTATTTTCCGAAGATTGGCCATTAATGCAGAATAATACGCCGCCGTCTACGTTTTACTCTGTTCTCAATAATATGTCATTATAATTCCTTCTTTATTTTTAAAATCAGATGTGAGAATTTCCCTGCCGATTTTTAGACCCGAAATTTCTTTGAGCGGGGTGAACCATCATGTATTTATTCATTTGATCGTTCTTTTGTTTCTGGATCATAGTAATGGATCATGTTACATGCATAGTTACAATGAGCTCTAAATTATTGGAAGCAGTATCTTCAAAATGACGACAAATTGACCAGTAAGTTGTCCTCTGAGTTTGTTGTGATCAGCATTCAGGCGTTTTGTAATCCGTTTAGCAGTGATTTTTGTCGTACCGAAATCATGATGTACGATGCTAAAGACGCTTACATGGGAGATTTTCAAAGTTTCTGCTATACGTTTAAGCGAAATTCGTCGATCCTCCAAAACCATATCACAAACAGCATCATTTTCGGGTGTGATCACAGAGAGGGGTCTCCCAACACGATGGTCATCTTTGACACCCGTTCTTCCTCTCTTAAACTCCGCAACCCAAAATTTTGGTGGCATACGAAAGAAATGCCTTTCAATTTGTAAGCCATATCCACATGTTTTCTTGCGTGCCAAGCCTTTCAAAAATAAATACTCTATCACCGAGTGATGCTAAATTTTCTTAAAATTCACATTTTCTTCTGCATTAATTACTTTAAAATCAAATCATTAGGATCAGCAAAATTGGAGAAAACATTTACAAAACAACATACTTGTTGTCATTGTAACACTTTTGGTTCTGTTGATAGGATGAGTCCCAGATTTTTTGAATGGAGTTTAACTCCCGTTTTACTACTAAGGCACTACAGACGCTGGACGCTGGTGATGCATGAGATGAAATGATATATTGGGAAAGGATTTTTTTTTAAGGAAGGAAACGTTCCAGGATTAAGTTTAGAATACCTCCCCGGAATTTGCATTTACGAGGAATGAGGAAAACCTGGAAAAACCTCGGTCCAGGAGGACGGTCCTAGCGGGATTCGTACTCAAGACCTCCCGCTCACGAGTTCGCGCCATGGCGGTGAGTCCCAGGTTAAGAAGTTATCAAAACCGTCTCGTATATCCTGTTTGTTTGACAGTTTATACCTCTCAGGTATTGAACCCAATATTTCTGTGCTACCTTTATGCGGCTATGGATCTCTACTCTGTATTATTACTCTGTGCCTACTCGTATGTCAAAAGCATAAGCTGCTTTTGATTTATTTCAATGAATTCAGGATTCGAGATCGCTTATATTCCCTACTAATTGCTCCTCTTGTTGAGTCTCTTTAAACGTCCCGCTGTCGTTAGTACAGTGCCCTAGAAAAGAATATGCCACAACATTAGTTATTACTTCGTTGAACAGTTCTTCGGTGAGAAATCAGTTTTTGTTGGATTTCATAACGTTAAATTATAATCATTCTGAACCTCACCTCCTACTTTGAACTCTAAAATATTGACCAGAGAATTGTAAGTTTCAGTTTTCGTTTACAAATGCTTAAATTTGTTTAAAGAATGAGCATACACTGTTGCACTCTATACGAGAACACGTTCTTTGCGGTTGTAAAGAAAATTGAGAGCAGAACACATCTTACTTGAAAACAATGTGCTCGCATCACGATAGCCTAAAAGCCCGTTTTTCGAAGTGTTTAATGAATAAAATCTTAGGTTTTTATTTTTCGTGAACAATTTATGTAACAAAAGAGTAAAATATATCGAAGTAAATTTATAGTTGCTACACAGTTCACCCTTATAGATGCCGCCATGGGTGTCGAAGTCGTTAAGACGCGGGCTCGTGAGCGGGATATCTGGAGTTCAATCCCACCAGGACCGTCCTTTCTGAATGGGTTTTTTTTCAAGCTTTCCTCACTTCTCATAAATGGCAAATGCCGGGGAGGTACCCTAAACTTAGGCCTGGAACGTTTCCTTCCTTAAAAATATCTTTTCCCAATACATAATTTCATCTTATGTATGATCAATGTCCACCGCCTGTGGTTACTTAGTAGTAAAAACGGGCGTTAAACACTTTTAAAAAAACTCCTTATAGATAGCAGGGAAGCTGTAAGTCAATTGGAATACATGCTTCTGCAATCACTGTGAACACAACCAAGTTACTAGTGAACAAATAAGTTTAGCCAACTGTTAGAAAATCATATTGTACACTCTTCGGGACTGACAATTCCTTCATATCTTTTTCCTAACATTTCCCACAACACGGTGTCCCAGCTGGAAACCTAATCCAGTGTAAATTTTAACTTAGTTCAGGAAATACTTTGAAAACAAGCATATTTTCTGCAGTACAAACATTTTATTAATATGGAGCAAAGAAACATATCGCTTTGCACTAACGTTTATAAAATCTGTACGTTAAACATGAAATGTCATTTAAACTGCTAGCCCCTAGTCATCATCAAGGGCAGGTATTTTGGAAAGAAGATGGAATTCATTTTGCATATTTGAACTGGGAAAGAACTGAAAGAAGAATGGAGATGTTAAGAGCATTAAATTTTGTCCTTTAGACGTTCCAGGACGTTCAAGGCAAACAGAAATCAATTGTACTCTTGGTTCTTAAGGCACTAAATTCCCCCTGAAAAGGGAAGAAAAAAGGTATTTAGTAATAAGAACGCTCTGTTCCGTTGACGACAAGTTCTCCCAGAGGGAACATTTTAAAGTGTAACGTCACTCAAGTGAAAAATTATAAACTTATTCATAGAAGACCTTCCTTTTTTCGAAGTTGCGCGAACTGAAATTTGCTAGCACCTAAATTTATATACATTTATTCCACGCAAGAATATCAAAGAGTTATTTAAATTTTATGACGTTGCCCCTAAATATACAATAGCTAGACACACGGAGCAATATTATGAAAGGGGAAGGAATAAAAATATTTTGAGGGACGTTTGAATAAATATAACATTGTAATTAATGAAATTACGTGTATAACAACTTTGAACAAAAAGTTTTGAAAAGTTAATGCAATAAGTATTTCTAACACTACTGCTGAAAAACTAGCTAAATTTTGAATAAGAAATAGTTTCAGAAAGTTATTGACCGCCACGGGTGGTCGAGGTCGTTAAGGCGCGGACTCATGAGCCGGAAGTCTGGGGTTCGATTTCCACCAGGACCGTCCTCCCTGACTGAGGTTTTTTCAAGGTTTTCCTCAGTCCTCATAAATGGCAAATGCTGGGGCGGTACCCTAAACTTAGGCCTGAAAAGTTTCCTTCCTTAAAAAAAATCCTTTCCCAATATATCATTTCATCTCACACATCTTCAGTGTCCACCGTCTGTGGTACCTAAGTAGTAAAAACGGGCAGTAAATACCATGAGAGAGAGAGAGAGAGAGAGAGAAAGGAAACAAAAAAGCTGGGAATCAAATAAACTGCAATCAATATATAATGAATGTATATGGGGAATGGAGGGTGGAACAAAATAGGAACAAAAGCAGCTTGAAAATAGAAGTGTATGAGGTAATGAGATGGTGAAGAGATATTACAGGGAATAGACATATATATATATAAGTGTATAGTTTTCTGTGGGCTTCGAATACATTGAGTTTATATCTCTTTGGCAATGCCTGGGAATACGCTTCAATTATTTATATAGATGCAAAGATTAAATATCATGGAAGGGAACGTTTATATTTTCAATAATGGCCATTATATAATATTTAGATTCTTTCAAAATCACTATTTTAGATAACGTGAGACTCTTTCAAATCCATACCCAGACATAATGAGTATTCCAAAATACAGTTGGTTATAAAGAGAGTTGGTTTTGTTTATTTGGGTTTTGAAAGTATCTGAAAAATTCTGTGATACATTCTGCTGTCATATATGGGTCATTCCATAAAAACATTAACGTTTTTAAAATAAGGTTTCCGGATATTTTCTGTATTATAATATATGATGATGATGATGATAATAATAATAATAAATAATAATAAGAAATTCATATCAACAATAGTTTAACTGCGGTAATGGACGGAGGGTAGTGTTAAAAATATTCTAAAATAATATTATTTGTGATATCAACATAAAAACAATACAAAACATTAATTGACATGTTTAATATTAGGCTACAAAGGATTTTCACTTAGAGTGCGTATTAAAGCTGTCAATGAATTAAAGAAATAAAACATTTTCTGCAATTTTTTTGCTTTACTGGAGATGAATACCTAATTCTGTCACTTACAAACATAATGACAGACTCTTGAAAAACTTGGGATTTATTAAAGTTAAGGTTGAAATGATTGAAGTCAATGTTGATGTAGTTACTGTTGCTAAGATAGTTTATATTTATTTTTAAGCTTCTAGAAATCACTCATTAAGTTCAAAAAGTGAATTACCAGGTAGACTATATTAAAAAAAAAAAAAGTAGCTTTGTGAATAGGCAATATATAACAGGAAAATGAGACAGAAAATGAACTACAAAGACTCAGTGCGTTCTAGTATTGCGTAATGAGTATTGGTTTCATATGTACCAGAGTGAATGGCGTAGGAAGTTCCTAATGAAAACGGAAATGAAAAACCTTTTCATTGCTTTAAGGCGTGTCAGTAATTAACATCTGCTAGTAAAGTGTTCATTTCAGCATGCCTTTAAATGTGTTCTGATGTACAGAATTCCCTCTGGTACATGCTTACTTAGTTTGGAATCTCTCCTTCCTTCATATGACATACATACATTTTATACTCAGTTTAGCAACAAGGTCACGTTTGCTGTTTAGCTCTCAGTATTCAAACTGTTAATAACCAGAAGACATTCCCAGATCTGCAGCAATCTTTACTATTTGTCATTGTCCTTAGAGTAAGAAAAAGGTGCACAAACAAAAGAATACGAAGACAAATGAGAATAAAAATTCACCTCATCAACTTCAGTACTGCTCCAGATCAATTTTGGTTTTGATAAATCCCGAAAAATAAACATCAAAGATCTTCCAGCGCCATCCTACAAAAGGCGTTAGAATATACTTATTATTGCTATCATTATTAAATAACCAAACAACTTGAAGTGTAAATGTCTTATGGTCTGTTGTAACAAATATTCATGTTCTTCTCTTCTACTATTTTAGTGCATTATAATTTCAGTAAAAATATTTTGCACATAGTTTGTGTATCACATCCTTGGGTATATCACCTAAAAAAGCACGATTACAGTGAAGTGAACATCCATTTATTTTAAGTTTTCCATTTAAACTGAGTTTTGAAGTTAATTTATATTTAAATCGTTTTGTCTTTGGCAAAATGTTCAAATATGGAGAATATTTTCTTTATAGCCTCTTCATCGTTTTGATTTCCATCCTCTCTGAGGTTTCTTTCCAGGTTTTCCTCAATCTACGACAGAGAGTTGCCCTTAACTTAGGCCTAAAACGCTTTTCTTCCTGTATCAATGCCCACCGCCTATGATGAATCATTAGTGAAAATGACCGTTAACCGTCATAAAAAAAAAATGCACCGTTGCTCTGCGCACTGCTACATGAGACAGTCCAAATTGAAAAAAAAAAAAAAACTATTTATGTTGAACACTTCAATGTTCTCAGGCTTACAAATCGTGTAGTTGATTTGGTTCTAAGACACTTCCTTCTCCAAATATCAAATAATATGTACATATAGTGTGATTATTTGAGTAATGGTCGGCCAGCATGGCTGTATGTGCCGATAGAAGGCTTTGTCATTGAGTGGTTTTGTGTTCCAATATGGCTCGATGCTTCCATTGTGTTTAAATTGCATGCTAATTGTTCTTTGATAATTATGCCACTAATTAATAAAGTCTTGAACGGATTTTTATGCACAATACATATGGAAAAAAAAAAAAGAAGCGGTAAGGCTATTCGCAAAATTTCTGGTAATCGTGTTCCAGATAAAAAAAAAAAGAACTGGTCTCCAACTTGTTAAAAGGTTACGGCAGATAGGATCTCTCAATGGTAAGAAATTTTGTTCCAAATCGTATTCTTACGGAAGAAAAGTTATATGGAATACAGCAGTTTGCTAAGCAGATGCCGGCAATCTATTGCCGCTATGGGGCATCATTTTCAAAATGTTACAACACATGTTAGCGTTTATTATTATTATTATTATTATTATTATTGTTATTATTATAAAACTATATCCTTTTTACGGTTGCGACGGCTGCATTTCCTGAGCAAGCCGCGTTCAGGCTTGTTCATATCTGAAGTAACTTACTGTAGAAAAGTGTTCTTGCATGGCTCCCACGTTGTGTTGAAATCAACTTTAAAATGTTTCTGCACTACAATTGATCAATTCAGTATACGTAAGAAAACGAATCTTTGTTTTATTCTTTACATAACAACCTTAATTTTTTCATAAATATGTTAATGGCTTTAAAATATTTTATTTACTTTCCCTAATCAGCATAAAGAACAAAGGAAATGGCAAGGTTTACAAAATCGAAAATTATATTTTAAATTAAGTTTTTGATTCTAAATATTTACAACCAGCATTGTGATGGAAGAATTAAATTACTTTAATGAAACTATAAACAAATATTAAAATGATGCAAGTATAAACACTACATTTTAATTTTATAAATACATTTTTGTGTGAAAAATAACATAAAAGTAAAACTTTATGGCACAAAAAGGAAGTAATTAAACTAAGTTTTTAAGAGCATTTGCAGAGTATAAGAAATCGAACTACTAAAGCAATGATGATATAAGGAATAAACTTCATGTGTAAGCTGAATGATAAAGCTGTAAATGCATCAATTTATGGAAAACCGGAAGATTATCACATTATTTAAACGACAGAGTAGTAGGTAAAAAAGTTTCGCAAGACCCAAGAATTAGCATGGACAAGAGATGTTTAATAAATGAAGATGGATAAGACGGATGTTTGAGACTTCATTACCCATTCAGTTAATTTCTACCCAGATTTCCTCTTTCAATTCTTCACTATAAGAGAATTAATTTACTCCTGTTGTGTTTTTTCAAATACTGAATGCCTGAAAACAAAATTTCTGCGTTTGGAACTAACAATGTGATTACTTTATGTATGTAAACTTGTCTTTATTCGGAAATGATTTTGGGATTAAAACTATTGATGACTGAGTAAAATGTCTCTGTAGAAAGTATATGGTCATTTATTTTGGAGTCATATTACCTTCTAAACTTTTCCTTTTGCCCTTAAATATTTACCCCCAGCATTTATTCTGCTTTCAATTCAGCCTTCCAGGTTTTCTCTCGTGATGCTTACTTTTTTAAGGCTTAGATCGTATAGCCTCCCCGTTCCAGGAGCGAGAAGCAGAAGTCAGATCACACTTGTATCAGGGCTCTAATTTAGCTGGCCGAATTGGGTGTTGCTGAGTTTAGTCAAAAGAACTCTGCACGAGGTTGAAGAACAGTAGGTGCAGTTTTGAAGGCGAGTGCGGGCTGAAGTACGAGAGGGGTCTTGAACCGTTTATGTGCTCACGAAGAGCATATGCGGGATACCCATGTTGCCACATGTTCAGTGATTATACTCAGATCTTGCACGACTGCTAGACTTCTAACCATGGGCGAGTATCTGAGAACATTGTACAGCGGTTTTTATTAGAAGGGGTGTTAACTACATATGTAAAATATGTAGAGGGAAAGATTTTCTAGGGATTGGATTAATTGTTTAGATTGAGGATTGGGTTAAAGTTTGAGATCTCAAGGGTAAAAGTTTTCTTCTCCTTCTCCGATGACAGTTTCCGCTGACTTACATTTTTGCCACGGCTGTTGAGACTCTGCTGCTGGAAGGAGTGTTGGAGATTAATAAGATTTCTGGTTATAGGAGATGAAACACAATTTATTGTTCATAGTCTATTCTACCTAAAAATGTTCCGCCGTTGCTTCCTGGAGGATATGTGCCACTTTCGCGCTAACTATGGCGATCACTCTGACGTTAACGCACTTTAATAACTCGAATACTCTGACTCTGAATTCCACTAAATTCAACTTATCGTGAGAAGCAATTGCCTACTCCTCAGTTTGCACTAACGTGACTTGAACTAAACTGAGAATAACTTTCCATTAAACGCCCCACCGACTCGAATTGAACAGAGAATAAATGTGAATCAACTGCCCCTGGGCCGAAAAATTGCAAGAGTAAATAAACGGTCTCTAGAAGCTATCTTTATTTTTCAAACATGTTCCTAGAAAAATCTAGATTATTTTCTCCCATCTTCGCATCTCTATTGGGCAATCTGTTTCCTTCCGACTCTTTTCTGCTAAATTGTTGGTCAGATGGCTTATGTGACTTCTTACAAGTAACCCACATCTCTCATGTATTACATGGAATCGTTAGGATCTACCTTACAGAGGTTATCAGCCTATCTTTTCACCCCCGTATGTTTACTACTCTTGCGTAATATAATAACAGCAAAGTTTTCAGGCAATACACAAAGAAAAAAAAAAAAAAAAACCACACAAACAAAACAAAACAAAACAAAAAACATAACAAACAATAATCCAACACTTGTACAGAAAATAGAAATGAAAATACGGAAGTTACATAAAATTACTTGCTATAATCCCCCTAATTAAATTTGGGGGTGGCAACTTATAAATACTGACTGTTTATGTAGCACATCCCTCTCGCTTGCCTTCTTCTGATCGGCAGACTATATGCACAAACTATAATAGAGTTGGCTCTGAGATTAGTATCCGAAAGGTCGATAATCGCTGTTGGGTCTTGAACTTTGTTTTTCTTAATGTCCCTTTCGCGTTTAATTCGGCATGAAATCTTCATCCTCTACTAATACAGTTGATTCTCAGCATTATTCTAATCAACTTTGTCAATAAAATTATCGTTTAAAAGCAGTAAAATGTAAACAAATGACACAGTACTTTGACTACGCAACTATCTCCATTTGTCCATCAGAAAGTGACCTGTATACTATTAATCTATTACAGATGTCGCAATAAAAGCAATAAATACACCAAAACTCGCTCTTTGGTGCTTCACTGCCAAAAAATAAGATTTATCTCTAATTTTTTATTTTCTATTAAATTTTGCTTAAATGCTGCTTACGTATATTGAGTTTTAAATCAACGAGAGCCTAAATACGTTACTGATACATTTTTTATTTAAATTTAATAAAATCGTTTTGATAATGATTTTAGTAAAGTTATAAATATTACCTATTCGTTCCCCGAAATTTATGAGCACTCACTTTTGAATTTCCCTATAATAGATATGACTTTGAAAAGCACGCAGCAAGAAAGAAACACGTAGGAAGTTCCAGGCATATAAATCATGGTGTGCACTTTTATTACGCTACAGTATTATTTATGGATTTTAACATAGTTAGGAAACTTGGAAGAAAAGCGAGCCTGAGTGATGCTCTTGGAGAAGCAGTCTGTTATTGACTTTTCCTTCCTTGGAACAAGATCTTTGAAGATAAAGAGTGACCTGGAGCAATACGATAGAACGGTTTTATCGGAAGAAAAACTTTGGCATTATTCGAGATAGCAGACCTATTCGATGTAACTTTATGACTGTCAAACTACCCTGGCAACTGCTTTTGCATACCGTTATGTTACTGGGAAGGCAATACCATTTTGTCCTCAGGTGCGTGTAATACGTTCAGTAATAAATAACTCGTTAAATCAATGAGAGGAACGTAGAAACATATTCAGGAATTCCACACGCATTTATTGCAACGGTTCAAAGACACCGTTTACACATTTCTTAAATTAAACTGTTACTGGCTGTTATTTCGTCCTCTTGAAAAGCGAACTAATCCTAGCGATTAACTGCTGAGAGATGCAATCTTTCCTAATTCTTAGTACACAATTTGAAAAATTTCTCGGAAGTATTTCTTGTACAATCATTATAATTTTGTACCCCCAAGGGTGGCCCAAGTCATTAAGGCGCGGACTTAGAGCGGGTGGTAGAGGTTCGAATCCCACCAGGACAGTCCTCCCTGACTGAGACATTTTCCAGGTTTTCCGCAGTCCTCAAACGGCAAATGACGGGGAGGTACCCTAAACTTGAACGTTTCCTTTCTTAAAAAAATCCTTAGATGTATCAGTGTTCATCGCCTGTGGTACCTTAGTAGTAAAAACGGGCGTTAAATATCATTAAAAAAAATAATAATAATTTTGTGCATGGACTTCTGTATTTCAACTTTAGCAACTGACAATGATTCTCTAATTTTTCCTTTGTGACACGGTGCTTTTATTTCAAAACTTTCCAGTTTGGATAATTACACATTTAAATGAATTTAATTAAAAAGAACACGTAAATTTATATATAAAAGCAAATTAAGATTAAGCTTATTTCAATATATAAAGTTGCTTATTTTTTGTTTAAAATAAACGTATTTTAAATACCAGAGCTTCAATACAGAATGATCACGATTTTTACAGGCATAATTTTTCGCGCTCAAAGACTTAAATCAGCAATCGTGGAAAAACGCGCGGATACGGCCAAAATGGTGTTTTTGCACTATAAAAATGCATCGGTGAATTCAAGCGTGTCGCTCAGGATATATTGACCTAATTTTGATTTTAAATGCTTCCGCATCTACCCTATTCTCCCAATCCTGCTCCATCCGATTACCATCTGCTCCTGAAACTCAAAACTTGCCTGAATGAACATAAACGCAAGTCAAATGAAGAGTTCTTAGACAGGTAAACAAGTATTTTGAGAGCCTTGAAGAAATCACGAACCTGGAGAAAAGTTTGAGCAAGTAAGGCGAGCTTCGACGGGGCTATTGTTTACTAATTAAACCATTCTCGTCAAAATACGAGTAATATTGGAGCCAGTGACTGACGTTACCCTGGCCCTCGCGACTTTCGTTCAGCTACAGACGAAGGCAAAAAAATAACTTTCTGTATATTTGGGAAGCATTTTAAAGTTGGTTATACCTCTATGAGCTTACATTCAATTCATCCTGCGCTCCGACTTATTAGAAGATAAACTTATTAATGGTAATTATGCATTGACTATACCATTTTGGTTTATTACATTCGTTTTCATATAACCAGGAGGAAGTTACACTGTATTTTATCATGTTGATAATTCAGCTTCTAAAATTTCTTAATATGTGTTGTACTTGGAGTGTAATTTGTTTTAGTGTTGATCATATTGATTAAAGGTAAAACTAGAAACAAGCTATTTTTAACTTCAAACATTTATTGACACCTGTGCATTGAAATGTAGTGGGATTTCATAATGCATAACCAAAAGTCCATTATATTTACATATTGTTATGATTCCTATTCTTCCTTGTCCTATGTTTGCTTCCAATTCCGTAAGTCGAAAAACACACATTTTCACGTTAGCAGATCGTGATCTAGAACTTTTTTTTATATGATTAGTCTTTCAAACACTATAAAAACTTTAATGGGATATGAAACACTTACAGATAGTATATTAGCAAGTAATCTAAAAACAATTCTTGATAGCTCTGGAACTGTAGATTGATTTCATGACTTCACTTTTTTCGCTTCCATTTTAAGCTTTGTTAAATTTGTGATGGTTTATTTCATAGTTTGATAGTCTTTTTCACCCAGCCACTAAACTCAAAAAAATTTAACAGCGCAACCTTGCATCATTAACTTGAAATTTGCTAAATACTTCACATGCCAGTTGTTATTTGATTCTCTTCAGATGCTTTCTTGCAAAATTTACTCTCATGTATTAGAATGAGTTAATAAGTTTTTTAATAAATTTGAAAATATAGCCATAATGAAAAGGCTCGTATTAAACATTCTGGAAATAAAGGTACAGAGGCAGATATGGAAGAAAATATGTTATCCAGAAACATGTTCTATGACTACAGAAAATAAATGCATTCTTACCTTAGCCGTGGTATGTGCGGAAGTTCCTTGTCAGTGTTATCTAGCCAGCGAATGTCTGGTGGAGGGCTACCGTGAGCGGAACAACTGAGCATCGCACCTGTTGAATTGGAGAATTCGAGCCATGGTGGTGGCTCCTGGAGAAACACTGGGCCTTGGACATGTGGTGGCATGCTCCAAACTCCTGCAAAGAGAAAACGCTTATTAGCATAATATATTCGCCAGAGAGACTAGAACGTTTACCATTGGGATGAAGCTCTTGAGATGATGACAGGGTCAATTTAAATTTAGTTTCATATGGGTTTGAGAGAGCAATGATAACTGGTACCCTGAACGATCGGAAAGTTTGTTATTTAGAGTTAAGACAGATCGTTAGTCAATGAATATTTAGTTAGGTGGTTCAAAAATGCTTCAACAGTGCTGTTCCAAGCTGAAAGCACACTTGTTTTGTTAAGATTTGCATTCACTCGTCTGCCAACTGAATGAAGTCATTATGGTATCTTCCACAGCTTGCTCTCTGTACTCACCTTTTATCTAACTTAAAGAAAGTTTTAACTGTCTATGACTTACGGTTGGGGAAACAATGGCATACAATCTGTTACTACCCTACAGGATCTGCCCAAACGTTTAAAGTTGTTGTTAGTATATAATGAATGGTATGATATGATGATTCTATGTTTCCCTCAGAAATATATCTCACAACTAATTAGACACATTTATAAACAACGACCTTGCAACACAGCCTGAGAACACCGCACACACTTCCTACGAGTTCATCGAAATTATTTGTGTAAATCACCAGCATTCATCATGTCGTACCATCCCCAACTTATGATATTCCATCCCGCTAACTATGTGGTATAGGAGCAAAGGTATTAACATCTTTTTCCAATTTAAAAATTTAAGGTTAGCAAAATTTTGCAAGTGAAGTGTTGTAAAAATTATGTTCACTTGACAAACGTACGGGCTTTGTATGTTAAAAATTTAACTTAGATAAGCTCATTTTATTTCTTAACTGATAAAGAAGCAAGTATAAAAGTAAAGTCGAAAGCATTTTGCCTCTTGTTTTAAAATTCTTTTACTTTCCTATTATCTTTTATAATTGATTAATTTCGCCTTTTATGACATGTTCACTTTGTCATAGCTCCAACTTTTTGTCCATATTAACGTCCCTTTTCGATATTAGACCAATGTCTCGAAAACATTCATTTCAAGTACAAATGTTTAATAAACAACGCCGAAATATTTACGATGTATATACCGGGGTCTTAGACAAGCAATATGAGATAGGAAACCCTGGGTCAGAGATTTCAGATTTACATGTTAAAACTTAAAGTTTCAAAGGATTATGCACGCCACTGATTTAAATTTTAGTTGCACTTTAAAGCATTGGACTATCAACAGATTGAAATGTAGTATGATGCGCATGGTTTCTATTAGGGAATATTTCTATGTAGATCTCAGCAGGTCTTAACACACAGCCTCTTGCTTTTCCATAAAACAGGTGCATGTAGGCAAGTTCAAAAAAAAAAAAAAATTCTCCATTTCTTCCATTTGTAAATCTGTTTGATAGTTATTTTATCTTGCGTACTCTGGGTCTTGCCCTTAATCCCTTAAGATCGCAGGCTATGGTCATGGGACACCAGCGATTGCTAAGTGCCATAGACATAGGCAATATCCCTTCCATTAATATGAATCAAACAGCAATTCCCTTCACTGATTCTGTGAAAAATCTTGGAATTATTATAGACAGTGATCTCTGTTGGGAAAACCATGTTGTTGAAATCTGCAGAGAGGCAAGTTCTCTAATCCATACTTTAAAAGATTAAACGTGTCCCTACCCAGAACCTTAAAAAAGATCTTGGTGCAATCCCTGGTGTTGCCTCACTTCGACTACTGCGATTTTCTGCTCACAGACTTAAACTCTAACCTAACACAAAAACTACAGCGTGTTCATAATATGTGCATACGTTACATCTGCGATGTTCGATCATATAACACCCTCCCTCGATATGCTGTCTTGGTTCCGACTGAAAGACTACCGAAGAAACATTCATTGTCTCGCAATACTTTTCAAAATTATCCATACATCTTCTCCATCTTATCTATCTTCTCGTTTTCAAAATCTGTCTTCCTTTCATAATCTTAACACACGTTCTGAATCCCAGCACGTACTATTATTACATTGCACCGAACATCACTTTACTCATCATCATTTACCGTAATCACTATCTGCCTCTGGAATGCATTGACACGGGATGTCAGAACTGCCGAACTTTAGGAGCATTTCATAAGAAATTGTTTAATATTATTAGAAATAATCGATTACTCAAGACTCTGTTTTCTTTGGTACGATGCATGTATTTGTTTGTTTTACCTGCTGTAGAATTATTCATTCTATTATTTTCATTACTATCATAACTTTTCCTATCTCCTTCATAATATTGATAGGGTTTTTAATTGTTTTGCTTGTATCTTTATTTCCACTTTCAGGATTTACGTAGATTGATGTATGTATAAATTGTCATTGCTAGTGCTTGTTGTATGCTATTGTTCTTTTATTTTCTTATTTTTTTCCATCATCGAGGTTAAGGCACGGAGTCGTGAGCGGGAGGTCTGAGGTTCGAATCCCGACAGGACCGTCCGCTCTGACTGAAGTTTTTTCCAGGTTTTCCTCAGTCCTCATAAATGGCAAATGCCGGAGAGGTACCCTAAACGTAGGCCTGGAACGTTTACTTCCTTAAAAAATCCTTTCCCAATTTATCATTTCATCTCATGTATCATCAGTGTCCATCGCCTGTGGTGCCTCAGTAGTAAAAACGGACGTAAAACACTGCTCAAAAAATTATAAATATTATTGTATTAATTTATATTTATTTATGTATATCGTGTTTTACATTGGTCTACATGTGAACTAGTATTGTCAACTTTACTGTCAATGTTGTGATTGTAATATTGTCGCTGTAACTTCATGTAATTATTATTAGATTGGTAGAGCGGAAGAGTAGGCCTAATGTCCTGAGTTCTACCAGAATAAATTAATAAATAAATACATTTTGGTTGCACACAAACAACTGTGCCATGAAACACTTTACAGATATCTGCAACATTAGGAAAAACGTACAATCGCTACTTTGTTTCTAAAAATTGAATTAGTTCATTAATGCACCGCTTGCAATCATGTGTCAATTGAAAATTTGCAGTTTATTTTAACGCTAAATTGTGAAAAACTGATCATTAGTTATGAACAACTGATTTATTTTGATAATTAAGCAGGCTTGAAGCTTATTTGCTATAAACAATAGTATAAACTTTCAGATTTGGAAAAAAATGAGACAAAGTTAATGGAAAGAAAATGATTAATTTAGAACAACATCACACCTTAAGAATGCTAATCGGTTTAAAGTATGCTCAGGCGTTTTAGAGATTGTTGAACCCCCAAAAGAAGCAATTAAATGCTAAAAGACTAGCACATGGTGTGAGATAAAGAAATATAACCAAATTCGTTCTATTTGTTTTAAGTGGTCTTAAACTTTTAAGTGTCACTGTATCTTTATCGTAGAAAAGGAACCTTTGAATAATGCATTAAAGCAAGAATATCCAAAAATAGAGGTGCTGTCACATATTTAAACGGGATGACGTGTTACGTTATTGCACCTGTCTATAGTCAAAGACGTCTATTAACTATTTTTGCGGAATAAGCAGCCATAAAGCTGCCGAAGCTTCAGTGTAGAAGATTTTGTTCAAATCACTGACGCAAAGGGAAAGAGACAAGAGCCGATAATCTCGTCACCGCTTGCTCAGAGAAAGAAGGGCTGGAGGGGGTGGAAACAGCTTGGCTTGCTTGTTTCACCCCTAGGAAGCGGATCGCTCATCCCCTCTGGCCTCTTCAGCTACTCAAGCTGACTGCCTGAGAAGTTATCAGCCTCATTCTCCCTGCTTTACCTAAAGGGAACGCTGAACCCTATTGCTGTCATTGGAAAAGAAGAAGTCTTATCAGGTGTAACAAGAAGCAACATTATGTAGTATATAATTTATTTATAGCCCTGTAAGTTAAAGCACATCTCAAAAATGAAGATTAAGAAATAACCGGAGGTTGGTTTACGGCTCGTTTATTGCGGATCAAGGTAACACGCTTAGAAGTTCGCAGTAACGTCGCACCTAAACCCACAGAAAGTAGTCTAACTTCGGCAGTATGAGCGATATATATCAAGATAGGTCCATAAGTTTCGGGCCTAACGATTTTCAATGTATGATAAAGACAAAAAGTATATTTCACTCTTCAATGTAGCTACTCTTTATTGCAATACACTTCTCACAACATCTTTGAATTAACATTTTAACCCATCCCCCCGCAAAACAGTCACAAGTGTTGTCTGGAAAATGGGCATAAACGGCATCCATCACTTCTTCGTCACACTTAAATTTCTTTCCTTGAAGGTTCTTCTTGAGTTTTGAGAAGAGGAAATAGTTACTAGGAGCTAGATCTGGGGTGTAGGGTGAATGGTCAATCTCCTTGAAGCCCATTTCTTCACAGCTTTCACCGCCACGGGTGGCCGAGGTCGTTAAGGCGCGGACTCGTGAGCGGGAGGTCTGGGTTTCGAATCCCGCTAGGACCGTCCTCCCTGACTGGGGTTTTTTCCAGGTTTTCCTCAGTCCTGATGACTGGCAAATGCCGGGGAGGTACCCTAAACTTAGGCCTGGACGTTTCCTTCCTTAAAAAACATCCTTTCACAATATATAATTTCATTTCATGTATCATCAGTGTCTACCGCTGTAGTAAAAACGGGCGTTAAACACTTCTCAAAAAAAATCACAGCTTTCTTTGCAACAAGAGCTGCGTGCACAGGCGCATTGTCGTGAAGAACGCGCACACCACCACTCATCCTTCCTCGCCTTTTCTCTTTGATGGAAGCACGTAGTTTGTGCAGTAGGCCAGCATAGTACTCTTCATTTACTGTGGCGTTCCTCTCCTTGAAGTCAATGAAGAGTATTCCTTCACAGTCTCAAAAGATTGTAGCCACCTCCAAGGGCCGATCTGCAAGTTTTTCATTTTCAATGCTTTCTCGATCCATTTGAAAAAGTATGGCCCATTCTTTTACGGTAGAATATGAGGGGAATGCTTCCCCATATATCCGTACAGTTGCTGTTTAATTTCTTTTGGAGTAAGTCCTTCTTTTGTAGAGAGCTTAATTACAGATCGATATTCCATTTTGAACATATCACAATCTTCTACACATAGCTTCCTTTACGCAACTATATCTGAACAGCTGAACACAGCGGAACGGAAGTTACAGCTGCAATTATTTACTTAAAAGATAAGGCATGACACCAGATAAGGATTTTGTGAAGGCGATAATCCTCATCGAAGAGGCCAGAAACTTATTGTCCCAGTCTTCTACTGCAGCGCGCTCTCGTGAGTGCCACATAAAATGGCGCTGAAAATAAAGCCATTCTGTGAAGGGTACATTACTGTACTTTCCGATGCAAAATACTCTTATTCAGAGAAGTAGTTTTTATCCTCAAGAAAGGCATCTCGTGTATGCTAACTAAAAAGATAAATTCATAACAGACTTATTCAAGAGAACAAGAAATAGGCAAATCCACGACCAGCTTCAATCATACCTCTGACCTAACATCACAAGAGTGTTTGACCTTAGCTGCATATATACCGGTTACTAAGTGATCTAGAAATTTCTGATAGTAATCAAAGTTTTCATGACATTCAGTACTTCTAGTATGAGACAAATACAGTATTACAAATACTCATTTTTGAAATCGTTAGAAATTACAATGTTAATAATCATTCCCAGGCGCAATGAAATTAAAGCATGTAATGTGTAAAGCTAAGCAAAATTGTACTGCGCTATGCTGGGCCAAGATAAACCTATTTAGAAACAGGAGCGAATAGACAAGACAAGTGAGGAGGATTTTTGAACAGTGATTTCAGAAATTACCTGTTGCCTGTCACAAAAACTCTTGTTATACTTCCTGACACACTGGAATCCTGGTTTGCGATAAAATCGAGTTTAGCAAATTTTGTGGAGGCAATTGTGGACTGTCGAAATTACTGCCACGGGTGGCCGAGATCGTTAAGGCGCGGACTCGTAAGCGGGAGGTCTAGGATTCGAATCCCGTCGGGATCGTTCTCCCTGACTGAGGTTTTTTCCAAGTTTTCCTCAGGCCACATGGCAAATGTCGGGAAGGTATCCTAAACTTAGGCCTGGAACGTTTCCTTCCTTTAAGAAAGTATCCTTTCCCAATATATAATTTCATCTCATGTATCATCAGTGTCACGCCTGAGGTGCCTCTATAGTAGAAAAGGGGGTTAAACACCAATAAAAAAACTGTCGAAACTGTTAACCTTCCCTAGAGGTTAACTGCTTCTTGGCCTAGAGCTGCTGATAAATGCACTTGTTACGTAGATTTCCATAATATTCATTCTCTTTTCTTTTCTACTTCCTCCCAGTAGTTTTCTAGTTTTCCGTAGATGGCGATATAATATTGCATCTAAAAAGTATTTTGGTGTAGGTCATAGGAAAGCCTTGACGGTGTATATTTTGAAATTCTATTTCTAAACTTGGCAGTTTTTAAATTTAGGATAAGCCATACGATATCACTATTTTAGGTCAATATGGTACAATGTTGAGTTCTAAGAATTTTGTACAAGATGACTTAAGTTTTTCAAATATAACCAGCTTTGATTGCAATAATAACCTGTTTCAGCGTTACTATAGAGCAGACTTTTGAGTGTTGAATGCTTTTGGCAGGTCTTTTAATTCATTGAAGTAGTACGGCTCCTTTTATGAGCCCTTTTATTTATTTTATAATGCATTAATTACATTAATTACAATGGTATATTGTTAATTAAAATGTTATTCTTTCGTTATACCTTTTAATTTTCTCATATCTTAAGACTGCTTTTGCCAGCTATCTCTGCCGATCATAAACTTCATGTTTTGTCATTTAGTGCGTCGTACACTGCTCATAGAGTTGAACTCTTTCCTGCTATTGGAGGAAAGGTGAGATCTGTGATTTATTTCTTTAGGATAGCTGTTAACAGCCTGATGCAGTCTTCACAGGAGTTGTGACATATAAAAGGTTATTTGTTTTTATGTGGAACTTTGGTTTTTATAGTCTCCAGGACTTCGGCTGAAGACAGCTTTCCAAATATCAATAAGCCTGTGTTGTGCTTATTGAAGATTCCACCTTACCTTGCTGCTAAGTGCTTTTTGACTCTGTATTCTCTTTCTATATTTATTTTGTGCCATATTCGATATGCTTTTTCCAGCTGAGATAATTATATTTGTAAACCGTATCAGACAAAATGCTTGATAGAAGTGTACTTCCCATGTATAACTGCTACAAAAAGTAAAACATCTAGCCAAGGAATAAAACTAAAGACAGACTCACGTTCTATCATTTTGGTGAACATCCACGATCTGTTCTTCGCTAAGCATAATATTACTCTCATAAACAATACATGGATATATTCTTTATTTGATAACATTGCAATAGTAACTTTTGTCTCTCTTTTATATTAAATGTTACGTTTCACTCGGACAAATAACATCAATCCCTAGACGAAATGGAAAACATACATTGGGAAAGTAACATTTTAATACACAATAACTTTTATATCTAGTAGAGATCTAGAAATTTATGGGAAAATTTCATCATATTAGAAATTTTTGACAACAATAGAGAACATAAAATCAAGTGGTTTTGTTTTTTTTTCTTTAAATAATATTTTCATACTTTTCTTTTTCTTCAGTTTTATTAATTAAAACGTTTTCTTATTTAAGAAACCTTCTTCTGGTAACATTTATTTTACTAAATCTAAAGTTCATTCCCAATACACTATAAGAAAACAATTGAAGTTTATACCTGAGCACTATAGCATATATCTGCTGCTTCACAGTTTCTTTGGGCACCCAACAACCAGTTTCTTGAGTCCGTTTAGAAACTCGTGTCTCTTTTAGCATGTTCACTGAAGCGCCGAAGTTTATAAAGTCGATACAGTTCAACTACCGTTAATTGGAAACTTGGTACGTTGGAACCCTCAACTCCAAGATAATGCTGTGGTTGTTTCAGTTGCTTTTGCTCTTAGAAGTACGTAAGGTATGTAATAACGTGAATTCTTCATTTATGACTGAATTTAAGATGCTGAATGGAATCTAGTCTCTATAATACAACTATTTAAGAAAGTCTGCCAAATATACTGTAAGAATTGTTGAAAAATTATTCTGCTTATTCATGCTGTAAAATACGTACTAAAATTCTGAATCACAGAAAGAACATAACAGATAGTGTTAAAAATAAAATGAATTTTGTTAAAGTATTTCAACTATCGAATGTTTATGTTTATGTTTACACACACACACACACACACACACACACACACACACACACACGTTTTTCAACTACTATATATTGAAGCAGGAAATAATGCTGCCTTTATTAATTTAATAACTAAAGGCTGCAGAGCTATATTTATAAGGGCATTAGATTTGATAAGGATAATTATTATGTATAGGTATAAGAAATATTTTAGAGATAGGTATCAGAAATAGAAATAATTTGTAACTCGTAAATTACCAAAGGGTTTTGTATACATTTTGTGTAAAATATGTGAGAAAGAGACAGAGTATACCTGACAACTCGATCGCTGGCCGCTCTTTAGACAAGGCTGAGGAAAGGGTAAACTATTTTTTGTTAGGTCACGAACCTTCTACCCAGGAAATACTTAGGAGTTGACAATAAGAGAAACATGTGGCCGTAACGGGACAGTATTTAACAAAGTCAGAGGTAGCAATAATTTACGAGAAAATGAAAATGTCAGAACGGAGACGAAAATGTTTTATTACAGGAAAGCAGAAAAACAGCCCATCAACACGTGCCGTATTTCCGAGAACATTTAGAAATCTACAGACTAAGGAAGGCAAAAGATTATCAATAGAAATCAGAATGTAAGGAACGGGCCGAAATTTATGACAGGCTGTTCTGGGAAAATTCAAGTTCGTGGGAAGACCTTAGATCAGGGGGGAAAGAATCATTCTAGCCAATGGTCTTCGGATAAAAGTTAACGAATCAGGAGAACTTAGATACAAATGATTAATTTTAGGATAGCCAATGACGAACATGTAACACAGAAATAGATAAAATACAAGGTAATTTAATTTAGCGAAAGGCGTGGCGATGTAGTAGAAAAACTGGAGTACAGAAGTCAGAGACACATAGACAGTCACACTCAGGGGACACATACACATAGTCATACATTCAGACATTCACGGAGACATTCTCTCGCACATTCAGACCTTCGCAGATTGAGATTCAGACATTCAAGAGAAACAGGGACATCATACGAGAGACGCGAAAGAAA
Source organism: Metallyticus violacea (assembly GCA_030762175.1). Classification (NCBI taxonomy): domain Eukaryota; kingdom Metazoa; phylum Arthropoda; class Insecta; order Mantodea; family Metallyticidae; genus Metallyticus; species Metallyticus violacea. The sequence goes on from CM060831.1 coordinate 129,647,965, forward strand.
TATACGGAATCAGGCAGTCTGAGTCATCCGAAAGTAATCAGTCTAGATCATTTCTAAAGTTCAGTTGAGGGCAGTGTAAATCATTTTCTAAAGTCAGTCTAAGTGAGTAGTGAGGTCAGCTACGAGCCGTCAGGAAGTAACCTGCCAAGTTGTTAAATAAATCAAATGTTCAAACAGTGCCGGACTTATTAATACAGTGAACAATCTCCTTCCCTCCCTAATGGCTACAAGTCGTTAGAAACAGTCCAAAATTACTCTGAGAACCCATCAATTCCCCTACATTGAAACCAAAACCATAATAACCTACTGCAAATTAATCGACCTACAGTGGAACCCCCTATATTAACCGTTTCAATATATATATATATATATTAGTTGAAAAACCTAGAACTTCCGTTTTAAAAGATGACAAAACGCACAGGTAAATAACACAAAATAATGTACAAAACACAATATTCCGAACCTGAAATTTCTATATTAAGTAGATGGTTCGGAGTTAAAAAAAAATTGGCTGGTAAACCAGCTCTTTTTTAAATTAATTTATTCACGAGTGGGGTCTTGAGCCAAAGAGACATATCGTCATATAGTTTCATCATCATGGTCAAGGTTAACAACAGACGTTTCTTTATCAGCTGACAAGGTAATAATTTATTTGCTAAGTAATTTGCATGTTGGGGTCCCATTATTCTGAAATTTCAAATGGTCCGTTATGTAGGTTTGCTGACTTCTTCCATTCCAAGAACCTGTCAATAAAACGTTCGAATGAGTAAATGCTAAGGCCGGGGGTTCATATATAGGAGGGTGAAATTTAAGTAAGCATGGAGCAGGAGTGAAAGTATAGTATGGTTTGATTGAATCTACCCAAATTAGTGCGTTGGATTCTATGTGTTAACTTTTATTGATGAATAGAATGCTTCCTTACTTGAACTAGTACGCTGTCCGTGATGTAGCGAGCCAAGAAGGCTTAGCATGTCTAACGCAAGCGTAAAAGTGATTTTTGAAGTCACTGACTTGGAGAGATGCAGCGGCCTTGGAGTAGTTCTAGATTCAGACCAGTTGATTATGTCTGCCCTCTTCCGGGATTTGAAAGACCAAATAGATGGACCGGGATGCATAGGACATTAATTTAAAATATAGTATTTAGCTATTTTTGGTTGATTTTGATAATATGGAACGATTTCAGCAGTAAGTAACATCTAGAATTCATTTCAACAGTGACTGTCACAGAAAAGGACCCGAGTATGAAGCTATAGGTTTAAGGTGAACTTATTGCATGTAATTTAATTTAATTAGCAATTATATTATTACAGTTACAATGGCATTATTTTGAATAAGAAATATTTTTGATAGCATTACACAGTTATTTTCTTGGCATAAATTAGATTTTCCACTAATTTCGACAACCATGTCTCAGCCTACCACACCGCACTGGTGGCCGAGGTTGTTAAGGCTCGGACTCATGAGCGGAAGGTCTGGGGTTCGAATCCCGCCAGGACCGTTCTCCCTTACAGAAATTACGAAGTTTTCCTCAGTCCTCATAAATGACAAATTCCTTGCAGGTATTCTAAACTTAGGCCTGGAACGTTTCCTTCCTTGAAAAAATCCTTTCCCATTTTTAACATTTCATCTCATGTATCATCAGTGTCCATTTTTGTTCAACCTACCATGCATAAATAACTATGCTTTGCCCTAGGCATGGAGTAATAGGAGATATTGGTTGCAGATGTTATGCATGCTACATTTTATATTTTAGTTGTCGGCAAAATTTAACACGTTCGCCATAAAACGGAATCCTTCAAGGAAATACAATCCTTTTTGTTGAAGAGAGCCCCCCAACATTATAAATACTATACAAAGAGAGATCAACATCTTGAATTTTGTATTTCTGGGGATTCTGCGTAGGTGGTTGGATGACAAATTAGCTTATGACCAGTTTGACCTATGCGAGCGAACTGCATAAGTTACCTAAAAGTAAATTATTGAATTGTAAAACAAAAGGATGGTTATGAACTGCGTAATTACAAATAAAACATATGTTTAATAAAATTATTACAAGAGATACTTAATGATATCTGAGAACTGTGATGAATTTATTAAAACCTTGTGTTGTTTAACAGCTTACCGGCTATTTTGTTGAAGTGCTAGGTTGAATTAAGCGAGTAGCTAGACAGCTCATGAACAATGCCATTAAGCTTCAACGGATAACCGACACAGCTCTTTGTTTTTCGACTCTGATTTGCATTCTTCTACAGCTGGCGCTGATAATAGAGAGTTTTCACACCCTCGCGTTAACATTAACACAGCATTATTTGAAAGCTAATTAAATGTATCACACAAATTCTGAATAGCGTTATAGTTTTAGGCGTCCCGATATTTTTTCAGTAAATAACTGTTGATGCTATTTATGTGGAATAGTGTTTAACGCCCGTTTTTACTACTGGGGCACCAGAGTGGACACTGATGATACATGAGACGAAATGATTAATTGGGAATTTTTTTAAGGAAGTGAAATGTTCCAGACCTAAATTTAGGGTACCTTCCCGGCATTTGCCATTTATGAGGACTGAGGGAAATCTGAAAAAAAAAAAGCTTAGTCAGGTAGAACGATCCTAGTGGGATTCGAACCCTAGACTTCGCACTCACAAGTCCTCGCCTTAACGACCTCGGCCACCCGTGGCGATGAGGCTGTTTACCAAATTTACGCCTAACGTTTGAGTTTCAGTTTTAAGCTTCAAGATCAGATATTGTAGGGAAGTGTTCCTTATAAGCAGCAAGGGATGGAACAATAACAGATAAAGCTTTTCACTCAACCTGCAACAAGAATATTTAGTGTTTTTTAAAGTTGTTACATAGAATTATTTTTAACCTGCGTCTGCAATCGCATGTGGCCAAGATCGCTCCGGCCACTAGACCAGTCTCGCCCACATTTCTAGTTCAGCAACACAATATTACTACTAATAACAGCGTTACACAATATCAGTTTTATTTCATATTAAGTCTAATCTGTTTGTTGTTCTTCTTCTGAAGTCATACTTTTTACATCTTACAATATTACATTTGCATTCATTTGCAACAGTTTTTCAAATTTCTTCCCTGTTTTACTTTTTAAGTTCTTCTAAAGTGGTGCAATTATTTCTGTTAACTGTATTTTTCTCATACCATGCTGTAAATGACATTGGCGCAGTAGTAACTTGTAATATATATATATAAAATTGGTTACTGATCTCAGTTATAGCAGGAAAACAAAAATAATACTTCCATTCATTCATCCCTCCTCCCTGACTGAGGTTTTTTCCAGGTTTCCCTCAATCCTCATAAATGCCAAATTCCGGAAAGGCACTTATCTTAGGTCTGGAATGTTTCCTTGCTTAAAAAATCTATTAAAAAGAAATCTTTTAAGTCTGAACATGTAAGTTTAAAACCTTTGAGTCTATGTTCCCTGTTTTTAAATTGCTTGTTTTAAACCCCTCTATTTAGGATGAACATATTTCCATGTGGTTCATTAATATCCTGTATCTTTAGGAATCTCATATTTAATTGATGAAAGTATAAATCCTAATTTAAGTATTAAAACCATTGATCATCAATGGCATTGAAGTTATGAATTTTCAGCTTTTTTAAATATTCAGTTTGACTTATATATTGTTCCTCAAAGCGAATTGAATCAATTCAACAACTGTCTTAATAAAGGCAATAATACGTTCGAGGTGTATTAAAGTTCAAAATTTTCTAGTATTTTTGCGTAAGAAGTTCAGATTTGTGGTAACGATTGCTTATTTTCAGTGATTTGTTTTGTATTGTCGTTGTTACTTATTATTGTGTAAACGGGTTGCTTAATATTTTATAAATGCAAGAAACATGTTGGGCATAATATTGAGAACCAAAATTTTCCGCCACTGTTTCGTTTGGCTCTTTTTGCTTTCGCGCGGCGGCCGCCATTCCCGAAACGATACAGCATTTGTGATCCGTAGTGAGAACTAGAATAAGAAATATCTTGTGACGAAGGAACCTTAGTGTCCTAACGGATATCGCACACACTCCTTTCCACCATCTTATACTGATAAATATTGCCTAACATCCAAGCGGTACTATGCAACCTTATCGGTTCAGGGAAACGGACTATCATCTTCAGACCTTAGGGAAAGTTTTCACCAACAATCAAAAGAGGTACGTAAGCAGGGGGCCCAATGCATCCCTGCCAATATCACGAACGCATCTGGGCTGCAAAGAAGGAGTTTATTCATGAAATAATAAAATTAATTTCTGTCAGATATACTAAAAGATATCAAAACTTCTATCTAAGTTATTTATCATAGCTAATAATTAAAATAAACTTTTATTTGCGAACTGACTTACTTGAAGACAACCTTAAAATGTTTCTGACTTAGGTGAATGAAGTTGCAAAGACAAAGAGTTCCGAAGCTAAATATAAATAATGACATTTAAAGAAAAACAACACATGAGAATGTAAAATTGTGTTAAATGAAAAAAGTTATGCAACAAGTCACTAATTTTAATATCTAGCTTGTAACATGCGATATTGACAGAGAAAATATATCAATTCTAAAATTCTCAGCAGTCTATAAGCAAAACATTGAAAGGTAAGACATTAGAGAACATGCAACTGAAGTCCTTATATTAACATTCAGCAAACCGAACCGGGTAATTAACAGAACAAGAGAATGAATAACAGAAGTGAAATTCGTGCTTTCAGTTGCAGATTGCACAATTCTAGATAATAAAAGAAACAAGAACATAACAGAATTACCATATTTAATCGGAAGACAAGTTCTTACAGAAGGGATTTGAACTACCAATACAAAATTAAGCGAAAAACAAACGAACGAAAATTGAACTTTTTGCATTACCAAGGCACTTGTCTCCACGGGGATGGACTCCATGTTCTCAATCGTAGCAACAGAGTGCTCTGGTCAACTTTCCAGTGTTGACCTCTGTTTATGTTATAAACCTTTATAATACTAGTCAAAAGAGGTTACGAGTTAGTAAAAATTGTGTGTGGCATTTACAGAAGGTGCCGCCTGGACAACTTTTACTTATTTATTTCTCTTTATTCCACGTATACTTTTTGGCACTTACTTGTGTCAATATCAATTGATTAATCAATTTCCCTTGAACAAAACCAAAGTGTTTTCTTTAAATACATCAGTACGAAATATATTGCCAGACCTATTTTTCCAATAAAATGATGTTTGCAATGACCACGTTATCCTCTTTTTCCCCTGATACCTTTTTTTGGAACATACTTGTGTGTTTTCCCCGTACCGATACTTCACAACCTTCGTTTATTTACTTTCTTTTAACTGTTATACATAACCACTTTCAGGAACTATAACATACGGATTCCCCCGTAGCACTTAAAACACATGTGTTTGAAAAGAGACTTTCCAGTTTTTACGTCTATTCCCTCATACAGTTTAAGAGCTAGTGAGATTAGATAAGGCAAGAGAATTTCACAGAGCTGCAATATTTTAAGCATGGGAACCAAGTGGCCTCCAGCGGAAAATTTCGCTCTGGAATCCCCATGGATTCAACTGTGGTAATTTTGTGGCATGTTTCTTTTTCTGTTCATTTCTGAGCGGACTAAGAGAATGGGATTAAAAAAAGTTTACTCCTGTTTCGGGCTCAGAGCCAAACTAGTAAATAAGAATTCTTATTTACCTCGTGTCAGATATTTTAGCCATCTTATTAAAATGAAATAAAGAAGGAATACTTTTGTTCCAAATGCACCACACAATATTATGTACGTTCACTAATGTTTCAATCTAAATTACTTTTAATTATCTTTCCTTCAACTTTAACAAATTATAGAGAACATTCCGTTTAAGTAAGACATTTGAGCATTTAGGGCAAAAAGTAAATCATTGCAGGCCAGAGCTTTGAAGGTACGAGATGCACATATGTTGAAATTGCTACAGTATGAGGACTCAAACAATTCTTGTTCTTCAATTACGGATCATGCCCTGCTTTTCCGGTTTCATATTTTGTTTTTTTTTTTTTATCTTTAAAACGATCTTCTTCCTTTCGGGTTGCATGTAAGCATACTTTTTGGTATTGTTTTGGTATTCTATCTTCTGTCATTATTTTTAAGTGTTTTACCCATTCTTGTCTATAATTTCCTAATTGTTGTAATATTGGTTGTACTTCTAATTATTTTCTTATATGATCTTCTTTTGTGCAACCCTTAATAGATCGTAAAAAACGCATTTCTGCTGCTTGAATTTCCTGCTCTGCTCTGCTCTCCCCTCCCCTCCCCTCCTCTTCTTCTTTTTTAAAGTCCAAGTCTCACTCCAATAAAAATAACTGATAAGGCCATGACTGTGTAGAGTCTTAATTGTGTCTTTTCTCATTTTGTTTTTCAATGTATTTTGGTTTTTTTTTTATTTGACGGGTTTCTAGCCGAGCACAAGACTCAAGTACTTAAAAAATACCATCATATCAGTTAAAAGACTATAATGTGTAAAAATTCATTTGTTGCTGTATAAATTTACAATATCTCGTTCATATAAAAACTGAATAAAACACAGTACAACAAATTAAAGCTTTTTATTTTCGGTTCTTTAGATGAAATAATATTATTTTTACAGAATTGGTTATACACAGTGATTTATATAGAACTAACATATTTCTTTCTTTATTTACTTCAAAACAATTGACGCTAGCCACAACTTATTAAACCTCAAATGCAAAGTATCTTTGAGATACTTTAGTTGAGCCTCTATAGAAAATGTTGAAAATATCCTTCCTTCTGCATAAGCTCAACACTTCGTTCCATGTTACTGGCCGCTCGTTGGAGAACTTTGTTGTCAATACTCCTGTGTAATGTCTGGGGCTTGTGGCATAAACCCTGTCTTTTAAGTAACCCCATAGGAAGAAGTCCGGTGCTGCCAAACCAGGAGATCTCGGCAGTCACAGGTTCTTGGAGATTATCCGATCGTTAAAGAAACTCAATTAGCGCTATTTAATATATATGGCATGTAGTGCCATCTTGTTGAAAATATCCATGACCCAGATCTACATCGTTCAGTTGCTCAACAAACCGTACTGTACTCTGCAGCGTCCACAATTTGGTCAAAAAAAATGCTCCCACTATTCTCTATGCGGACACTGCGCACCAAATACCGACTTTAACTGGGTGCTAGGTGCTTCATGAATAGCATTTGGATTTTGGACGACTCAATAACATGAGTTCTGTGAGTTCGCATAGCCGCATTATTGGAACCCATACTTCATCTTCGAACCAATGTGATGAACAATATGCCCAGGATTTTGCATAATGAACGCCGTGTGTTATGCCTTATGCAGGAGGAAGGATATTTTCAGCATTTTCTATAGAGGTTAATAATCTTTGAAAGATACTTTACATTTGAGGTATAATAAATTGTGGCTGAAATTATTCGTGTTGAAATAAATAAAGAGAGGAATGTGATCTTTCTATACAAATCACTCTGTATTACTACACAACAAATTGCAAAAACTCGCAAATGAAAATGTCTGTTATAGTCTCCGGAGTCTCTCTATGGACCAGCATTAATCAGCTGACATACCAGCATTCTATCTGTCACTTAAGCGTTTTCCGAAGACAGACCTTTCCTGATGCTTATTGTTTACAGCACCTGGAAAGAAGTCGAAATTGAACTTTTAGTGACATGTTACAATCAATGACTTGAAAACACCGCATTATTTCATTAAGTGTCTTCTTAATTTTGAGCATTTTGATTGCCAAGAAAATGATTACATACTGATTTACTCGTAAATGCTCTCAGCTTTCTTCAGTTTTTATTATTGAAATTGATCATTACCGTGCTATTTTGGTGTGGGCGTTGGTTCAAATGAAATTAAAATACAGAGTTTTCGACGACACTACTATCGGCATCATCAGTGGACTGAAACTCTTGCAACTTTTATCCAGAAATTGCAGATTAGTATGTAGTAACGTAACAAAAACTTTGTCTATACTAATAAGCAACAGAGCTTTCTGAATCATTAAGTTCTGTGAAATTACAACAGTCTTAATGTGTGGGCCATTTGGCGTGAATGCCTTAGTGATACAGCAAATAATTCATATAAATCCAAATTTGTTTATAAGTATTTAGAGTTGGGGGCGAAGGGTTGGTCGCTAGGGCTGAAGCGATTTAGTTGCTGATAACCATATTTTGTAGTGGCGAATTGTTAATTGACTATTGATCGCTTTGGTGTTGTCACTCATGCTTCATGACAACAATGTCTCAGATTGTTCCGATCTAATGTGACTCGTGCTCAACAGGACTGGGAGAGGACATCAACAGTGTTAATAATCACAATGGGTAGATCTGAATATGCATGGTAATTTATTATTAGCAAGATCATTCATGTCCTCTGGTGGTCTGCGTATAAATTTAGCTGCCGCGACTCCCAAGGAGACGAACTAAAAACTGCGTCCTATTGTAGTGCCCGATTGTTGAACTTATTCTATGTGAACTAATGAGATGAACTGATTCACTCTACTTAACTGATGCCCCGACGGAGCAAATGCCTCTTTATATATTCGATTCAAATTAATTAAACGATGGATCCACCAAATCAAGGGGGTCACACAAACCTCGCGCCTTGCTTTAAAAATTCAAAATATACATCTACAATTGGTTGGTTCAACTTGTCAACGCATGCCACCCACTACTATTTCCAAGTTTAAAATTTTTATTTGCATTGGTTGGTTTAAAGTTAACTGTACAAACGGCTGGCAAGTTCATTCCCCCTAATGTATTCGAAAGTTGAACTCTCTGCAACGGAAGGATTTTAAAGAAGTGGCATAGCACTTGTCCCTTTCCATTGTATAGAGGTTAATTGCCTCCTCGGCTCTGTCCCGTTTCTGGCTGGGCTACCATAGACAGTTACGCTAGAGAATTTTCTCTTTTGAGGACATACAATCAACATATTAAAGTTTTATCTCATGATACACATATATACGTAATATCTACATTACTAACTAAAATGCGCAAGATATGATTAGTAAATTACAACGTATATATTTGAAGTGGGATTTTACTGGGGTATGTCGACCATGTCGCCCCATTTTAGGCGCCAATTTGAAGCTAATTTTATATGCTAGTGTTGATGTTGTCGTTGGACCGACGGTCCCACTTCATGCCCCGGGTCGTTCAGGGGTCCATAGTCGCCTTTCTTGTTTTATTGGACACGGGAGGAGGGAGATGGAGAGGAGTGGTGTAAATCACGCGACCTTGCTTCATTTTAACGCATCGAAATGTTTCATCACTTATCGACTACCTGGTTTGTTATCTCCATAACTTTGATGGCGCGTGCTAAATACGCTGCATCTGTGTACCTCTCTTCTATTGCCGCTGGTAAAGCAATGTTAATCATCAGAGAGCGAACGAAACGTATGTATGACTGAAGAACAGATATGTAAATGAACCGAATATAATACTGAGAAGCGTCGAGCTGCCATAACTTCCTGATCTGAACTGCGGCTGCCATCTAGTAAAAACTGTTTGGTAGAAAAAAGTGCCTTTGCTAGGTTTTTTTTCTCCTTATATATGAAATCCAAATGTCGCCACGTGATTTCAAAGCGTCGCGTGGGGTTTACAGCAAAGCGCCCACGGCTTCCCTGAGCCTATGAAATATTTACATAGGTGAGCTTTTGAATTCCCAAACGCGCTTATTTTAAATTTATCACCTTTCTGACACTTTATTGGAGAGATCTTCATAATACGCTGTAACGATTTCATCGCCGACACCTGTTCCCCCTTCTGCACTCAACGAATTTTGAAACATCTTCAACAACTGAGATAAAAAAGGATCTATTGTTCGCCCATCTGAATGCACTTAGCTTTGTTATAGCGGAGAGACCAATCGCTCTAGCCATTACCAGCAGAAGAAACACAAAAGACGACAAAGGCAATCCTAATCTAAAGTATTTCTTCTTGGGCATGCGTGAGTGTGGGAATATTATATTTATATTTCAGTGGGGGTGTGCCGTAAGAGATGTTTCAAGTTAAAGTTGAAGAAAATGTCTTTACTGTCATCCGAATCGTTTTTCACGATGGTTCTGTTTGAAAGAGCAAGCATATTTTGGAACAATAAATTTCTATAGAATGGTTCGATATGTAGCGCCAAAATTCAACTAACTAGCATATTATGCATTAAACAGTCATGACAAGAAGTAATTTTATTCTTTACAGCATATCTTGTAACGTGTTCACAAGAATAATTACTCTCGAGTATAATCCTAAAATGTGAATATTTGACATTATAGTTTAATGCATCTTTCCGCTTTTTGTAAGCAATTCAAGGAAGGAAATCAGCGCCGTATCCGATATAGATGTGTTTGTCTCTCTCAGGCACGATATCTACTGGCCGGAAAGTACGTCCGTTTCGTGCTTCTTTAAATTAAAAATGATTTTTTCGTTGCTATGAGACCTGTAATTTTATTATGAAAACATTTAATGAAAGTTCGGCGTTTCCTGTTACCCAATGGTAACAGCTTTTCTTTCTTGGTAGGGATAAGCGTTCTTCTTTCGCTTTTCACGAATAAGAAGAGCTACCTCCTTTCTTTACCTCTAACCTCCTTCAGGGGATTCCCCTCACCCTTTTTTCATCTCACCTTTGCAAAGAAGGTTTAGAAAAGTAGATGCTAGTCATTGGGGTAATCGGAGATTTTCATAATATGCTCATCTCTCTTTACTTTCTTAGTCTGTCAGTCTTGGGAAACATTCTCATCCATAAAAACTGTCCGTTTGAAGAAGCTGCAGCGAGCTATACAAAAGAAGAAAGCTGAAGCAGCTAAATAACATGTCAGAAACTTGCAGCACCTGGATAGGACGACAGTGGTGGCTGACATGGTTACACCTGGAGTCTTCAGGGCCCTGGCAGGTATTCTCAAGTGTGAAAAGGTGTGCTTGATGATTAAACTACATGAGGTATTGTTTTCACACCTCCGTAAAGACGTAGCTCTGGATTTTTCTAGTCGTATGGGGCTGAATAATAGACACGAAACTATTATTCTGCTATATGGACTAACAATGCTAATTGTAAATTGGCTGAATACATTAAACTAAGCTTATAAACGAACTTAAATAGTTACGTTCAAATGAAATAATTTGGTGTCCGATATTTGGGGTGTGTGAAAAATGAATTTTTATGTACATATTTTTATTAACATAAGTTTTTACTTAACTCCTACACTCTAGTCATTTAATTTAGAAATTAAATTAAATTCTATAACCCATCAACTATTTTTTGTATGCTGGGTTTGAATCATTTACAACATTATATAAATTATATTGTTCTGTATATAATTCCACAGATCTTTCGCGTTCTCTGGTGATCTGCGTACGACAGAGCTTAGCTACGACGAATATAAATGTAGCTGATGCGATTTCCCAGGAAGGGAACTGAATGTGATTATCTCACTACCTGAACTGCACTGACTAAACTGAACCGATTCTCTCTGATTTAAACTTCTGCACTGATCTGACTACCTGAACTCAACTGATGTATCGGAACTGATGTGAAGTGACTATGTGAACTGCTGCCCCAGTGGAACAAACGTCTCCTTAAATACTCGATCCAAATTAACCAAATATTGGCTTCACCGGGCCAAAGAGGTGTCACATAAGCACGTGCATGTCTCGTTCCTTTTATAAAAATTCAAAATATATACCTAATATTGGTGTTGATTTGCATTCACCTGCCAACGCATGCCACCTGCCACTATTTCAAAGTTTAAAACATTTATTTACATTGTTTCGTTTAAAGTTAACTATACAAACGGCTGGTGAGTTCATTGCCCCAACGAAAGCCTGGACTTTATTAACCCTCGCCAATGCAAGATCTTTTAAGAAATGACATGACATGACATAGCACTTGTCCCATTCCTTTGCATAGCGGTTTATTGCCTCATTGACTCTGTCCCGTTCCTCTTCTCCTCTCTTTTGACGATATACAAGTAAAATATTAAAGTTAGGACATACACACATAATATGCACTTCTAATTAAAATGCACAAAATATAATTACGCTTACAACATATATGTTATATTTATACTTCAGTGAGAGGGGGCCGTAGGAACTGTTTCACTCTCTAAAACAGTAAACTTAAAACTGGATTTGCTTAAACGCCGTATGTGTATCATTTAGATTAACTATAAGAAATTCAGTACCTTTGGGAAATTACGAGCATTTCCAAACAACATATGAGAGGTATATGTATTTGAAAAGAAATGTTTATATTTAACAAGAGGTTATCTGTAAGGAATTTAAAACTGGGTGTCATGCTTTAAAATTTAAATATTATACCATTATTGATTCACTTCCTTCTTGTAAACGCAGGTTAGAAGTGGAAGAAAATTGCTCTTTATTTATATAACAATGAAAGCTATTTGTGATAGTAGTCATTATGTTAGCAGTGAGGCAGTACCGAGTATATGCATCTTAATTTACTAAATAACGTTATATGTTAGTTGTGTTAATTAATTACATTTATTACATTCAGTTGTTAGGATGATGAGAGAGAGTGAATAAAACAAATATTTTGACAATATATAATTATAAATATTTTCAAAGTAAAATTATTCTTTAATCATTTGTTATAGATGTAATTGTATAAGAACCTAAAGTTATCACATATTCCCTCCATTGTATTTTACGGACATTAAATCATTGGCCCAGGGGGTTGACAGGTTAGGATTTCACATTAGAGTGCTTACCTGCACAAGTTAGCCGCTAACAAGGTGATCATGGGATTGTGCCGTGAGCGGGAATCGAACACCAACACAAGCGGAAACCGAGATGTAGGCATTCAGTATGTGAGGTCAAGGACGATACTGACAGCCGACAATGGGATTCTGCAACCACAATACGGTGCCCCGCCTAGAGCGATGTCTGGCTTTACGTCAAATCCGGTTACAAGAGCACTGATGCCCGTCGATAATGTTATTTTGTTGAAAAAAACACCATGATGTACCTGCGTCAAACCGAACAATGGTCTACGATATGCTATATAGGCAGACATTCATATGCTAGCGGCATGCAGACTGTCGACACAAGCTTTGTTTCTTGCGAGTCAGCGAAATGAATATTCCATTCTAATTTCGTAGCAGGTATTTCTTTATCAGAATACGAAAATGTTTTCTTTCTTCTTCTTTCTCTCATGTCACTGTACTTATTTGTTAAATTAGCGAGGTCTGGAGGAAAAATTGACATTTCTGTTCCTGTTTCCTAAACTTATCTTCTTTTCTCAAACAAGACTTGACTATTACCAGAGAATGTTTTTATTATACACGAGAAACAAAAAACCGTTCGTGATATTTAATAAAACTAACGTTAAAAAACATCGTATAAAATAAATAAAGGGAGTAACATATGCTAATGTAGATACAATATAATGTACTTTTAATAGCTTAAATATCCTAGAATGTGAGACTTTATTTCTGGCCGCAATTTTTGAAGCATTTTAGTAGGTTCCGGCTAATGCCCCATGTTGGACATCAGTTTTGAAGCGATTTGTGTAGACGCTGAGTGACATCGGTGTGGTTTGGTAAATTGGTGAATGGTCACTTCGGTGTATTTGCCTACACTTCAACGACAAAAGCTTCTCAAGGGGAATTCTGTTATTTTGTTGATTCGCACTCAAAAGGACTGGAATAGGAGTTCAATTGTGTAAATGAGCACGTGATGCGACATCACATATCTTTTTATGTTAAAAATCTTTCGCGTCCTCTGGTGTTTTGCGTACGATAGACCTAGTAGCGTCGGATATAAACTTAATTACCGCGTGCGAAACTTACAGACGATTGCCGCGGCGCATGAAATTGAAAAAAACTAAACTGATGTATGTAAGTAGAATATGTTACCTGCGTCTGAGAGCTGATATTGTGAATTACGTGCCTCAGAAACGTCGAACTTATAACGAGTGTTGCGAACTGCTTTTGCTAACTGCGTGTACCTTGCCGCGTATAGGTCTTATAACTGCTCTGAGAACTGAGAACTGCTTGCTGCATTCTTCAACAGAGCAAACGCTGTTTATATATATTAAATTAAAATCAAGTAATCGTTGGTTTAGCGACGCCAAGATTGAATCATTTTATTGGCATTGACTAGTTTAAAGGCTAATAGTACAACGCCCTTCGGGGTCAAAGTCCCAAACGAATTTAAAAGTTCTTTAGTTCATTAACCCTATATCAGTACTGTAAAAAAAATGACCGCTCTCGACCCTCGGGTTTCTTCCTTTTGTACAGTTTTTTATGATCTTGTTGGCTTTTCAAGCTACCGTAACCGAAAAACACTAGACTTTTTCTTTGTTGACATAAAGTCACATGTTAACATTATGTTGCACTATATATATACAATGTCCACATTATTAATTACAATACATGAAATATTGTGATAATTAGGTTTGCAACATATATTATATTTATATTTCAGTGGAGGTGGGCGGTAGATGGTGATGTGATGATGTTTAACGTCCGTTTCTGCTACAGAGGCACCACAGGCGATGGACGCTGATGATACAGGAGATGAAATAATATATTGGGAAAGGATTTTTTAAGGAAGAAAATGTTCCAGGCCTAAGTTTAGGGTACCTCCCCGGAATTTGCCCTTTATGAGGACTGAGGAAAACGTGGAAAAACCCTCAGTCAGGGAGGGCGGTCCTGGTGGGATTCGAACCCCAGACCTCCCGCTCACGAGTCCGCGCCTTAACGACCTCGGTCACCCGTGGGAGTGGTGGGCGATAGGAATAATTTCAAAGGCTCTATAGTGTTTTTAAGGAAACATTTGAAATACTTTTAGCAATTACTACCAGAATATTCTATGCCATCAACTATACGTGAATGAATGAACAGTGAGATAATAATTAGTTGTTATGTAAACTAAAAGAACGTTTGGTTTCAATGTGATCAATTGCTTTTGGATAATTTGTTTCTCAATTTATTGCTCCATCCCTTTGTTAAATCTGTTGAAACATTCTCAGCAGCTATTATAATTGCCTTTGAAACTGCCACGGATGGCCGATGTCGTTAAGATGCAAACTCGTGAGCAGGAGGTCTGGGGTTCGAATCCCGGCAGGACCGTCCTTCCTGACTGAGGTTTTTTCCGGGTTTTCCTCAGTCCTCATAAATGGCAAATGCTGGGGAGGTACCCTAAACTTGGGCCTGGAACGCTTCCATCCTTAAAAAAAGCCTTCCCAATATATCATTTCGAGTATAACCAGTGTCCGCCGCCTGTGGTGCCTCAGTGGTAAAAACAGGCTTTAATACTATTAAAAAAATTACCTTTGAAATGCATAGACCTATGAAGCAGAACACAATTGCGAGTTCGTATCTATAATTTAAGCTGTTAACAATGGACATTTTAGAGATATAGAGAATTCTGGTTGGTTAAAATATACCGAATTGGTTAGTGATGCATCAATGAAATAGTAACAGTAATAATTAATAAGCTGTTTGAACACTGAGACGGTCTAGCGCGTGCATACTTCTGATTGTCGAAGCTACTCTTCTGCCAATAGCGAGGCCCAAACAAATGAATGACGTGATGTAAAGGAAACATTAGCTAGTAAATATAGTATTTGTATGTTTATTTTTTGCCTGTGAAGATATTTATAAAATTGCTTGATTTTTAGCTTAAAATAATGAGCCTGGGAACTTACCAGTGTAAGACCAGTAAATCTACCACACCATTTACGAGCAATATTATGGAATACATTCCACACTTGCCTGTTTTAACGTTAAATAACACTTAATACACTATTTATAGCAATATAAACAAAAATTCGGCGAAAACATTTGCTCTTCTTATGTCAACTTCGCTGTACATACTAAACACGCTCAATTTGACCAATAAACAACCTGTTTGCAACTAAACTGAACGAAACCAGCATACAATAAACAAGGTGTGGTATTAACAATGAGTTTTTACCTCCAAATTATGAGGTTAAAAACTATGGTCATCCTCGTGCACGTTAGGTATTTTTGCTACAATTCCAGCGCTTTAAAGTACAGCAAAGCCTCCAATTAAGACATACAGCTTTGACGCTTAAAAGTGTATATTTTACACTTTTATTTCTCCGTTTCTGTAAGAGCTGTGAAAATGAAATTTAGAAAACCTGCTGTTCAATATAAATAAAAAGTATTTCCCTATGTTGTGAAATTTAAATTATTAGTTCTCAAAATATTCATTGTTATATCTGTATCATATATTAATTTTTTCCATAAGATTTTGATATTTTCTTATTAATTTTTATTTTTATTATAAAGGCGAAATCCAAACCTTTATACTTAAACAGTAAAATGCAGCAAAGCTATTTTTTAAAAGTTTTTATTATTTTTTTTCAATAGCATTTCTAAAATGTTTTTATATGTGTAATAAGATAAAGACTGAAGTTCAGATGTTACTTTTAATAAATAGAAAGCCTTTACGGAATTTCATGCAACTATTTTGGAAATAGTGGGAGATATGTATGAGCAGTTTTGAAAAATACACTTTTGGAACAGACAAATGACAGACAAACTTACAAATTCATATAATGAGAGTTGCAATTTTAATATGCAGTATTCAACTTGGTGTTTAGCAGCACTTTTGGTATATTAATTACACTCAAAATAGTTTTTTCTGCGGTATTGCTCCTTTCATTATTCATTTACAGCAAAGGAAAGAACAAAAGAAGAAGTGACAATGCAGTCATGTATTTTTAGTTTTAAAATCAACAAAAAATAGCTGGATAGTTACTTCCTGTCCTTAACAGATTTATCATAATGCTAACAGGTTCCAACACATGAGCTTATTCAAACATACAGAAGTCTGTGACCAAAATTATAAAAATTTAATGAACAATAGACTAGTTTAGTAGATATTTAAAATACTTAATCCACTGACTTCGAGCTGAAAGTTGTTTCAAATTATCATAAAATCAGTTACATAATAGAAGCAGCGGAAGAAATTTCGGATATTAAATTACTGGCCGAGACAAAAGGAAGAGATTAATTAATATGGTATATGAATGCAATACTACAAAACAAAGTTAATAATAAACAATAACTATATACGCAAATGAAGAGCTGATATATTTTTTTGAGAAAATGATCGTTTGTTGCAGCGTTTCTGTCCGCAATGTCTTGCCGTATTTTATCATTAGGATATTCTATTTACTCAGGTTTTTCAAATTTTTATCAAGATACAATTTTAATTGTATAAAGTTAACCAACTTTTAAACACATTTTTCTATAAATAAAAGTTACTGTATTTTGTGCCAAAATCAAGAACTACTAATTCCGCTTTCTAAACAGTTTTTAACTTTGGTTTTCATTGGAACCTTGTGCAGAGGTATATAGGTACTTGCCTCTCGCATAAGTTTGTGTGCGCTCTTGCTCCGATAGGATCCTTTCCTTTCTCTCGAATCTGTGAATTCTTTCTTCCTTCTGTATTTTTTTTTACTCCTTTTCTTTATTACTCTCCTCAAATTCAAGTGGTTTCTCATATTTGGTATAAGTAACTACGCTTGAACTCCGTGTTTGTCTTTGCTTGAGGCTAACGTCTGCTGAATGGAAACTCGTGTTCAATTGTTCTGCAACATATCCTCCATCTAGGTTTATGCACAAAATTCTTCTTTGAAATGTTGGTAAATTTGGATCCCAGCTCATTTTTGTGAGTAACCTGGATAATTAATTATTTATTTCTGGTATCTATAATTTTCTGTATATTTACCTTTGCGCTTGCAGTACAATTTTTATTGTAATAGTACATTTTTAACCTGGATGCTTCACATTGGAGCTGTTTTCTGAACGGTTAGATTATGTGGGAAATATTTGAAAGAGAATTTTGTATGTTACATGCCTATTGTTAACACAATGATTATTTTGAGTTGTTTATATAAACTGTATTATGAGTAAAATAAAATTATTACTTGATTAATTTAAAATTTAAATTAATAACATATTACTCATGTGCATACTTTGGAATAATGAATATTTGATTCATATGTAAATTATTTATATTGAAGTTGAAGTTTAGTAAGATTCCATTAACTTGTTATATGTTTTGTGATTGTTAAATTCTATTAACATATTAAGCATCTTCTGTAGTCCATCTGATATATTTTATTTAACTAAACTGTAAAAGAACCATCCATGGTGTATGTACTGGATTCCTTTTCCAGTTCCTTTCGCTTGTCCACATTCACTCATGGAAATTGCACGTATCTTTGTTTAGTGGCAAGAATTTCGTTTATGATAATTAAAAATCATAAGTTACGGGAAAGTTGGTAAAACTCATAAGAATTGGAACATTTTCAAACTGTTTCAAAACATGAAATATTCCTCCAATGTCATCGTGTAGTTTTACAAGCCCTTGAGCTTCCATTTAAAAATAAAACCTCTACTCATTTTCTTTTCTGAGTTCTAATTTTTAAACGTGAACGCTTATATATATAAATGAGCTGTAATTTAAGCTGTTGTGTTACATTTTTAATTATCTTGAATGTAAATATTAATTAACTGTAAAATTTTACTAAAATGATAAACGTATCTAGTTTGGATGTGGCATAGTTTAAAGGTCAAATACACGCTCGCATTTGTTAAGCTCTTGAAACAGAAATTGGAGTAAAGAAAGTGGATTTCTTTCCGCTGTTTCTGTACGGAATTTCCCTCTCTGTCCATAATTTCTATCTTCCCTTAAAACGTACTATAAACACGAGTGTTATAAACTTTATCGCCATTAGATTCCAGTCATCTAATAAACGAACATCCCGGAATAGGTTCATTAAACAAAAAGGAAAGAGGAAAACCAAGCTCGTAAAAATGTATTACACTCTTGGGATGTTAATGCTTAGCTTGCGGTATCTATAATTATATAGGTGGAGCATAAACTGTACATTTCACGCACCAACTGGTTCATTTCTTGAGGAAATATGTTTGTAACTCATATTTCTTTAATGGAAATGAATTATGGTACATAAAGTTGCAATGTTTCCTTTGAGAGTTTATAAGATGTAAAATGAAATTTACAGTATGTTTTGAAATTAAGCTGTGTATTAGACAATTGATTTGAAGTAGAATTAACATAGAAAATACACACCGGTCATACCAAGTACTATACTATACTATACTATACTATACCATACTACTATACTATACTATACTGTACTATACTATACTGTACTATACTATACTGTACTATACTATACTGTACTGTACTATACTGTACTATACTATACTATACTCTACTGTACTATACTGTACTATACTATACACTGTACTATACTATACTGTACTATACTATACTATACTGTACTATACTGTACTATACTATACTATACTAAGAATGAAACTATTGTGCATGCTAAATAAATGCAAACCAATAGGCGAAAGTAGCAGGAAAAGACAATTAATGCAATATAGTACCTAAGTTTGATTGCATTTTTTCGTTAGTTTGAAAACTATTTCGAGGATTAAACTTTTATAAGGAAACTTTTAAGAGAAGCTGATATTTGTTATATTTTATAAATGTTCGTTCATGAAGTACAACATATTCCTCAGAATAACTGTTTTCGTGTTCTTCTGAAGGTATTATTAAGGTGACAAAGTCTACATTTTTTCCTCTATTTTTTATTCTCTTTCATTCTTTTCTATATCTAAAAGCAAGCTTTTGAATATAAGACAAGTTTGTAACAAAACGATTAAGACAGTTGTTTCTTAAGCCTCTAGCTAATTATTTCGATAACTAAGAGCTAAAACAGTACATTTTGTTGATTTTGTTATTAATTATGGAAACCATTAATAATGGCAACATAAGACGGTGTTGGTTTTTTTAAGATATGTGGAAGAAAAACATATGCTTTGAAAGTTGGTCGGTCCTGGTGGTGTAGTGATAACCATACTTGCCTTCTAAGCCCAAGATCGATGGGTGGATATTTTCGGGCGTAAAAATCCTAAGTATGGCTTCCTTCGGAAGGGAAGTAAAGCCGTGGGTCCCGTGTCGTACATTTACGGCACGAAAAAGAACCTCAAGTCTGAAAGAAGAGGCCTCTGAGAAAAATTTGTCGGCCGTTTCATGTCCTGAATTGAATGAGACGCTGATGACCTGAGATGTTAAGGAAAATCCACAAATAAATCAAATCAACAAACGCTTTGAAATGTCTCATTAATAATGCATTTTGCAGCCTTGATGAATTTTATATTGAGATATAAGTTTTAGTTATCATGAGATATATACGTTTTATTTACTTTAAGTACAGACGGGTTCTCAATACTCTCGGTATTCAAAATACACCGACATCAAACGATACTCCTGTACATGAGCTCTGTATTTTTAATGCTTTTTTAATGTATACTTTCACAAGCAGTACCTTTTAAAGCGGTTTTTATAATCCTCTAAACACAAGAAATTGGGTTCCCAATCGTCAACAAAAGTGGTCCTTCTTTCTTATATTTCTGCAGTTGGTCTAGCGACGACATTATGTCAGAACTGCAAATGTGTTTAAAATTCACTTACCAGAGTAATAAAACGTGCTGAATTTCAGCTTGAAGTAGACCTTTCGAATGTGAGAAAACATTTTCCGTCAACAATGTAATTTGATTTCTGAGTCTGACCAGTACAGACACTTTTGGTAACCAAGTCATATAGTCTGTTAAACTTTCTAATCACAAGACAAAGACTGTGCTTTTCGTGGTCTACATTTTAGGGGTAATATCACCAAAGTTTGGAAATATTTTCATTGGGTTTCTGTGAGCGACAATGGCGCCATTTGCAGCATTTGTAATTTGTTTCGTTATGTGGAAAATCTTAAAGCATTAGCAATAACTGTAAACGTCTTAATGTCTCGTAGTAAAAAATAAGCTCTGTGAGTAATATCATACACATTATTTGCATTTTATTTCATATAAATATACAGAATATCAACACTAAACATGCATTGTTAGAGAGTATACTATGCCCTAAAGCACGGCAGCGATGGATCTCAGTATTCGATTGATGGCGTTACGTTACAAATGTTATGAATGTGTTTATTAATACCATAGAAATTACGGAACATAATGTGTTGGATATTAATATGGAAGTATGAAACTCTTTTATTTCAAGAATATTGAATATTGATAAAGAATTTGAAAACTGTACAAAAACAACCCGTCTAAAACAAGTTTAATATATTGTCTACATTTGTAAACACAATCATTGGATTATAATTTAAAAATGATTGCATTTGAGACTGAAGAGGAGAAATATATGTCAAGAATCATATTATGTTTCAAAATGTTTTTTTCCATATATATTATAATTTCAGCTACCCATTAGTTTACTCTAGTTACGTAAAATTAAAAAAAATATTATCAAATTATAAAGTCCATAAAATATTTATATTCTCACATCTTGCGAAAACAATGGTGTGAATATTCGCGTTTGGCAATGACATAATCTAATAAATAAATTGAGATTCGAGAGTTGGTTTGTAACTCATTCGCTTCTTTTTGTTAAGGGAACCATGTCACATCCAGGTCCAGCGAATATCTTCTATAGAATGATTTATCATCATGATGTAAAGCTTGTATTGTAGATAAACCTATCACGTTATCTTATTTGACAGGACATAATTCTATTAGAGGTTACTCTCTCGTGGAATTGTCAGTATTGAAGACATGGGAAACAACTGAATATCAGAATAGCAACAAGTGACACATAGTTTACCCAGAGATTGCATTAATCATGTGTTGGCCGGAGAAATAATTGAGCCGTAAGTGGGATCGTGGAAATAATATCTCCTTTTTATATACTAATACATAGTGTTGATGCTATACTGCTTGTTTTATTAAAATATAATTGAAATAAAATTTTCCCACAAATCAGACGTATACTGTCAATTTCTAAGTGCAACCGTTGGACGATAATTTTTATTCATATCTGCACTGTAATAACATAACTTAAAGAGATACTTATATTTATAAGCGTAAAAAGTTAAAATGTAAAATTTCAGACAAAGCAAACAAATATAGAACGTTCTAGCTCTCGATATTTTTATTTCCGCTTTACTGTCTCCCCAAGGTTCATAATACAACAGTTAGGCGGTATAACCCACTGGTTGAAATTGACTGGTGGAATTTCTGTTAGTGGAAGAACCAGTGCATCATTGTCATTATAAATGTCTCTATCAAAATGGCTGGCAACGATGTTTCATCACCTGTGATTACTTTTGAAGAAACTGCATATCTATCTTCAACTGCATGCAAACCTGCACGAGAAGTTCTTTTGTCCCTGGAACCCACTGTACACAAGGAGGTTTCATATACAACATTTCCGTTACTAACGCGTGAGGGATACAGTGAACTTTTTAGAATTTCTGAAAGTGTTCTAAATGTTATTAAACGACCCTCTCTTACAATGACAGCAGCGGTGTTGATGCCGGATCCATCTTCCTTTGAAATTGATCCTCTGTTCTTTACATCTTCCGCGGAGACCTCTGGAGAGATTGTTCCTCCCTATAGCGCAACTCCAAGATGGAGCTACAGATCAAATGAATAAAGATACTTGGGGAGTATTACTGTAGTAATAATATTTACTGCTCCTATAATACTAGACGCTCCAGCAAGGTGTAATGAGAGAATAGTTAGGTCTACAGACCTTAGCGGAAGATTTGTTTAGACTTAAGCAGATTTTCAGAGCAACATATTGTTGGTCGCTTGTCACCTCCGTTTTGCTGCACGCGAAACTGCACATGACTCAACTTGCACACCTCTAACAGGTGGGAACCGGAAGTGACACAGTGACACTAGTACTATATGTAAATTAAACTAATAAAATATTATAAAGGTAGACTTTAATCCTATTAATTATACCTGTACATTCTTTATTGAGTATCTGTCTTATTAGACTTACTGTTATAACAATACATATACTCTTTTTCAGGGTATCATTTTTGTACCCTCACTTTTCAGTGGTGCGCTTTTTAGCACTCTTTACACAAAAGTTAGTGAGGGATGTCGCCTACATTTATCCATATTTAATGCCCAATAATAACATTCAAGTCATGGAAAAATAAAAATAATTCAGTTGTGAAAATAATATCAACCCACATTTCAATAAAATATACTAAGCAAACAAACGGCCATTAAAATTATGGAATGATTAAAAAGATCAGAAAAGTGAGCAGCATATTTAGTTTTGAAAAAAATAAAGCTGTATGCAGCATGTAAATATGCGGAATCAGAATTGTAAATGGCTTCACATTTTTATGTGAACAGAGCAGAAAAGTTCATAGTGGACAAGAGAAATGAGAGAGTTAATGTTAGTAAAAGAAACTACAACTACTTCTGTTTATCAGTTATCAATTTTGAAAACAGTTTTTGACAGAAAAGGAAAAAGTGTTTAGTGTGTTACAAAACGTGAATGAACTATTGCAGCTTCTAATGCAGCATCAAGACATGCAAGTCTTTTCCCCCCCCCCCCCCCTTCCAAACCTGATCACAATGTCATTACAGAGAGGATTTTCAATTTAATGAAGTCGCATTGGACACCAGCATTAAGTTAACGTGATTTAGTATAATTCCCAGTACGTTAGCTGCAATTCAATTGCTTGAAGGACCCCCCCCCCAAAAAAAAACCCAGCTCATATAAAATTAATACAAGACTTATTCGTATTATTACAATTAAGTACTTAAAAATGTTGGATGTAAACTTGACCATTGTATTTAGGAGTTCTTTTTCCTTATCTTACACAACTATTCAATTCACAAAGTAGTAGGTCCTGGTGGTGTAGTGGTACCCATACTTGCCTTCTAAGCCTGAAAAGAGGCCTCTGAGCAAAATTTGTCGACCGTTTCACACCCTGAATTGAAGGGGACACTGGTGACCTGAGATGTTAAAGAGCGTCCGTAAAAAAAAAAAAAAAAACAAAAAAACAAAAAAAAAAAAAACAAATAAAAAAAACAGTTCAAAGTTATAACATTTGAAACATTTATTCTATAGAACTTTAGAGAATTATAGAACTTATATTACATTTTATTTTGACCACGTTCTCACAAGACATTGCTACAGTTTAAAATGAAGCCATGATTCATGCCACAGGAGCTGAATACATTTTATAAATTTTCTTTTTTCTTCCTTTCCTGATGATTTTTCTAACCGCATTTTTCTGAAATAAGACAATTGTGAATATTACACGTGTAATTTTGAACCGATTGCTAGGTATTTTTTATTTTACTTTGATAATATGGTAATTGTATGCTAACGGAGATTTTTATGTACCTACAGCTAAATATACTCAACGTTTGTACCTTTTATCTTTTTCACTTGCTCAGCACAGGAAATCTTGTATAAGTAAGTACACCTTTACTCTTTCTGTCAGTTCTCCTGTAACAAAAATGAGTTATATATAGAAAGATGGGGTAGCTCTCATCGGCTCGCTAATCACGATAAACTGTATAGGCGTAGAGTTTTCACAAAATATTCAACCGCAGCGCAGTTTTATCATTTGCTGCACATGAGTGACAGGCAATTCCCAGCTATCACGCACAGATCGCTTCAACCGGGTCATGAAACAAAACCCGTCAAATTCCCATAATATAACAATGGCAATCATAAATCTTCCTTATTTGTGATGCCATGACGACCCTTCATTCTGAATAAATACATCGTTATCGAATTTGACTGACAACGCTTGGGTAACCGATATGTTCTTTACCCTTGCCTATCAGAAACCGAGCGTATATAGTGCATTGGGCATTTGACGATTTTCATATCATCACTGCTATCAACTTTGGTATGTCCGAAAATTAAAACTGTAGGGAATACCTCAAAAGTACATCGCTTTTAAAGCTTGAAAACAGATGAAAGATTCGTTATTTTTTTCTGTGGCAAGTAATGAATTTTTTGAAAAATTAAAGTTATTTTAAACCTCTTTTTGTGAGTAAATACGTGTTGTCTACTGTTTTATTGCTTATAGTAAATGATAATTACAAGAATATATCTATTTTTTTAATAGTGTTTGACGCCCATTTTAACTACTGAGGTATCATAGACGGTGACACTGATGATACGTGAGGTGAAATGATAAATTTTAAAAGGAAGTACTTCCAGGCCTAAGATTAGGGTACCTCCCCGGCATTTGCCATTTATGAGGACTGAGGAAAACCTGGAACCTGGAAAAAAAAAAAAACTGTCAGGGAGGACGGTCCCTCATACCTCCCGCTCACGAGTCCGCGCCTTAACGACCTCGGCCAGCTTGTCGCGATCAGAGAGAGAAAGAAAAAATTAGTAATAACTTTATTTTGTGAAAGGTTTGCTTAAATGCACGAGTAGACGACCTTAGTTTTATAAATATTTAAAAATTATCGTATTTCATGAACTTCCAATAATACAACATATGTAATATGTTCAATTCTTCAAAAAGTGTTATCTTCTATTAAATTAACACTTAGGGAGTACATACTTAGATCACAAAGAAATGAACTACCTCAATAATTCCAACGACTGTAGAAGGGTCCTAGACAAGTAATCTCATTTGGGAATCTCAAATTTTACCGCCACGGATGGCCGAGATTATTAAGGGCGGACGCATGAGCGGGAGATCTAGAGAGTTCAAATCCCGCCAGGACCGTCCTCCCTGACTGAATTTTTTTCAGGTCTTCTTCAGTGCTCATAAATACCGGGGAGATACCCTAAACTTAGGCCTGGAACGTTTCCTTCCTTAAAAAAATCCTTTCTCAATATATCATTTCATCTCATGTATCACTAGTGTCCATCGCCTGTGGTGCGTCTGTAATAAAAACGGGCGTTAAACATTATTAAAAAATCTCACAATTCAAAACGTGGTGGTGGTGGTGGTAGCGTGGTATTCGATACCAGGTTTTTGGAGTTCTTCCATTCACAGTTAGATGACAATGGCTTAGATTATTTTCATTGTGCGCACTGAGAAATGGGTGGACTCCATTACGCTAGATGAGGGTAAAGCGCAATGGCGGAATGAGTGGCAGAGAGGAAACAGCTTGCTCAGTGGATTGAACCCGCATCGCAGTCTAACCACTGGCTACGGTGTCGCCAACTTTAAAAAACTATAGCAGTAATTTTCAAAATTAGCAGAAGCACTAACGAAACAAATTCAATCTCCTACCACATAGTAGTGGACAGAAGTAGTGGCTTTTTCTATTTGGCGCAGTCCTAATGATAAGGATAACTGTTATTTAGTTTTACTCTTGTGGTTTCTTTTACATTTTATATGAGAGTATACTTAATCAAAGCTATATATCTTTTGATAGGTATATATAAGAAAATTAAAGATGAATATGGTGTAAACAAGATGGAAGAAAACTTTCCACTCTCAATTCGCGGAGTATATTATGCTAATAGCCCCCCCCCACTCCATCAGAACTAAAATCAATATTTGAAGACTTAAAGTATCACAGCTATAAAGCAGATATGCAAACGAAAGAATTGAAGATGAAACTAACCACTAAAGCTCATCTGTTGAAGAGGTACCGCTTCGCTTTGCATTCCTTAGTATGGCTTCCTTCGGAAGGGAGTAAAGCCGTGGGTCCCGTGTCGTACATTTACGGCACGAAAAATAATCTCAAACCTGAAAGAAGAGACCTCTGAGCAAAATTTGTTGGCCGTTTCACGCCCTGAATTGAGCGGGAAGCTGATGACCTGAGATGTTGTTAAAGAGCGTCGTAAATAAACCTAATCACACAAAAAAAAAAAAAACGCTTTGCAGCATAATGGGCAAAATTTTGGAAACTTCAATTCAGAGTTTTGAATAGATCAATAACCAAAATCAGAGACAAGCAAAAATTGAAATATATTTGCCAATATTGAGCATTTGATATTATACTAAATGATCAAATATCAAACAAGGAAAAAAGTCTTCAGCGCTAGAAATTCATGAGCGGAAGGTCTGGGGTTTTATTCCATCCAGGACGTCATCATTGACTGAGGGATTTTTCTATGTTTGCCTCAATGGCAAATGCCCGGGAGTTACCCTAAACTTAAGCCTGGAAGTTTCTTTCCTTAAAAAAAAAGCCTACTCTCTAAATTTATAATTTCATCTCATGTATCATCAGTGCCCACGATTTGTGGTGCCTAAGTAGTAAAAACGGGCGTTAAACATTATTAAAAAAAAAAAAAACACCACTAGATGTTAAAATGAAAATGTGGTAACACTCCAATAGGTAAACTTACAGAAGCTCAATTTGGGGCTGTAGGATCAACAATGAAATCCACAACGCCAGACAACTCACTGGGCCTAAGAATTGAGGAAGCTTTTCGGTAGCAGACGGACTACGTCAGAACAGTGGAACTTACTAATCAAGAAAGGTGCAATGCAAATTGATGAACCACTCCCGGAGTAGCTAACCGGATTACTTAAACCAACTTCCTTTCATTCAAAAGAAGTCCTAGTCACAAGGATATTACGTAATATTACGTACTAATATTTCATTTTAAAAAACGCAACAATTAAATGCGGGACCCGAATGTTCATAATTACATGCCGTCGAGCCTTATCCATAGGTCAGGTGAATAGCTTCCACTCGACTAAACTACACATCTGAAAAGTTCTTCAATTCCGTACTGTCACATGATTAGTCCGAGATTTTAGAGATTGTATACCTTAAATCTTGAAAGCGCTGATGATGCGCTACTGAAAATCTCTTTCGGAAAGTAAGTTTGAAGACTTTTTAAGGGAAAATTTTAGCTGTTTTTCATTATACTGATTTATCAGTACTCTATCACCATATAGATCCTATATATCTTTCGTGGACCATAGATTCCCTATCTCAAATTTCTTGTCTAAGACCGGAAATTAGTACGGTGTAGTTCATTAATATCCAATATAATCGAAAACCATTGAAATGGATATTATTTTTGCAGTAAATAATCCAAGAATGTACACAGTCCCCATAGTTTGTATATTTATATAGCAATTATGTCAGAAATATAGAATTTTTAATTTTCAGTGCGGTATTGCTTGAAGAAGATGCAGAGTTTAAAAGCACAGTACAAAAGTTTGGAAAATTTACCTATATCATTTTCATTAATTTTTTTCAAAATATATTTGGGTGATACCGTTAAATCGAAATTAGACACGAATATTACACAAATATTTGAAAATATATTTTCTCAACCCATTCTCTTAACGATAAAGCAACCAAGTTCACCTCAAAAATTTAAATTTTATTGTAAATAAAGCATGACATAAAATATTTCACTACCAAAAATAATGTCAAGGTCACAGCATTATAAGAGCATTATTAAAATTTGATAAAAACGAATTTTAACAACAACAATAATAATAATAATAATAATAATAATAATAATAATAATAATAATAATAATAATTCCAATGAGAAATGTTTAAACACTTTGTTACATAAACACAAATCTTGAAGTCGGTCCTGGTGGTGTAGTGGTAACCATACTTGTCTTCTAAACCCAAGATCGCGGGTTCAAACCCGACCAGGACCGATGGATTTTTTCGGGCGTAAAAATACTAAGTATGGCTTCCTTCGGAAGGGAAGTAAAGCCCTTGGTCCCGTGTCGTACATTTACGGCACGATAAAGAACCTCAAGCCTGAAAGAAGAGGCCTCTGAGCAAAACTTATCGGCCGTTTCACGCCCTGAATTGAATGGGACGCTGTGAACTGAGGTTAAAGAGAGTTCTTAAATAAATAAACAAACAAACAAAAACGAATATTGAAAATATTTGCCCATCGTACAACTCTGCCTTCGATTTCAACCAAGATTTCATTTACTTTATGAGTTCTCTGTCTTTAAACTTTCGTTTCGAAAAAATCTTAAATGTGCCCAGAACTTCGCTATTTTCCCGCAAGGTGGTGTTGCACCGACTCTACTTTTGCTCTCGTTAAAAAGAGGGTAAATTAATCCATGGAGCTTTCATCAGGCACGCAGGCGGGCTTTCAACAGGTTCCACCGCCTTATTAAATTCACGTACAGAAACATTCTCTTTATGGGTAATAGGGAAAGTAGGAACGAAAGGAAAAAGCTCTCTCTCTCCCTCTGCGTGTGTTTTTCTATCCTACAATTTTTATCGCCTCAAAGATTCCTTTAGAACCGTAGTAGTTCATATGAGCTCTGTAAAATTTTCGGAGATGTATGTTCGAGCACGTTTTAATTAGGCATTTGAATTTCATTTGGGATATTTTTGTATACTTGTTGTCTTTTTCTAGCGGTCATCCCCTTACTTAATTTAGTTAGGACACACGGAAGACTTAAGTTTGTATTAAGACATGTAGCTGGCATAGAACTAGTATTGCCATTTGGTTAATGTATAGATGCACCCACGCCCAACTATATTTTGCATCTTTTTTTTTAGTAGTGTTTAACGCCCGTTTTTACTACTGAGGCACCACAGGCGGTGGACACTGATGATACATGAAATGAAATGATATATTGGGAAATTATTTTTTTTTTAAGGAAGGAAGCGTTCCAGGCCTAGGTTTAGGTACCTCCCCGGCATTTGCCAGTTATGAAGACTGAGGAAAACCTGAAAAAAAACCCTGTCAGGGAGGACGGTTCTGGCGGGATTCGAACCGCTGACCTCCCGCTCACCAGTCCATGGCTTAACGACCTTGGCCACCCGTGGCGGTCTTTGTATCTTTAACAGAACACAAACTGTGATTTTAATGTACGTATATATGCTTTCTTCAATGCCATATTTATTTTCTGTCTGTTCCAATCGGAAATAAAAATGTATTTTAAGGATTTTAAGGGTCAGTTTTGCAGGATAAAATTTATCTTCCTACATACCAAATACAGCAGGAAAACAAGATAACAATGACAACAACGATAATAAAGTAAAAATATAAAAAGGATACAATTTAAGAGCCTTAATGCGTTTAATATGTCAGGGCAATTAAAACAGGTGCAATAAGCGCAATATTTGAATAAGAGTTCAAAAGCCATTCTTTACAAATCATTGTTGGCATTTCCGAGCTATTAGCACAGATTGAAATACAATGAAAACTACACAAATACTGACCGCTCATGCAAGTTTGTTGTATGCGATAAACCCGTTGCTATTTGCGATTTATGGGCTTCATTTAATGTCGATAATGTAATGGAAAATAAACTGTTCCTTCAACAATTTATGAAATAAAATTACAGCCAATTTTGCACCTCTATATAAAAGCACCCTGCTGCTTGCTACAGTTCTTGTTGATGGAAGGAATCAGTGCTGCGAGGAATATTAAGTTTCATTATCTCAAGGATGTAGCTTTGGACACTGGGAAATATTTCTTCGAATCATTTCGAAATTGATGTGTCTTTCAGTACGTGTGGATTAATATTACTTATTAGCCAATGTAAACTACGAGGGTAGGTCCATAAGTTTCCGGCCTAATTTTCTATGTATGAGAAAGATAAAAACTATATTTCACTTTTAAATATAGTTACCCTTTATGCAATGCACTTCTCAAATCTTTGGATTAACATTTCATTCCCCCCCCCCATAAGTAGTCAGAAATCCTGTCTGCAAAATGGGCATAAACAGCATCCATCACTTCTTCGTCACACTTAAATTTCCTTCCCTGAAGATCCTTCTTGAGATTTGAGAAGAAGAAATATTTCCTGGGAGCTAGATCTTGACTGCAGGGTGGATAGTCGATTTTCTTAAAGCCACATTTCTTCACAGCTTCCTTTGCAATAAGAGCTGCGTGCACAGGCGCGTTGTCGTGAAGAAGGCGCACACCACCACTCAGTTTTCCTCGCCCTTTCTCTTTGATGAAGCGCGTAATCTGCAGTAGGCCAGCATAGCACTCCCTTTTTACTGTGATGTTCCCCTCCTTGAAGTCAATGAAGAGTATTTCTTCACAGCCCCAAAAGATTGTGGCCATGATGTTCTTGGTGGACTGAGTGACCTTGGCCTTTAGAGGCGTAGCTTCGCCAGGCTTGCGCCACTCCATTGATTCTCTTTTGCACAACGGATCATAGTAGAGAACCATATTTTTATCTACTGTAAAAATGGTTTGCAGAACTTCACTCTCGTGACCACGGCAGAACTCCAAAAATGCCTGACAACTGATGACTTGTTGCTGCTTTTGGACTGAGAAAAGAAGTCTGTACCCATCTTGCACTAACCTTACTCATGTTTAAATGTTCATGAATAATTCGAAGGACTGTTGTTTTAGAAAGACTCAACCTTGCTGCTATTTCTGTAACTTTGAGCCGCCGGTCTTCCACGATTTTTTCTTCCATAACAGCGATGTTTTCAGGAATGAGCACCTCAAAGAGCCGACCTGCACGCTCTTCGTCTTCAATGGTTCTCAACCCATTAGAAAAAGTTTGGCTCATTCTTTTACGTTAGAATATGAGGGAGATACTTCCCCATATATACTGTCCAATCGTTGTTTAATTTTATTTGGAGTAAGTCCTTCTTTTGTGAAGAACTTAATAACAGCTCGATACTCCATGTTGAACATGTCACAATCTTCTACACATAGCCTTCTTTATGCAACTATATCTGAATAACTGAACACAGCGGAGCGAAATTACAGCTGCAATTATTTACTTAACAGATAAGGTATGACAGCAAATAAGAATTTTGTGAAGGCGATAATCCTTATCGGCGAGATCGGAAAGTTAGACTTACCCTCGTACAGGCAGAGCCACAACAACATTTTGCAATACATGTTTTGCAATTAATGAATCTTCCCATGTTGCAGTCACCCCACTCTTGCTAAACATTCAGTCAGCATTCTTCTGGTTAGTAAGAATAATGGCAGGGAATGTCGATTCTTCTTCGCCTCGGGATAAACGCAAACTTCACATTAAGTGGAGTAGCCTGTGCTTCATTTCATAGTTAAAATCGGAGTTGATTTACTATCAGTTCAAGCATTACTTCCTGAAATATTCTGCTTCATGGATTAGACAATAAATATATGAAGGCTGTTTGCGATCTATAATAACAAATTTAGATGCTCACAGTAACGCCACATTTAAACCTACGGAAGCGAATAAACTTCGGCAGTGTGAGCGAAAGTGTGCTCTCGTGCCAAGCGTCATGTAGAATGGCGCAGAAAATTGAATTCTTGGAAAGGTGCATTACAGCCCTTTCGGATGCCATTCGCTCTTATTCCAAGATGATCCAGAAATGTACGAGTTGAGGCATGGCTACACCATTTCCAAGAAAGGCATTGCACGTGTGCTTATCAGAAAAGAAAAGAGGGCAAGAAACAGGCAAATCTACGACAAGGCACGAGCCATGCTTTCGAGGTAGTTCTGAAGGTTAAGGCCCTTGCCTCTGGCTCGAATCCAGGTGTAAAGAGAGTCATTCAAATGGGAACCTTAATTATATCTGTGAATACTATTATCAACTGGGAGTTGAACCTAAAAATCGACAAAGATAAGGGTTCAGCCTGCCATTTTTAATAAGAATACAAAAAGAAAGAAAAGTAAATACATTCTATTCCATGCAGTGATATCTCTATTAAATCCCTACATCGCCAATGAATTTCTTTAAATCTGGGTTATTAAAATGTGACCCTGGTCTCTTGGAAAGTCTGCCAGGAAGTGTGGAATAGAAAGGACATCCTTGTAGGTACAGTTTGGCGACAACAAGAAGGCGAATGCGGGGTGAAATACGAGAGGGGGGTGGCTTAGCCGTTTATCTACAAACATACGTTTGTATGTATGTGGGATACCCAGATGACACATGAACGATGACCTTTTCAGACTCATATTTCGCTCGCCCGTTGGACTTTTAACTAAGGGCGAGTATCTGACAACTCTATTTGCTTTTATCGGTATGAAAATAACGAGTGGGACAGAAGAAAGTGTTTATATAGCACATTCCTCTCGGTTGCCTTCTTCGCCCCAGCTCCCTGCAGTGGAAACTCTACGACTTAGAGTCATAGTTAGTTCTTGCGGCCACCGTATAGAACATCACCGCTAGAGGAGACATGGTTTTTATAACTTAAAATTTTGTTTGAATTTGTTACCATAGTGGATAAATATCTGAACGTCCTCCGTAAATATTACTTAATATTAATCAAGTCTGACACTTTATTTTATATAATAAAATATAACTTAATAAATACAAGGAAAATATAAAAATAAAAATATATCAGATTTATTTAAATATATGAAGCACAATAAGAAATATACTGAAGAAAACATCAAAAGAAAAACGAGGCAATAAGCACTGCTTACTGTTATCCATGATTTAGAAATATGGATCTTGACACCAAGGAAACTGATGAACATTTGAGGCGTTGTCTAGTTACGTAAGCAATGAGCGCGAAGGAAGTATAAAATGAAAGGAATACTTCAATTTTAAATAAAAGACATGGGGAAAAGATCATATATTAATAATGGGAAGTTTGAGGATACCAAATAGGATATTAACGTATAATCCAAAAGTTAAGAGACATCACATTTAAAATGTGAGCTCAATATATTTTTAAGAGGCAGGAACAAGTCAAAGTTTACCTAGTTCATAAAATATATGTGTTTATTTTATGGTAAGCTTATCTATTTTGCTGATATCCAAATGTTGACTGAATTCTTGGAGTTGAATTTTTTCATTTGGTTTATTTACGAACGCTCTTTAACATCTCAGGTCATCAGCGTCTCATTCATTAAGGGCGTGAAACGGCCGACAAATTTTGCTCAGAGGCCTCTTCTTTCAGGCTTGAGGTTCTTTATCGTGCCGTAAATGTACGACACGGGATCCACGGCTTTATTTCCCTTCCGAAGGAAGCCATACTTAAAATTTTACGCCCGAAAATACCCGTCGGTCCTGGCCGGGATCGAACCCGCGATCTTGGAGGCAAGTATGGCTACCACTACACCAACCAAAAATCACATTCTATACTGTTAATAGCCGAGATTGCAAAGTTCTGCTCAGCACGGTGTTTCAATTAGTTATGAAATGTTAATTATGGTTCTTTAAGGAAGTTATTTACTTTTACATTGTTTATAGTTCTTGCATATATACAAAACTTTTGTTTTAAAAATTTGAAATTATAGTTATTACAGCTTGTGTTACAGACAGTATCTTTTACAAAGAAAAGAGGCGCTGTTAGAAAAGGTCAAAATGTTTTCAAATCCTTTATTCCTGAATATGCTTTGTAAAAAATGAACACGAATTTTCTTTGTTATCACGTGTTTAAAGCAGGATATCAAAGAAAGGAATGTGTGATAACATGATAAACTCTACGATAAAATAAAACGAGAATTTACTAAAGTGAAGTTGTTTTCCAAAATAAAATATTCTGGCTTGCGTTTTCCAATGCATTCCGCACCTAAGGCAATGGTCATATTCTGAATACCCAGTACAAATTTGCATTCAGATTTAATGCTTTATTCCGATCGGGAATGCAACAGAGGTCAGAATCGATTCTACAGAATAGCTCAGTAAAATCCTTAAGCTAGCCAATCACAGCTCCCCGATCATAAAACCGTAAGGAAGGAGAGGAAAAAAAAATAAAAAAAAAAAAAATGTGGGCCATATCCCTTTCTCTTAGATTTTCTTCTTTTAAACATAACAACAAGTGAAAATGGCTGCAGTGCGTTAAAAAATAAACATTCTTGTGTTAAAGAATAAATGCATAACCATATGTTAAAATCTGTGTAGAAAATATTTCGCGGCAGGATTCCAATTTGATCACCCTGATGCAGTAAAATTAACCAGCGTGTTATTATAGGAACGACTTTAACATTTTTTTCAAATAAATTGGAGGTAGTCTACTGAGCAATACAAGTATCGATCATTCACGATCGATAGAGGATGCTCGAGTGTTTTATAACCAAGATCAGGCCAGTTAGGAGTCAGTAAGAGGGCAAGTGCTGTGTTGTGTGAAGACTGGCTTATTGCGAAGTGGTTAGTGCATACAACACGGAGAAAGTCGACTTGTGAAGTTCAAACACGATTTCAACAAAATTTCGTTCTATTTCTAAACTAATTTACTGGTCTACTTTTATAAATAGGCTTTGGGAAACTGAAGGCACCGAGTAAAAAACGAGAAACACAGCCAGCGGTTATTTTAAAATATATTGCAACGTTGGTAGGCATTTCAGTATATCCTTTCTCATAAATGATAAACAAATATGTTTACAATTAAAACATTTCCTTTTTTCTTTTTCTTTTCTTCTTTTTTTACAAATCACTTTATTTTTGAATGCGTTATGGGATCATAACCCGTTAACAGCGGCGCATTCACCATGTAATACAGTTCAAGCACACAGCAGTACTTGTATAACTCTCCCTCTATTATACCGCCGCGGGTGGTCGAGGTCGTTAAGGCGCGGACTCGTGAGGGAGACGGTCTGGGGTTCCATTCCCACCAGGACCGTCCTCCCTGACTGAGGTTTTTTACAGGTTTTCCTCAGTCCTCATAAATGGCAAATGCCGGGCAGTTACCCAAAAATTAGCCCTGGAACGTTTCCTTCCTTAAAAAAAGTCTTCTCCGATTTATCATTTCATTGCATATATCATAGTGTCCACCGTCTGTGGTGCTTCAATAGTGAATGCGGGCGTTAAACATTATTTTTCCCTCTATTATACAGAGTGTTATTTTTATATGGGATACTTCTGAGACTTCATAGAGGGCGAAAAGAAAGAAAGATAAAACAAAATAAGACATTGCACTTAAGTATGAAACCCATCGTAAATTTTGCTTACCACACTTTTGTATTAATTTTTTATTAACGCTAGAATGTTGTAACAGCTATCGAGCTAGCAGCGTGTCAAGCGACAACGTTGCATTTACATTGCAAGTAGTGCAATCGGTATTTTTCTCATCATGTGCATATACGAGCCTGAGATTTTATCATGGACAGCGAATTGAAACAAAGAGCTAACATGAACTTGTGCGTTAAACTTGGGAAATCAGCACAGAGACATTAAACACGCTTCCACAAGCTCACAAAGATGATACAATGTTTCGATTGTTATGTGCGCTTCAAAAGTGCAAGAACGTCCCTGGAAGTTGATAAATTCCGGAAATTGTTCATGAGAATCATAGGAGAACAATCAATTCCTGCACACTTTTTCCTTTTCCAGAAGATGAACGACCATCTCAAAGGTCACCGTTTCAACACCGTTGAAGAGATAAATCGTGAATCGCAGAGGTTCCTACACTCGCTTCAAATAATGCCTTTGAAGTGGCAGAAACACCGAGGTCGGGTATTGCTACTCAAGAAGACTATTTCAGAGAAGATGGTGTTCATATATTAGAAAAAATGAAAATTTTCTTTGTAACACAACCAGTCCGAGAAAATTTTGATATCACCTATACTTAACTACTTAACTATACTTAACTCATTCTGTATAAAATGGACATTTATGTCCCTAAGAACTTCACTTTCTTTCTGATATTCAATCATTAATGGCGTTAACCAGCATTTAAAGGGAAATTCTTTAAATATGTCTCTTCTAATTTTTGTTCCAATTGTAATGGTTTATTTCGAAGAATTGCACTATTTCTTGAATTTGAGGCTTTTAATATTGCCTTGTGTAAGTATGTTTTGATGCGTATGTTATACCTATTTTGCAGTTTTCTCATATATTGAAAATATTTTTTTCAAATCTAAATTACTAAACCATTTAACGATTCTGGTAATTTTGTTCCTTGGGTACTAGTATCTGCAATGCTCGGCAGCTCACTGCCCACTTACAAAATGCTGCACACTGTAAAATTAATTTTTTATTTCTAATTTAAAGTTTATTGGCTCTTTATTTGAAACCATACTTTTTTTTACAGATAACTTCATATCTCTGTATTAAATATTATTGTAATTTTAAAATGTATATTATTAAATATTCCCACATTTTCAAGATTTTATTCGCTATTTAAATGGGGGGGGGGTGGAGCTGAGGGAATTCCATATATCATTCCTTGCTTCACTTAGCTTTTGTTTGTTGATTTGGGTTTTTCCTATGCTGTATACATATAAGACAAAGGTAGGCTACTTTGTTACGTTTTAAGATTTTTTAAATAGTGTTTAACTACTGAGGCATCACATGTGTTGGACACTGATGATACATGAAATGAAATTATAAATTGGGAAATGTTTTTTTTTTTAAAGGAAGGAAACGTCCCAGACCTAAGTTTAGCGTATCTTTCTGGCATTAGCCATGTATGAGGACTGAGAAAAACCTGGAAAAAACCTCAGTCAGGGAGGACGGTCTTGGTGGGAAACGAACCCCAGACCTCCGCACATAAGTCCGTGCCTTAACTACCTTGGTCACCCGTAGCGGTAGGTTTTAAGCTATTTTCACTAATTTGTGTGAGTATAAGCATTGGGTCATAACAGGAGCTACCATGTCTTAACTCCTGTTATTTCAAATGGTAATATATTGCCCTAAGGTGGGTCGACGATTTTGGAACAGTAATATTATAGGGTTCCAATGCAATGGAAATGGAACGGGATCTCAGGGTAAATTTTGAACTGTTTTTAATGACGTAATGTCATTAGGGAGGGAAGGAGATTGTTCACTGTAATAATGAAGTTCGGCACTGGTTGAACATTTAATTTATTTTAGAACTTGGAAGGTTCTGGAGCATGCTGTTCTTCGGCGGATTACAATTCGCGGTATTCATTCGCGTATTTATTCACTTTAACACGATGGTGATTATTATTGCTATTACGTTGCACTGCTTGACTGACTGTTGCTGCTTTAGAATGACTTAGACTGCCCTCGAATGACTTTAGAAATGACTTTTGAATGAACAACTTCTGACTGCCTGCTTTCGAATGATCAACCTTCAACTGCTGTAAAAACAACTCTTGAATCGACGACTGAATGAATTAGACTGCCCGCTTTCTAAATGACCAAATGACTGAAGAAATAACTCTTGAATCCCGGATTGAATGAATTATACTGCCTGCTTTCCAAAATGACCAAATGACTGAGGAAATAACTCTTGAATCAACAACTTCTGACCGAATACTGCAGTTTTCTATAACATCGCCACGCCTCTCGCTAAATTAAATTCCCTTGATAGTTGTTTTATTCCTTAGTTATAGGTTCGCCATTGGCTATCTTAAAATATTCATTATGTCCCTAAGTTCTCCTTATTCGTTGACTTTTATTCGATGCCCATTGGCTAAAAGTATTTCCCCCCTTCTGATCTATAATGTCTTTCCACGCTTGAGTTTTCCAAGAACGGCCTGTCATAAATTTCGGCACTTTCCTTACATGCTTGATTTCTAAAATAATATCTTCTTCCTCCCTTAGTTATAGATAAGGTTTTGGTTTCTACGAAAAGCGTGTCTCTGCCCGCGGTAAATCCTTTTTAAAAAGGGCAAGTACCGTTTCCAATTGAACCCTAGCTATTTGCAGTGTTATAACCCCTGGCGCCAAACAGGTGTCTGGGCTGGACTGTCCGAGGGTTTAAAAGGGTAATGCTTAACAAAGGAATCTTTTCCCAGGTAAACGTCCTAACTTTTTCTTCCGACAAAGTACAGCATTTCTTTTCCCTTTATAAACATAACAAACGTATGGTATTACAGAAAGATAACTTGAATGTTACTTGTTATCAAAAAGACATATCTACATACCTATACTAATACATATAATATTGGGGTCCTCCTTTTAATTATAATATTAATACCCTTGATTACCTGAAATAATATACAATTATTATATTAATTATCAGAAGTAATTATACTTAAAATAGGACATTTGGGGACAACATTTCCTGCTTCATATTTCAAAACGCTTTCTAGATAACCTTTATTACGGCTACTGTGTAATTTTCATATTAAAATTTTGCTCTTTAGATAAAAAACTAAATACAATAAGCCTCTGGTTTGGCAGCTAAAATTCTGAAAACTTATGTTCCATAATGTGTAGAAAGTAGTTGATATTAAGTAGTTAGTTAAATATTGTGGACTTTTGAAACGTTGATTTTTAATGCTAAGAATTAAAACGATTGAATAGAATTTGGAACACTTACATAAATAATATTTTAAAAAAGGAAAACTAAGTTTTTGGAGTTAATCGCTCCCATCTTCAGTTTCAGATCGACTGCCGGTCTTGTTCTTCGTGGTGGTTTGTCTCTGGTGGTGGTTGGATGAACTTTTTATTTAGATGTAATTTGGCGGGATTTCAAAGTTGAAAACATGATTTTTGTTCTTTCAGATGTAAATGTTTTTCCAGACTGTAATTTTTGTTTTTCCTGTAATGTTTTTAAGTAGTTTGGGATTCTAGTTAATACTATGCTATTCCTTTCAAAAATGCCAAGCTATTGCTGATTTTTCTTCCTGTCTTTGATTTGTGTTCCTGGTGTGTTCCTTTGCTCTGTTTTTAAGTTTCTTTGTGGAAATATCCTCTTTTAGGTTAGGATTTAGAATATTTTTTTATGGATTAACTGTTTTTGGAGCTAAAATAATGTTATATTTTTTGAAAATCTTTTGGAATTTATAGAAGGCTGATGGATGGTATGCGAATGTTTTGTATATTCTATTTTCTTATTTGTTAGGAATAAGTGTACTGATGTCTTTGATTCTCTTTCTGTTCCTTGCTCTGTTTACTTTCTTATATACCACCTCTTGTTTGAAACCATTTTCTATAGCTATATTTATTATATTGCTCAGTTATTGATCATACTCTTCTTTGTTCGTGGGGACATGCTGTTAAGTAGCCTTTCTCATGCAGAAAATAGCTATGTGGGAAAGCTTGCAAATTCACACCCCGGTGTTTTTCATGGGCTGAAGGCTCTACATTTTTATCTAAATCTTTACTTTTCAAATGTAAATTTTGGGACTCACACGGAAATACAGTGTCCACACGAAACCTTCCTGATTTCAAATTTTAATTTTAAGGAAACTATTAGTTCTAGAGATTTGCCGTTTGCTGCATTTTGCCACTCAAAAACTTTTCTGTTTTTTTTTTTTTTTTGAACAGTGTTTAATGCCCGTTTTTACTACTTAGGCACCACAGGCGGTGGACCCTGATGATACATGAGATGAAATGATATATAGGAAAATGTTTTTTTTTAAGAAAGGAAACATTCCAGGCCTAAGTTTAGGGTACCTTCCCGGCATTTGCCATTTATGGGAACTGAGGAAAACCTGGGAAACCTAAGGAAGGATGGTCCTGGAGGGATTCGAAGCCCAGACTTCCCGCTCACGAGTCCGCGCCCTAGCGACCTCGCCCACCCGTGGCGGTAACTTTTCTGTTCTGTTCTCACTGTATTTGGGAGCATGTCAGGATCAGCGAAAAATGGAATATGTTTTGGGCAATGGGGAATGAGAGAATTGTCGGCTATTTCTTTTTCATGGAGGAAACAATAAATGGTGTAAGTTATCTTGACATTCTTAAGCAGTCTGTTGTGCCACAGCTACTCCCTTTGCAACCAAATGTTTTATTCAAGCAGGATGGTGTCCCATCGCACTGAGTTTTTGGACAGAAACGTTCGAAGCAATAGATAGGGTGCCACTTCTGGATTTCTACTGTGGGTTTATGTGAAAGATACATCTGTACGTGTTATTGCTGATCCCTGCCAGAAAATTGTGGCAGCTATCAACTCAGTCACTCCGAACGTGCCAGTGCGCATATGGGTTGAGATTCACTATCGACTATGGACAATCTGAGAGCTACTAATTTAGCCCTATAGTGCATATATTTTTACTAGAAAACATTTTGAGTTGCTTTACATCACATCTCTAGGGCCAATAGTTTCCTTAAAATCATAGTTTGAAATCAGAAAGTTTCATGTGTACACCCTGTATTAAGCTGATTAAGTTGGATATATTCACCAAATTGCTTTTCTTTATCGTTTGAATCACTATTTTTTAATCCTGGTTCGACTTTGCTAAGATATTTGAAGCTGCGTGTTAATAAAATGATCTGTTTCAACGTTTTATCCCTTTTTACGTTTACTTCGATAGGTTAAGCGATTTTAAAGTAATCGCCGTGCAGTTTTTAAGGGTTTAGTTGTATAAAATATAATACCCTACCGAAGGCTCTACTAAAACTTCCTACATGTCGCATGCAGTCTTGTAAGCCCCAGTGATTTAAGAGCTTGGCGGGCAAAATTATGGCCTCTAATTTGCAGCTCAGCAGGTTGTGTTAGTGTGCAACGTGCTGTCAATAAAGCAACGTAGTAGTCCCCCTTTCCTCTCCTCTCCTCTCCTCTCCCTCTCTTTTAAAATGAACTCTGCCCTCTGCCAAAGGTTGCAACTTTAATTATGCCAGAGAAAAAAAAAATCCTTCATTAAATATTTCACGTATCCAGTGCCCTAGGCAATAATTCGAGTTAATTGGTGTTTTATACTGCACTGGTTGGTAACAATAATACAATGCACAGCCAATGCTTCTAATGAAATATGAAGAAATCGTGT
This sequence comes from Metallyticus violacea, assembly GCA_030762175.1. Classification (NCBI taxonomy): domain Eukaryota; kingdom Metazoa; phylum Arthropoda; class Insecta; order Mantodea; family Metallyticidae; genus Metallyticus; species Metallyticus violacea. The sequence goes on from CM060831.1 coordinate 129,689,268, forward strand.
ACCTGGTTCTTACTGAACTACTATCACATTATTTGCTGTTTCTCAACATGAATACTGCAGGGAAAATTATTATCTGCGAGTATGAAGGGAGTTTAAAATCCAAGTTTTCTCTTGAGAGAATGGAGCGTTAAACATCCCTTCGGCGATAGGAATTTATAAGGTTCTTGTTAATTAAAAAGTAAAAACTGCCTATTAAAGTTCCCAAAACCTTTTACATTTTTTTTTTTTTTTTTTTTTTTTTGCAGCGAAACGATGGGCTCTAATGCACGAAGAGAATCATCGGAAACGGCATCAAAGATATTTTTATCCTTGTGGTGAGTGTTATACTAAGAAAAATTAAAACTTCCCCACCAGAGGTGTCATAATTTCAAAGACTACGCATGAATTACTTTGAAAAGTACCAGTATTGACTGCATTATATCCTGGGAAAGCAATCATTGATCCGTTATGGGTATTTATTTATTTGCTTTATATATAGGCGGTCTTTAATTTTGGATGATTAGCATCCCATTCAATTCGAGGCATGCAATGGCTTATAAATTTTGCTCAGAAGCCCCTTCTTTCACACTTGATGTTCTTTTACGTGCTGTAAATCTACAACACGGGACCAACGCCCTTTTCTACCTTTCGAAGGAAGCCAAAGGTCCTGGCCTGGTTTGAATCCGCGAGCTTGGGTCGATGAGTTCATTGTCCACCAGGACCAGCTTGCAGTATTTCGTTCTTGTATCCCTCTAGACCTCCAGATGTAGCATCCTCGCACCATTGCATATAATCGCTCCCTATGGATATGAATCCCATCCAGTCCTACTTCCAGTTCCTGATCGTATGTAGATATTTAGCAGAATTTATAATCTTTTTCGTCTAGTATCGGAGCTTTTGATGGCCGAAGAGTCTCAATAAAATAAATGTCCAGAAACTTTTTTTTTCTTTTTTCTTTTTCTTTTTTTTTTTTTTTTTTTTTTTTGCGTTAGAGGCTGAAAATGCCGGTGCTATGTCTTTATAGTAGCAGCAGAGATAACACATAGCTCTATCAAAACTTTCATGTACCAAAAACTCCAGTAGAAGGCTATGGGAAGTACAAATGGATCTTCAAGGAACTAGCAACTTTGGCTGAGAGTAGAAATGCTGAGCTTGAAGATTAAGATAGTACTGTACTTTCAGTAGAAGTACTCAGTATTTTGAAGAATATAAGGAACAGAGTATCGTTATTTGTATTCATGAAAGACAATAAAGTGGACTCCATGAAACTGTTCTTTCCATATCTGTGAAGATAGTTCTCTATCAGACTTTCACTGATATATAGTGTGTCAATAATTCGAACGATACGCAAAGGTTATTAAGTGTTCGCCTCAAAGAAGTGCAAGCTTACCATTCTTATTTCTTCTCTCAAAATGTAGTAATAAAATGTCGCATTTTCGTCTGCAAAACTCACTAATTGTACAAAAAGTTTTTCGACAACTCAACGAAAAGTGTTGCTTCTTTCGATAAGCAAGAATTAATTGTGACACTACAAAATCAAAACACTTTCTTCAAATCACCTCCTTAGATCACATTTTAGAGTTATATGCACAAAGGTTAGCACAGATGTTCATTATTATAAGCTTTTCGAAAATCCTTTAGAAGAAGTACCTTTTTTTTTATCTATTATTTTGATTCATAGTGAAAGCAAGTAGTTTTAGCGTCTCCTTGTGTGACATAGATAGATACAAAACTTTTAAATACATTTGAATTTATTAGACTATTATAATGTGTCTATACCGACTGGTGAAATGCCCCGTCCACTTCGACTGTAGTGTAACCAGCTGACCCTGAAAGTTGGTTTATTGGTCGATGCAATCCCCAGCCGCTATTGGATGAGCCGATATTGTTAATTGTTATTGTTTTATCTTGAAAATATCAACAAGGATGGTTGAAGCATAATTTTCTATTTGTATTACGTTATAACCGCAGCGCCATAGCGGACATTGCTCGAAATAAAAGGAACCGTTTTTATATGGGTTTTTTTTTAATGGCGTTTAACGCCTGTTTTTACTACTGAGGCATCACAGGCGGTGAGCACTGATGATACATCAGATGAAATGATATATTGGGAAAGGATTTTTAAGGAAGAAAACGTTGCAGCACTAAGTTTAGAGTACCTCTTCGGCATTTGCCATTTATGAAGATGAAGGAAACCTGGAAAACCTCAGTCAGGGAGGACGATTCTGGGGGGATTCGAACCCCAGACCTTCCGCTCACGAGTTTGCGCCTTAACAACCTCGGCCGCCCCTGGCGGTATATATAGGTTCGAAATATATATCATATTAGGTTATATACTTACACCATATCTTCTTACTTGGGTGTTCTTTGGATTTAGTTTTGAGTAAAATTATTTTTATTTTCGATTTTATAGGGACTTTCTGCAAACACGTATCGCCAAAAATTTGGAGCAACTGCTTTAGATTGTATGTTGCCGTTACATAATTCTGTGACAAGACTTTAAGGCATTTCTCTTTTTTGCGTATAACGCTCAAATACCGCGAATTCCATCAGCTATACCTTCAGTGTTTATCAGATTTTTTTCATTTCTCGAATTTTTGGCATTAGACTTTCGCTGTTAACGATTCTCAATACCAATATCACCTTTAGCTACAATTTTCATTTACATAAAGATAGCCTGTTGCTATTAAAAGTGTTCTATATCCATTCACTTTGGTGTCACAAGAGCATTAAGAAATGATGAATAGCAGTCAAAGCGCAACTACAAAATTTTAAATTCAAGATCCCCAACGGGGGAATAAAATATATTTCCAGGTGAGTAATGTTTCCAGCGTAAGCTCAGTTAACCCCATTAAAACAGGAGCCGCTTCGTTTGTTGCCAACATGGTTGAAAACCCGTACCGGCAAATGTGAAATGACACGTGGGCAGGTCAACCGCGTCATCGGCAGTTTACACAATGTACGGGGTACTGCCAGCGAGGAATAAGTTCAATAATGCCCTCGGGGGGATGGTAGTAATGGCGCAAAAATTATTTTAGGAACAAGGAAAGATCATTTATTGAGTGTTGAACGGTGTAGATTGTACCAAAGATATATGTACTCACTTTTATTTTAATATACTTATTCTCTAGTTTCATTGCCATATGTTGTAGTGGTAATCTTAGTTGCCTTCTAAACCCATGACCGCGGGTTCAATCCCGGCCAGGATCGATGGCTTTTTTCGGCCATAAAAATCCTAAGTATGGCTTCCTTTGGAAGGGAAGTAAAGCCGTGGGTCCCGTGTCGTACATTTACGGCATGTAAAAGAACCTCAACCTTGAAAGAAGAACAAAATTTATCGGCCGTTTCACGCCCTGAATGGGAGACTGATAACCTGAGATGTTCAGAGCGTTCGTAAATAAAACAAATTGACAACATAGCAAGTGGAAGGGATATACATGTAAGATAAGAAGATGCTTCTATACAGACAAATAAAAATATAATATTTTAGACTTGCACCTTCATAGCCTAATAGTACAAATAAGGAATGGTTATTGAAAGACATGATTTAGTACAGTTGGTCAGTATTTTTTTTTTTTTTATTTTTTGTGTTCCTCTAAATTATCAATAAAGCTATTTAACTTTTATTTGTTGTATTGAATTACTATGCATCTGGTGTCGTTAAATTATTATGTTGCCAAATAGGCGGACATGCGCGTTATTAGTTATATGCAGTGGGCTGTGCTACGGGTGAGAGATTGACTGCTGTACACTGTGATAACGCGTTATCTATAGCTAGATATGAAACTGGTGGAAGTTTAGGGAAGATTTTAATGACGAAACTCTTGAGTTGATGATAAGTACGATCTTTATAACTTTCATGAATTAAACGACTTATTTGACAGTATATAATTTTATCTGCCTCTATTCTTTTCTTCCCCCAACTTTTCTTTAGGTGTAGAAAAATCTAAACCTCCTTTAGTTTTGACAGCATAACTCACTTCTTTTATTGCTTTTTATTACAAAATTTTAAAGAAATATAGTGAATTATTAATACACACACACACGCATATATATATATATATATATATATATATATATATATATATATATATATCATTATCATCTTTCAACAATAAAGGGTTAAATGGAAATGAATGGGCAAATTACGTAATAAGTTAACGAATTCTATTATCGAGGAGTTTGATTGATTATTGCTTAAAGGGCGCAAAACTACTAGGTCATTAGCGCCCAATTATCGAGGAGTAATATATCATACAGAGCAAATTGAAATATTAAAAAAAAATAGTTGTTTTAACTACTTCTCCGGTACTATATGAGAGAGAGTTCAAAAAGAACCTTACAAAAATTTATATAAAGTCATGGGATCTTGCCTGCTAGCTATATTACAGTTAAATTGGTGTTTAAGAATGATGGAAGCAGAAGTCATTAAAATGAGATTTCTGACATAAAATCAGTTTTTTGTTTCCCCTGCAAAGTGTGAAAATAGTAACATATACCCTTTCTGCAAACATTAAGTACTAATTACTAAATGTTTAAGGTTTGCAGAGCTTTATTATTTATTAACAATAAAATAGTTTTATTCTGTTACCTTGAAATCAAAAGAATTGGTATTCCTATACATTAGTTTAACCATATCAAACGACACAGTAAATATAAAAATATACTAAGGCTCCTAAAAACGATTTTTTTTAATGCGATTGGTTTGAAAGCTTTGGTTTTTCTATTTCCACGAGTTCCCATGTTTCAGTCTCAAATTCGATCACCGCATAGTTTGTAGACCCCTGTTGTAGAGGGCAATTGTGAAAAACTGTTGTTCTTCACCTTTGAACCTTCATCCCTACGGCCTCCAATATTGCAGGACGAAGCCTCGAGTCTCCTAATCCGATTTCTTCCTTCCTTTTTCTACGTGCTATCCTTGCCACTGAAATGTTCACTAGATTTATAACCTACTGCGAGTGATCTTTGCAGCTTACAATGCTAATACTGTAATATCTTTTAAGATTAATTTGTCAGCGTCTTAAAATATTAATTATACTTTATGATTATTTTTTTCTCTTAGCGTCATACTCTTCTTAAGGCAGATATTTCCCGAAATCACTTTATAAATTAAATGACGAAGATCAATACATCGACTAGCCTCTGGAGATGCTCTGCAATTTCTTCCTCTATAACTGATGGCCGTTCGTAAGGAACAAAGAACAATTAAGGGTCTCAAAGAGTAATTAAATTTTAGAAGGGGATCACTAGCAAACAGCAAGTAATCTTACCCAAGCTATCGAGTACGTTACTTAAAATAAATCGTTTTATATTAAAACATGCAAGAAATCATGAAGATGATAGACTTAACAGTTTAACATAGGAGAGAATGCTACATTTCCAACACATATAATTATAAATATAATACGTTTTTGAACATAAAATGCTGTTACCTAATCTCAGTATACAATATCTGCACAACATTTTTTGCTATTTTCTTTTGATTAAAGTGATCTACAGAAGCTTCCTTTTGTCGCCATTTATAAAAGTTAGTGCTTTGTTATGTATACTTTGAAGTAAATAACCCCAATTTTAGGTATTCAGAGAGGCGAGTACATGCAATATAGTATTATTGCGCATTTTTATTAGTTAATAACAGCCACTCATATACCGAAGATGCCAAAAAATGTATACATACTTTCACAGTAGACATCTATTTAATATATTTCAATGTTGTACCGAAAATCAACAGTAATGTGTAGTATGATGTTCTGTATACAGATGTGACTCGCATACATTATGATAGCGTTGCTACGTGACAGATAAATCAACAATGAACAAATGAAGCCAAGATTATCGTATGCTGTTCTGTAAACATATGTGACTCACATTACGTTATGCTAGCGTTGTTACAACAAAATGGAGTCAAGATTATCTTTTGAAGAGCGGAAAGCAATTTTGAATTGGTACTAGAAAACCGAGAATGTTGTTGAAGTTCAAAGGCATTGGAGACTATGCACAGAACAGAACCTCCAACTCTAGTAACAATTGCACGCATTCCAGACAAATTTGAGACTCAAGGTACCGTATGCGATGGTCACAAGGGCAGATCTGGGAGACCTCGCACAGCAAAAAGCTCCGCGTCCTCGATTATGGTTTTGGAGCGTTTTGAGCATTCACTGCAGAAATCTACAAAGCAATGTGCACGTAAGACTGGGATTAGCAGAACCAGCGTGCGTCGTATTATTAAAACAACAAAGTTGAAAGTTTTCATCTCAAGACTTTTGCATGCATTAAATGAAGATGACCTTAATCGGAAAATGCAGTACCGCGAGTGGTTTCGCAATATGGTGCAAAAGGATGAGGTCTCTGGAGGGAAAGTTGTTTGGTCCGGTGAGCCACAATTTAAGTTGAACGGAACTGTTAACCGGCATAACTGTGTCTACTTGTGTGTAAACAATCCACATGTTATTTTGCAAAAAGCTGCTAATTTACCTGGAATTAATATTTGGCGTGTAGGGATCTAATTGGACCATTCTTTTTGAAGGAACAGTGGCTCAATGTACATGAACATGATACGCACATCCGTCTTACTCGTGATTCATACACTGTATGGAAAGGAGGAATTTTTCTTCCAATAAGATGGTGCACCACCACATTATCACCGAGATGTACGCGCGTACCTTGATGACCATCTTTCAAGGCACTGGATAGGACGAAGAGGTCCGATTGAGTTTCCACTGCGTTCTCCAGATCTAACTCCATTGCACTTCTATCTATGGGGAACTTTTAAGTATGTTGTATACCGTAGAAAACCAGCTACACTGACAGCACTTCGGGAAGAAATTGAAACGGCATGTGCTGCAATCGCTGAGGACACTTTCGCAAACGTTTCTCAATCAGTAGTTCAACGTACTTAGAAGTGTATCGACGTCGATGGTGGGCATTTTGAGCAACTGTTGCAACTGTAACTAAGATAATTAGTGCTCATCATTTTCTGTTTGTATGAATTCAGTTTTGTTATGTTCACAAAGTTTTTTCTTTGCTTGAAGTGTGTATACATTTTTGGCACCCCCTGTATATAGATGAAAATTAAAATAACAAAATGAAATGAAGCTAAAACAATAACTAGATAAGCTACGTTCACTTGTCTTCCCACTACTCGAAATATTGGATAGTAAATCTGTGACTTTACAAATGTTTTATTCTTTTTCTGAACAACTAATTGTCCCGATATATAGTTCAGCCGGTTGCGGTGAGATTCTATGTTGCCGCCGGTATCCTCTTGCATGGACTCGCGGCGCTCAAGCGTTTCGTCATTTTGGATCCTGAGTACAACATATGAAATAACAGAATTAGGTACTTACTCCCCTTTCATATATAAATCACGTTTGTCCTTAGATATAAATTACATCTTAAGAAATCATCACTGACATGCATCAGTACCCCATTACTAATGGATCTATTTTCGTTTAGAATTGTTTAAGTTCATTCAGTGTGTAAGGGTTTGCTGAATATACTCTAATCTTCAATGTCCACCCAGGATAAAAATCGCAAAACCGTAAGATCTGGGGAACGAGGAGGACTTTAATGAAAGCTCATATTTCATTAAATTTTTCTTCTGTAAGCTCATGGTGTCTTCAGTTCATATTCCGACCAATCACAGATTTCATTTAACTTTCTATAGCAACTAAAGGGGTGCAGATATTTTACCTACCGCTCCATTCCTTCGTTTTAACGTTCCGCATTAATGTTCTATTGATATTGTTTTTCGTGTTGGAACAGGGCTGCGAGAAATGTACGCCTAATGTCTGTCTCACTCTGCCACAGGACTCTCTGTATCCGATGTATGCCTTGAAGATGAATATACGAGGATGCAGTGAAAATCTCATCATTGCAGAACATTACTGCACTATTTAATGAAATCTGTCTCGACTGCACAACACAAATGCTCAACTCGGAATTGACTGGAAGAAAGAATGGCGTCAAGCTTGTCGCGTGGGAAATTTGAGCGATTGGAGTGAAGTGGGTCCACTGATCGGCCGAACTATGTTGCGGGACTTTTAAACTGCTCTCAGTGTATAAAACGTTACACCATTGATCATGGGTTCGCCATTGAGATTATTGATGAGAACACGTCCGTGATTTCGGCACAGAGCTTTGAAGTCGGAAACCCAACAAGTTGATCTAAGACTTTATTTAACTTCCGTTGCTTGGTACGCATGTAAAGTTCCTCTCTTTAACTACTCCTTGTCACTAAACATCTAAACATATACCTCATTTCAATAATTGAAAGCAGTATACCTAATTTCTAATCCACGGTGCAAACAGTTGTACATTTCAGTTGAAAATTGTAATAATAATATCATTACAACTGAAAAATATCCAAATCCGGCATTAGAGAATTATTTTGAAAACCCCTGTGGCCTGTGGGTTCGTTACCGCACTTTGGGATCCACTGTTATAGAGTAAACAGTATATACATCTTTTCGAAAGTATGTGTACTGCCGCTAGGATTGCAGGGAACAGATTCATAAACGACGTTCAAGAATTTAATGAGAGGGAAGATGAGTGTGCAGGAGCCGGGGCTGCTGTGCGCCTAGTTCCCGAGACTTAAATCATCGTTTTTTTTTTTTTTTTTTGAGTAGTGTTTAACGCCCGTTTTTACTACTGAGGCACCACAGGCGGTGGACACTGATGATACATGAAATGAAATGATATATTGGGAAAGGATTTTTTTTTTTTAAGGAAGGAAGCGTTCCAGGCCTAAGTTTAGGTACCTCCCCGGCATTTGCCAGTTATGAAGACTGAGGAAAACCTGGAAAAAACCCCAGTCAGGGAGGACGGTCCTGGCGGGATTCGAACCGCAGACCTACCGCTCACGAGTCCATGCCTTAACGACCTCGGCCACCCGTGGCGGTCTTAAATCATCGTGTGCACGGTCACGTTTTATAACTAAAGTCGTACTTTTATTTTAAACAGCAAATATACAATTTTAAAATCGATACATACGTTAGGAAATCATACGCACTATTAATTAACATTTTGTTTAGTTTTTTCTACTTATATCCAGCTAGATCTTCTATCATTTTGAAATATTGCGCGCATTTTGAACTTGGCCAACTATTCGTATGCACCTTATGTCTTTCTTCTCCCCCCCCCCCAAACGCTGTTAGCTGTTTCTAAATTTAAATTGCACATAATATTTTTTCTAACTCTTCAATTGACAATTTGAAGTGACAATTTGAAGCCTTTCAGCAAGAGTGCTCTACGTAGGCATTTAACCTCTTTAAAGAAATATTAGTAAACATTTCTGTGCCATGTTACTTGATAGGTGTTACATGACTAATTACATTTTTTATGATAACTCCATTTTTTAATTTTAGCACTTATTATATTATTTCAGGGCTTCAATTGTGTGTTTAATTTTACCTTTTATACCTATCCGTCAGATATTTTTATCCTTCTGAGCTCCAGTACTGAAACTCTGTATGTATGTATGTATGTATGTATGTATGTATGTATGTATGTATGTATGTATGTATGTATGCATGTATGTATGTATGCATGTATGTATGTATGCATGTATGTATGTATGCATGTATGCATGTATGTATGTATGCAGTATGTATGTATGCAGTATGAATGTATGTATGTATGTATGTATGTATGTATGTATGTATGTATGTATGTATGTATGTATGTATGTATGTATAATTATAAAAGCAGAAAAGGATAAAACACTAAGAGAAAGTCACACTTGTAAAGAAGACAAGTCATTGTTAATGACTTTGATAATGGCATTGAAATTGGATGTATATATATATATATATATATATGTATATGTATATGTATATATATTACTCTTAGAAATATCTTTTTAAAAAAGTTTGACATTTAATTCTAGTTTTTACCAGTTTCAATGCCATTATCAATGACTTAATTTCTTAATTAATATATTATACTTAATATTATATAATGATAGCACCTAGGTTAGAGAATCTCGCAACAAAACCCAGGAAAGAGACGATTTACATAGAGCATAGCATTAACATTAGAACTGATTCGACACAAGTGGCAAAATGTCAGAATTCATGCCCAGCGTTATGATTAAAACACAGCTGCAATTGGCTGCTATCTGTTAGCAAATAGTGGTACTAACTCTGTCCGCGTTGAACTAATATTCCCTAATGCTAGTAATATACCGGGTGAATCATCTAAAATTTGCACCGCAAACATTTATGAAATGGGAGATGCTACTGATGTGCTGCTTTCACATTGAAGTTTAGGAAGGGGCGCAAAAAGCAACCCACATACATGTTAATAATTATTAGAATGTGTATTTCTTGAAGAGAACAATGCCTGTTGACATCAAGAAAATAAAACTAGAGGAAATTAAACAACCAATGATGCTTTTTGTACGATTCTATTGTGAGTAGTTTACGAGCTATAATAATATGAAATGTTTAAATATCTACAGGTGTCTGCTTCATTTAACTGCTTAGTTACTAGGTTGCGATGTTCATCCCGGTTGCATTGGGTCCTCCTTGCCAGCACTTTAGTTCTTGAAGTAGGCCGTGTTGAAAGATGGTATTTACTAATGCTGAAAAAGTCGACATGCTTATGGTATGGGCTGAAAAATATCCCAACAAAGTTAATACGCTTGTCTTCACCGATTGTTTAAAAAATTGTTTGATTGGACAAAAGGGCGCGCTGTACGTTGGCTTGCCTGTTCATCAGATTTGACTCTTTTAGACATTAATCTGTAGGGAAAGCAAAAACACACCGTCTACAAGAACATAGCCACTACACAAGGAGATATGAACCGACGTATTACAGCTGCCTGTTCTGAGATGTTACAGCATGTGCATCAATCTTTACATGACAGGCTGAGAGCTGTATTGAACATTTGGAACACAATCTGGGAAGGCCAGTTTTCTCTTTCTTCCTCAAAACTGGCAGAATTTGTTTATGCACTAATGAATATTTTTTATTTCTACACATAACAATTACAGTTTACAATATTTCCTTGATCCTTGAATGTTTGTTAATTCAGAATGCTATACAACTAATGGATCCTACAATACTCTAACTACACATATTATCAGGTGAACTATACAAATACTTCCCTAAAGGGGATCATCTTCCCTCATTGTTACCCTATTACCGTCTATCTTTACCTTGTTCACTTTCCTCTACCACTTTTCTCCTACTTTCCCTACACAATTTCTAAACTGATTCATTTTTTTTCCTGCTAACCCCAAAAATCTTTAATCCTGCAAATATAGAGTGCAAGTTCTTGTGTACCTTACTACACAGTGGGCACACAATTTTGTCAACTTTTATCTCCCCTAACATAATTGTTCCTGTCCTTGCCAATGCCATACCCTCCCTAACCATTTTGTTACAAATCTCAAAATAGTTTTCCCTGCCTCACTCTTTCCTATGTATCAGAGTGCTCATATCTCTTAGGCTACCAAACATTTCCTGTTTCTCTAACACACAAGTTTAAAATGTAACATTTGTTATTGCAAATTAAGAAAGCAAAATTAATCCCACAAACACTAAATAAGAAAAGTAAACATACGAACACCATAGCCTATTAATTAAGCAGTTAAATGGAGCAGACAACTTGGTATTTAAATTTTTCTTATTACTATTTCTCGTAAACTACTTGTACTAGAATCGTGCAAAAAACACCATTGACATTCTAATTTCCTCTAGTCTTACTTTATTGCTGTCAATGGCCATTGTTATATTTGAAAAATGTAACTTTTTCAATAAATACACATTCTAATAATTATTAAAATCTGTGCTTGGGCTGCAATTATCAACTCCTCCCTAAACTTCAGTTCTGTGAAAGCAGCACATCACAGCACCTCCCATTCGCAGCGCAATTTGTAGATGATTAACCCGGTATGTATTGTTCTAGAAGCTAAAATACTACATTTAAAACATTTTTAAATGCAATATTTTAGCTCAAGCCCTACAGTCTAGGAATTCCACATGGATCCGAACCGGTCGGTCCTGGTGGTGTAGTGGTAAACTTGCCTTCTAAACCCAAGGTCACGGGTTCGACCCGGCCAGGACCGATGGATTTTTCGGGCTTAAAAATCCTAAGTACGGCTTCCTTCGGAAGGGAAATAAAGCCGTGGGTCCGGTGTCGTACATTACGGCACGAAAAAAAACCTCAAGCCTGAAAGAAGAGGCCTCGGAGCAAAATTTGTCGGCCGTTTCACGCCCTGAATTGAATGAGACGCTGATGACCTGAGATGTTAAAAAGCGTCCTTAAATAAACAAATAAAAAAAATGGATCCGAACCTACACTGGAATTTTGAAGATGTCTAAAGCATGTTATAAACACTGCCACTACATTTTTACAAACGCTAAACCCAGAAGGAGCATTCATGGTTTAAAATTTTTTCTAAAGACGAACGACTGTATGTTACAAAAGCTAAGTGTATCTTTCCTTCAAGCGTTGAAATGCAGCACTGGGAGGGGGGAAAGCGATGGAGTGGTTCGATACTTTCATTTTAATTGCTGAGCGATATGGCACACTCCACATTCCTAGTGGGAAACAAATGCACCTATTGTTTACTCTCCTCGAGAACTCCGAAACACTTCCGTATTTAACACCTTTAAACAAGAAGCGAAACGGTTTTAGCGCGAGAGATGTGTCGCTTTAGGGTTTGGCGTGTTTCATTTTAAAGCATGTTAGTATAAGATGTTAAATGCGTTCCATTTCAGATAGCGCTATTCGAATAAAACTTGTGAACTACAGCAGCTGTTTAAGAAAAAAATGAGCAAAGTAAGCAAAACGACTTTCTCGGTTTCTGCTTGCATAAAACGTTCCTCTGAAATTCCTAACGGAAATGTAGCTATCTGTCAGTTTTCATAGAGCAAACTCGATAATTTTTTTTTTTAAATTTTCTCCAACATTTGGCCAACTCCTATCCTAGTGGGATATTCTTAGAAGTTTGTGACATTAAAGCAAAAACCAAACACAAAATGGGATACTTTTATTCTTCCATTAAGTGAAGAAAGGGTACATACCTTTGTCCCATTAGACGGGAGAAATAGGAACCGATTCAGCACTCCTCGTGCATTTATCCTTGCAGTGGGAATGCTAATTTTGAACAGTAAGGTAACACATGAGAATAATAAAATTGCCAAACCTTGCTTCTGGGCCTGCAGAAAATAGGACAAGGCAATAACAGACAAGACGCTAAACAGTACTGTTGAGGTTTCTGTGTTACTTGATTGTACGTGTTTCAGGACTAGGAAAATAAGTAACATTTCAAACGATTTCTTCAAAACTTAAAAATTGTTAAGTTCGCATTTCTATTTTTCAGCTTTACTATGAATATTTTTTTCAAATGTAATATTTTTAAGTAATATACATTTTATAATTGAATAATATTGAAGGAATTATTGGAAGGTGACTCGCGTGGGTGTTGCTGTTTTGAAATGTTTTGAGTATGCCTCACGTTCGTAGGCCAAAGCTTGAGGGAGTTTTTGAGAGGGGGGAGGAATTGTAATGGGAGTGTGATTATATGCAAATATATACACCACTAAATATCTCCTTTAGTTGATCTCCAGGTATGTAGCTGGTTTTTGGAACCTCATTATGCCGGGTTGAGTGAGGAGAATTAAAGGAGGTGTGTTGACGAGGAAGAACGCCCTGTTATCTGCCGGTTGGCGTCGTTTATTCATCAAAAACGTGGATACCAGGGCGTTTCTCTTCGGATCGCAGTAATAAGACAGTTGCCAGACGCACGGAGCTATAATACTTGACATACAGTAAGTTTTCTGACTGCTAAGAAGAAGCGCCGAGCAGAAGTGAAGCTCGAACATTGATGTTCCAGTGCGAGTTCCCAAGACTAAATTCTCAAACAGGCGATTTCATGTCCTTAATACGTGATACAGGGACGCTCTATTTTACCGCCACTGTGGATTTCGATAGGCTATCGGTGATATCACGCAACTTCATTGTTATTGGCTAGTCAGATTATCTGAACGTAACAACTTGGCCATTGGTCCAGCGTTCAATTTCAACTTCTACCGTACGTTAGAGTTCAACGTCCTTTAACGGTAGCAGAGTTGTTAACACCGTTCGTCTTTGTCAACATACCCACTCGGGGGCAAGCAACCCACTTTCAATGAACGAAGGAAAGAATTTACTCTATTGTCTGCCAGAACGGTCCCGCTGCTATCCGGGCGAGAATTCCTACTTTTTGTGACACTTTTACACACTTACAGAACCCTTCATTTACAGCTAGCTAAAATAAAATGTTAAATATATTCTAATTAATTTCTCACACCAAGGACAGTATCAACATGCACATCAAAATTGTAGAAATAACAACATAGGTTTAAATAATTTCTTAACAAATTATAAGCGTATGGGTGCTCTGTTCATTTGTCTACTTAGCAGTTTCCATAGCAGACAACTATCATAATTTGTAAGTGACGCTTTTAAAAAATGAAACGAATTCTTATTAACGCCATTGAAGTTAAATTGAGATATTTAAGGCGACTGAAATAATTAGAAATGGGTAACACAAGCTGAAAACTCTGAACACGGAAGAGACGATATCTCCAGCTGGTATCAAGAATTTAGAAGTCCAGAAGAACAACATCCAGGCAAACCAAGAACTAAAACTGCTGCACAAGTACTTAAGGTTTCATTCCTATCATTCATAAATGTATAATTCAACGATTTGCTGTGGTAACCGAGCAAATCGTATTGTTATCGGCAGCGTGTCAACTGGCAACAGAAACAATGCAGCCGAGATCTCTCCGCAGATGTATTACGCTTCAGTCTGCATGCAGATTCCAGGCAATACGCATATGCAGACAACCAGGTAACGCAAATATCTGAAGCTCATAAATTCAAAGGAGGTACATTACAGTTTGGGGAGGGATAATGAATTCTCATTTTGATCTGTGAAGCAATGAGAGTGAAAAGGTATATCCACGGCCATTCTGATGCTGAATTCCTCTACCCAAAGCACGTGTGTCTAGGTGGTTAGGAAGACACAGTATTACAGTGACTAGCTTAATTCGCAGGTATGAATACACTCGATAACCGTCAACACAATTGAAAACAGTGATACTCAATATCAGCTCTTGCCATCATCAGAATATCGAACTGATGAAACAATCCTAATCAGCGAGGCCGGAAATTTATTGACCTACCCTCATATGATGGTTGGTAGGAATTGGTTACAAAAACAGAGAATGAGAGATTCATGAAACTTGACAAAGTGTATTCGGTTATTTTTTTTTGAATGATTTATTTATGGACGCTCTTTAACAGCTCAGGTCATCAGCGTCCCATTCAACTCAGGGCGTGAAACGGCCGACAAATTTTGCTCAGAGGCCTCTCTTTGAGGCTTGATGTTCTTTATCGTGCCGTAAATGTACGACACGGGACCCACGACTTTACTTCCCTTCCGAAGGAAGCCATACTTAGGATTTCTACGCCCCGAAAAAAATCCATCGGTCCTGGCCGGGTTCGAACCCGCGATCTTGGGTTTAGGAGGCAAGTATGGTAACCACTACACCACCAGGACCGACATATTCGATTATGCAGTGACTTGTTGAGTAATGAGTAAAGGCAGCTGAAGGACATATTTAAAAAAATTGTCTTCATTCACTTGTATATTTATCGGCTACAGACGTATTTAGGTTGTAATATTTTGAAGCTTATCATATGTCGTTAAATAACATTTATCCCAAACTTTAATTGGCATTTCCTGCCAGCTAGTTTAATTTTATGGGGTTTCAACTTTAAGAAAAAGAACGCGAACGAAAAAAAAAAAAAACCGTGTAGTTATAGACTCTAATTCAACACGATAATAATAGATCCATCATAAAATAATTATTTTAAAATGCTATTGATGTCTTTACAACAACAGTGAGAGAGGACTTGTGAAAGTCAATGAAAGAGTTTATAGGAACTGTGACACTCACTTTTTGATGCGATACGACAATAAACATTCACCTTCACAGTGTGTATTTGAAGAATCCGGCAACACCAGCATATTCACCGACACGGTGCGAGGTCATTTATGCAGGGACCTTTGAGTAAGAGATCTAGTGGATATTTTAATTTTATTATTGCTATTTACATGTCAGGGAGATAAATATATGTGCACTTCGCTCCTCAAATTCTATTTTACAACTGGTACCAGCAAAGAAGTAATGCACAGTTGAAGACCTTGCTTGGCGGACAATTCAAAACTATCAGAGCTCGGAAGTTGGGCAAAACCCCTTTTCTATCTGGGTGGATATATTTAAAAGTTGTATAGAAATGAACATGTTTCTGTACATTTGGGGCCGGTAGGACCAGTTTTTATTTTGCCTATTTTGGCTTCTGTTGTGTATTTAAGGTTTAAAGCCCCCCCCCCTCTATTGGCTGTTTTGATTTGTTAAGGGTGTTCCTGCTACTATTTACGCATTTTAAAATGACATAAAAATTTAAATATATTGAAATGAGAAACGTTAAAATTAAATGTTATGTTCACTTCACAAAAACATTTATTGAGAATCTTGTTATGCATTTATTTCTTTTCAAGCAGTCAAAAACTTTCTCCTCAACGCATTCCTTGCGCCCTTTAAATAGCAGAACTTTCATTAGTTAAAAAAACGCACTGTTATCTCGAGCATACAAATACCAGGAAATAGGATGAGAGAAGTACTGTAGTTTTGAATAGTCCTCGCAAATGACCTTGTATCGATCTGCCCGAGACAATTCTAGGAAATTTGTGGTGGGGGTAACAGACATTTGCAAGCGAGAAAGATGAGAGCGGTACAGCTGTGCAAAAAAAAAAAAAAAAAAAAAAAAAAAAAAACTATCCCTACAATGTATTCAGTGCGGAAGTAAGAGAGACACTAATCTGACTCCTCTATAAACGCATAAACAGAAAATGAACCCGACCAGAAACCAATGCGCATCTTTTGCTCATTCGACATGAGTATTCGAAACTTCTTTACTTGTCTTGATCAACTTTCCGTAATGTTCTGAAAGGTGCCTGTTCTGTTGTAACTGGCACGAGTCCTTCATATTTTTTTTCATTATGAAAATTTTTCTCTCTGACAAGCGGCTGACTATGACAGTTAATAATTTGAAAAAAAAAATCTTGTTGCTTGTAACCAAGAAAAGTAAGCTTAAGTACTATAATTATGTGATTAAGAAGTTATTAAGTATCTCAAATACTAATAAATGAGTGACATTACTGTCTATATTCACTTTAATAAATACCTATTTTAATTACATTACTGCTACTTTCAGTATTTAAGTGCCCTTTTGCCTGCTTACCTAACCTAAGTATAATAAATGTCTAAATTTCTGGGCTTTGCTGATTAAGCTCTCTTTGAGATAGTGTTTCTGTACGAAAGGAAAGTGCGCTTCAGAGGTTCTTTCCAGATGTGTATCTGTTGTAAATTACAGCCTCGAGTACAGGTAAGTCCCTAAACGTTAGGGCCAGCTAAACAGGGCTGATGAAAAAATACACTCGATACAAACGGAAGAACTATCGATTTTCGACCGAACCCCGTTTACCGAGTAAGCCCATTCTCACCTCGATTTTGCAACGCGAGCACATAGACATAAAAACGCGTGCCTTGAGGTACATAAAGTACGGGTTAGGAACACCATGACGCCGATATAGCCAATGAGGATACATGTTCTTCCCCACACAATACGCTCGGGCCAATTAAATCCGTACACTGTTGTTCTATTCAAAGTTTTTTACGTCTCTGCTTCCAGGGAGAAACAATGGGGCCAGATGATACTGACAGGCAGACACAGGAGACAATACATCCTGTTTATCTATATATATGTACGTGTATGTGGTAATATCTACTAATGCGGGAAATGCTGGCGCTGACGTCCGCAACAGTTGTCACATACACATTCGTGTAGACCGCAATTCTAACCCCATCCCGCTGCGATGAAGGTTTGTGTCTGCCGTTTGGCAAATGACGTTCTTTTTTGCGTCAGAAGATCGGACAATGTTTCTTCAGAATAGGCACAGGCGTACTTTTGACTCGTTTCTACACAAGTCCCACACTCAAACTTTCAGAAACACAGTCATTGATATACGATATATACGATATTGATATATCGTAGTAAAAATATTTGCCTCTGGTACTACGTTTTTTCCGGCTATTGTCACATGTCCAATAGCATAGGGGCACTTTGTTGCATTTTAGAGCTGAGCTCAGACAGGAATGTGAGGTTTTCACTGTAATATCCATTGACATTTGTCTCAAGTCTTTTTTCATCCCTGGAAAGTTGTTGAAAGCCACTGCTGAAGGAAATTAGAAACTTTGCTGAGAAGAAAGCTCAGATGGGAATTGAAGTTGGTTCGGGTAAAGTCGGCATTTAGTTCTGAAAAGCAATCCAATGCAGTCTTTCATCAGAAATATCGTCCTCTTTACTTTTAAATCCAAGCTAGCTTTTCTAAAAAAAAAATGGGATTAATTTTTATTCAGTTATATGCGGGGTCAGTCAGGTTATCATCAAAATGTAGCATATGTTAAATGTTCTGCCTCTGGTGTTGGTAGAGAAACGTTAACCGATCCATGCTTTTTGATAATACCTTTACGGAGAATAGACATAAATAGAGGAATGAAACCGCCATGCCCTTTAGTCCAACAAAAAGTTAGTCAAAAACATTTTTGAAGTTTTAGTATATTAACACAACCGAACATTTGCACATTCTCTTTAATACTTCTAGCGATAAATTTATCACAATATATCTACCACAGCTGGCATTTATTTAAACTGGTGGCTGCGACATAGGAAAAAATATTTTGTGTACTCGAGTTCCATATAATCTGTAATATTCATTTAACAGCTTTTGATTTGATTCGGGTCATTTACGGACGTTATTTAACATCTGAGGTCATCAGCGTTCCATTCAATTCAGAGCGTGAAACAGCCGACAAATTTTACTCAGAGGCCTTTTCTTTCAGGCTTGAGGTTCTTTATCACGCCATAAATGTACGACACGGGGATTTACTTCGCTGCCGAAGGAAGCCATACTTAGGATTTTTACGCCTGAAAAAATCCATCAACCCTGGCCGGGTTTGAACCCTCGATCTTGGATTTAGACTTTCATTTAAACTGGTTCCAGCATGATGGGGTTCCTCCTCATTTTGATAGGAACGTGTAACAACAACTTTTTTCCTCATCGTTGAATTGGAAGAGACTGTCCAGAAGTCTGGTCACTGCGCTCCACTCACATCACCCCCATAGATTTCTATTTATGGGGGTACCTCAAGTATCTCATGTTTCAAACATCAGTTGCCTCTGACGAGGAATTGCTGACGAGGTTGAAGGCTGCCGGTGGTGAAATTCATGGCATTCCAGGAATCTTTGAGAATGTGTGGGGCTCAAATGCACCGACGTAATCTGTGCAGGAATGTAGGCGGTCGCCATTCTCAGCTATTCCTGTAATTGTGTAGCTCTAACGCTAAAAACAAGGTATAGTGACTGTACTGTTATTGTTCGAGAACATAGCATTTCTTCACGATGTTTGTTTTTTCATACTATGTAGAAGCGTAAAATGCAAAGCTGGTTTCTGTTTTTATCATATATTTGTTTTTAAACATATTTTCTCAACCTAAAAGCAAAACTTGTCATATTATCCCGTAATTACATCTAGTATTTGAATCTTTTGCCCTTTCAGAAGTGGTAAATTGTTTGCATTAGTAATTGTAAGCAACAGAAACCAAAATCTAATGCACTCGTCAAGATTCGAAAGTATGTCGTTAATTTTGTGTTTATTTCCAGTTCCGTAGGCCTGGGCTTTTCTAACTGCTTGCCCACATTGATCCTAAAACTAAGTGGAAGCCGAATCAGTGGCGTACTACCCATAATTTTACTACATTGCAGGAAATTTTGAGCCCGCAGACCATAGGTTCCCATTCTTAAAATGATTGTTTATCACCTCCTCTTATTCCTTTGAATTTATGCGGTCGAATATGTGCAAAATTACATTTGTCGTGATTTCGAATAACTTGGTTTGTGTTTCAAAGAATTTTCTGTAGCTGGATATCATATTTGGGTATATTGAAGTGTGCTTCATGTCTCAGCAACAACATGCAGATCTCATTACAGCAAAATGGAGCGCCGCAGCTTTTTCATGACGAGGTTCGCAGCTATCTCACCTTATCCATAATTTCTGAAATTTTGCTTCAACGTCAAGGAAACACCCGGTATATGGCGGCCTTAGCAAAGGGTCTAGCTCGAGTATCAACCAGTAAAAATCCCCCCACAACATCGCAAACAGACACAAATTATAAATCTTACGTTAGGGTAATGTTGACAATTTTGTCCTTCCTCTTGGTACAAGCGAGAATATGCTGTCCCTCATTCGTCTAAGCTCTCCAAGTGAAACTCTTCTAAATACAAATTCTTTCAGAAACCAATTGCAAACAAGTAATTGCTCTTTGAATGGGATCACCTTCTCACAAGGCATAAATATGTGAATTGTATTCACTTTAGTAACATTGCTGCATTTTCATGCAGGAGTAGTGTTTGTCTGATGCGCAAATTAGCAGCTGATTAACTTTATTGGTTTGGATTTCATTTTATTTTCCCTCATTTAAAATGTTCGTAAATGGGAGATGTGTTTTATCCAACACTAAATCCATGGTTTCAAATTTATTTACTAGTCTTTGTATAGCACTTCTTGAAGAAGGCACTGCATTGGAAAGTTTTGATTAAACTCGTTTCAGAATAACAGAATTTCGAACAGAAACGTATTTTAAAGTTAAGTTTCTTTTACAAAGAAAAAAAAATCATTCTTTGACATTCAAATGTGTGCCATTTTAAACACACATGTCAGCACCAGAACAGCTCCACTACGACTAGTTGACATTCATCCTCGTCTCATGCGGCGTGATCGTCACGTGTTCCGGTTATCCTAAGATTACGGAAACTTGAACGTAAAGGGAAGTAGGGAAAGTATCGGCCAGTGCAATAGCGTTCCTCCAGGACGCATATGTCGTATATGTGGCAGCTATATATTTTAATGCTGAATATCGGGGAATTCAGTTAGCTGTGTATCACATTCGGCACTGTAAAGTTACCAAACTCAGTTTATAAAACTTGTAGACGAACTCATTAATGCTATTCATTATGAAAGTAGCTAATCAAGCTGTACTGTAATTTGGATAGTTCTTACTTACTGCGTTAAAACAAAGTTTGGTGTTGGCAAGCAGAGAGATAGTCATTTATTGGGTGTGGAGACCAGGGACGGTGCGTTCTTATGTTCTGTGGTTCAGTATTTACAACATATTTATTAAATCCTTGCCTCTTTGGCCGATTTGGACTTTTGAAAGTTGGCCATACAGAGCCTTCATTGTATTGTGCAAGAGTAAATCTTAAGTCTCCGACCTCGCTAATAAGGCTTATAACCTTCACAAAATCCTTATCTGGTGTCATACCTTATCTGTTTGGTGAATAATTGCAGCTGTAACTTCCGCTCCGCTGTGTTCAGTTGAAAGCTATAGTTGCAAAAGAAGGTTATATGAGATTGTGCCATGATCAAATGGAGTATCGAGCTGTTATTAAGTTCTTCACATAAGAAGAATTTACTGCAAATGAAATTAAACAGCGATTGGACAATGTACACGGGAAAGCATTTCCGTCATATTCTACAGTAAAAGAATGGACCACTCTTTTTCGAATTGGTCGAGAAAGCAGTGAAGACGAAGAACGTGCAGGTCGGCCGGCCCTTGGAGGTGCTCGCTCCTGAAAACATCGTTTTTATGGAAGGAGAAATTATGGAAGACCGGCGGCTCAAAGTTGCAGAAATAGCAGCAATGTTGGGCCTTTCTAAAACAACATTCCTTCGAATTATTCATGAACATTTAAACATGAATAAGGTTAGTGCAAGATGGGTGCCTTCTTTCCTCAGTCCAAAAGCAACAACGAGTCATCTGTTGTCACGCGTTTTTACCACATTCATCATAGCAATCTCATGATCTCCTCTACCAGCACCACTGGGGAGTCGAAAGGGCCTTTCGAAAGCAGTGCACAGTCTTTGTTCGAATAATCATTTGAAATAGTTTTAACCGCTAGTGCACATTATGCACACGCTTCTGTTAAATAAGAAATCAAGCTGATAATGTAATATCATTGATGTGCATACAAGTGTTACACGTAATGTCCAGGGAGGAAGTTCGTGTAATATGCCTGAGTGAAACTGTTAGCGGATATATAACAAGTGAATCCGACAAACTTGCCTTTTAGGGAGAGTGGAGAGAAAGAGGGGAAGTGGGAGGTCAGGTAGCTCATGTTCAAGGTTCAAACAAGAAGTGACAATCGCAAAGGGTCGGGTGAAAGTTAAAGCGCTGTTGCCACTTTCCAAGTTTGCTAAACTTGCAGCATTTGCTTACCAGTTACTGCTAACGAATCTTAGCGCGTGTGGCAGTATACAACTATTTAACTCTAATACACGTTAGTTTTTCTGTAACTCTAATATACTGCAGCATTAACCAAGACGTTTATAATAAAAATATACTAAAATACATAATAATCTTCTCATGTACACGCACCCATCATAACTCGAAACAAATGTGCAGGAAATTCTTAATTAACCTCTAGTTCTCCAAAATGCTGATAATATAAAGCAATAAACGAGCATTAGGTGATAGAAAAACCGGTTATATATGTTAATCTTGTTATTCTTATCAAAACCACAGATCAAGCAAGAAGATGTAGGAGGGTTAATATCTTGAATTCAGTATCCATAAATAAACAAATTCTCACAAGTAATATCACAAGAGGGTCTGGGATGGAAATTCCCCGGCCTCGAACCCTGCAGGCAATTGTCACTGCTGAATTAATCGTGCGTATGCACATTATGTACTGTAGCCTAAATTAAGTTTATATATTTATTTCATATGTTTTTCTCCTATTAATTTAATCAAAGTCTTTCAGTTACATATCCGCTTAACCTTTTCAAGCCATCTAGCAACAGACGAATGTCTATTGTCAATAATACCAATAGAGAAGAACCAAATAGGGGTTTGGGATTATTTCGTGAATAGAATAAGAATAAAAGTTATATATATATATATATATATAATATAAAATAAAACTAAATATAAAATAACACTATTAACAACATAACAAATTAACAGTAATTATAATAGTAGTAAAGGATAAAACTCTAAGAAAAAGTCACACTTGAGATCGCTATATTTTAAACTTCTGGAGTCCTTCTGTGGCAAGAAGTCAAGCAGATATATATATATATATATATATATATATATATATATAT
Source organism: Metallyticus violacea (assembly GCA_030762175.1). NCBI lineage: Eukaryota > Metazoa > Arthropoda > Insecta > Mantodea > Metallyticidae > Metallyticus > Metallyticus violacea. Next base: position 129,712,529 of record CM060831.1, read on the forward strand.
TGGAATTCCCGCACGGAATACTAACAATTGTATAAAATGTTATACTTACTTATGAATACCTATCTATTCAGAAACCGTGGGAATGAAATAGGCGAAATTTGACTATTACAATCGCTGCTGTTCGATTTACTAATATGAACTGAGAAAAACAATATAGAGAAAACATTTCACCATTCTAAACAACGTGTTTATTAAGAGCTATGAATGCTTAGGCAGATATTGTTACATAATTTATAAAATGATTTCAGGCTATTTAGCTGAATACGCAAAAACAATTGCTTGAATAAATACACACAAAGTTAATTAAATTTACAATTACTGAAACTACAGAAAAGTGGTCAGTGATACATGCTTAGGAATTACATAGTGGAAGTATAGAGTTGACTAAATTGGCTCTAAGACAAATGCACGTCGAGCGATAAAACTGATTTTATAATTTTTTTCGATAATTTCACTACGATATCCGACTGTGATTGGTCAAAATTCAAAATTTTATTTCGTTACATTGGCAAATTTTATGAATACGTCACATTAATTAAATAGTCAATTCAAAAGTTCAGCATTAACTAAAATGAAGTTTTTGTGACTACTAATCCGTAGTCTTGGGTTCGAATCCTGGTCAAGTAAAGCTGTCTGGGTCCAGTTTTTTTTCAGAGTTCTTCCTTACCCCTGAGAAGGTAAAAGAAAGTTTGAAGGTGCCAAGTACTCCGAACTCATTTGCGTTCTCATTAATCCATTTCAGAGATTATTATTTTTTTTTGTAATGGTGTTTAACGCCCTTTTTTACTGCTGAGGCACCACAGGCGATGGACACTGATGATACATGAGATGAAATGATATATTGGGAAATAATTTTTTTTAAAGGAAGGAAACGTTCCAGGCATAAGTTTAGGGTACCTCTCCGGCATTTGCCATTTATAAGGACTGAGAGAAACCTGGAAAAAACCTGTCAGGGAGGACGGTCCCGGCGGAATTCGAACCCAGACCTCCAGCTCACGAGTTCGCGCCTTAACGCTTCGGCCTCCCGTGGCGGTATTTAGATTAGGGGGAAAAAATAAGAATAAAGAAATAAAATAAAAAATAAATAAAAACACCAACTTGCTTGTGAAGAAACGGGATTTTATTATAACAAGATTAGACTAGAATGTTGTAACAACAATTTATGAAAAAGTTAAAATGATCACCACCTTGATGTTCAATAAGAAACGGCCGTTCTTACATTGCTATCATAAGCTACTATAATTTAGGTTTATTGGATCACTTTTAATGGATAACATCACCAATTTCTACAAACTTGAGAAACATTGTTAGAGTAGGGCCCATTTCTCAATCCATGTAACTTTTAAAATCTCCTCATTGTATTGCATAGCACACTACATGAAGCCAATACGAACTCGTAAAGTGCAATATAAAATCTGTTTAAAAAATGCAACCAGTATTCTAAACCACAATTACAGTTGCCATAGCAAGAAACATTAAACAAATGCATATTAAAAAAATAAAATAAAAAGGCACCCAATTCCTTTAAAGCATGTTTTCTAAATAGAAGTAAAGTGTTAGTGAACACAGAAGATACATACACTTGAAATGGGGAACCTATATTTTCTGCACTAAAAATGCTATTTTTCTAGTAAACCGCAATAATCTTATTTAGCTAACCCTTTGAGAGTTAAAGCTCTTATCATGCAATATATTATTAATTACTGTTGTGCATTTAAAAGGGTACAGGGGAATTAAGTTAGGCAAGTTGTAGGCAAGTACTTTTTCTCCATCTGCGAGTTACAGAAGCCCTAAAATCGTTATTATACTATGACAAGATTGCGAAGCCATAGAAAATTATCTCAGGGCTTTGCTAATTTTTATGAGTCTCATTCATTTGACAGAGGGAGGGTGCTTTTCTTTAAAATGCCGGTGAAATGGTGTAACATTAGCACTGCACACTTTATTAAGTGTAACTTATTTAATTCGCTGGTACTTCAGAAAATTCTCTGGTTTGTTATGGTGATCTTGACCGACGTTTGATTCTCATAAAATCAACTTGCCGTGCATGGATTTCGCAATTGACCTTGATCTGGAAAGCTGTCTGCATTTGCCCTCACGTTTAGGTCACCTGCCCTCTAATTATCAACTTACAGTTAACTGTTATACGTCTTAAATTATTTAAAGAGAGGAGTTATCTACTATTTATCTATTACGTGAGGTGTGCGCCCACAGCCGAGTTGAATGACGTGGGCTATGCGTGAACAGTACATAAAAAATGCCCTGAAAAGGCGAACTGCCTTTTTATATATCTCCAAGAAAAAGCATCTCGACGTAGTTTTCTGACACCGACGTGGTTCACAAATATACGCGCATGTTTACCGCGACGCATTAAAAATTTAAAATATACGGAAAATTATAGTGGGAGGTCCAGATTCGAAGTAGTAAACTGTAATTATATGGTATTGTGATTTAATCGTGTATTAATATGTCTTTTAATGTATATAATATTTTGAAGTGAACAAGATGCAAAGGAATTAAGGGTATGTCTATTAAAGAAAAAAATATGTATGTATATTTGTTGCGACAGTCTGGAGTCGTTCGCAAGGTCAACTTTTGAATAGCACAGTACGCTTTCTTTCTATTCTAGCCTCTGTTGAAGTAAACCATGTAAGCTCGCTTTCGCCCTTGGGAGAGTGACCCTTAGAGAGATTATTGTTGTTGTTGTTGTTGTTGTTGTTGTTATTATTATTATTATTATTAGTTTTTAACGCACCTTTTTACTACTGAGGCACCACAGGCGGTGCACACTGATGATACATGAGATGAAATGATATATTGGGAGAGGATTTTTTAAAGAAAAGAAACTTTCTAGGACTAAGTTTCCCCGGCATTTGCTATTTACGAGGACTGAGGAAAACCTGGAAAACATCTCAGTCAGGGAGGACGGTCCTGGTGGAATTCAAAACCCAGACCTCCCGCTCATGAGTCCGCGTCTGAACGGCCTCGGTTACCCGTGGCGGTGAGAGAGAGAGAAATCTCCCAGTATAACGTATCAGAAACGTAGGGAAGAAAGGGTGTATTTCAGCCACCAAGAAAGCTATTTTTGTTTTCTGACTTCGAGAATGCTATAACAACCATATGTTAAAGTCAATCAGAGAATAGGGTTTAGGGCGCGTCTAGAATATTCTAAATGTTTAATTCTCGCAATGATGCATAAACAAACCATAAAAAGCCCACCATGGAAGCATTTTCGGTGCAGTTCAATTTTGTCCAAGCAGTTGGCAAGAACATTTTGGTAGAAGCATTCGGCAGTAATGAGTGAGGCAGTTTTAGACCTCGATGACATTCAAATAGTAACAATATATGTGATTTACATCGGAAAGAATGCTCTCTAGTTAGAAATTACGACCGAGAATGAATGCAGAAAGCGTCATGGAAAAGTAAAGAAAGCAGTGGACGAAAAATTTGTTTAGTTATCAGAATTGTACGATAAAAGGAAATCGTTTGAATACTTTTGACATGTCCTGAATTATAATTGAACTTTAAAATAAACGCTGTGAACTGTGCAATAACTCTATTATTTGACAACGTCATATCCAGTGTCTTTTCCTGCTCTATGATTACTCCAGAAAAGCTCCACCAAATTGCAGAATCCCTGAGAGGAACACCACTTCGACACCGGCCGGATATGGTGTTCAGAATATCAGCATAGCCGAGGCAACTACGGAAATTCAAGATTCATCAGCGGGAAATAATCAGAAACAACCGGAGATAGACAAAAGGCTGGCCCATCTGAAATCGGCCCACTCAATCAATACATCTCCAATCAACTCGTTCCCTCTTGATATAAATGATTAATTTTTTTTACTACTTATCCATATCTTATCATGCATATTCATTTCCTTATAACCCTTTCACCACTTATAATATTATCAAAATAAATTCCCCAACCTCAATTAAATTGCCCCAAATTGGCGCTTCAACGCGATTCTTATATAATTAACTCCACCAAATATTAAAATCGCTACAAAATGTTGGCTCACTCTTAATTAAATTACGTCATAAGATGTGAAATATCAGCATGATACTCATGAGAGTATAAACCATGACCACCCTTTGCTCACAGCGTGGTCATTAAATATTTATACAGTTTTGTGTTTCTTGTTCACCTTTTGCTACCTTTAACCATTTCATCATTTTACAATTCTTTCTTGTACGCATTCAGTTATCCAATATAATTATTATATATTTACAATAATTATTATTTTAATATTATCACGGATGTATGAGATAAACACTGTTTCAATTAGAAGCAACTAAATGACATGACACACAGTTTCTTTTAATGCTGTAATATATTGAAGGACAAATTTCCTCATAGCAACAAGAATCTTTAGGAAGGAGATTTACTCCAAGTTAAAAAGTATTTTTGAAGGAACTTGACCAGCACAAAAGTTCTGCTTCCTATTCTAAGAATTTTTTGTACAGAATATGTCAATTAAATAAATATATTACATGTTAAGAGCTTCTGTTCACTACTTCCAGGATCACTAAAACATTTGCCAATATTTTGATAAATTACCTCATTAACTTTATCAACAAAAGCTACGATGATGGTGGTGTGTTTATATTTAATAGAGTAGTTAGTACATTAACAATTTTCCTCTTGCAGTAAAACGCAACAGGTAATTTCTAGGCGCATTAGTGTTCAAAAGTAAGCGTAATTAATTTAAGGACAACAACTGGCAAGATTCTTTCTACTATGGATTGAGGACTAAGAAAATGGTGCAATTTCTCATCGTTATTTTTAATATACATTTAAACAAGCCGTGATAAAATAGAAAAGACGGCTAAATAAGTTTGATATTGAGAATAATTTTACTGACGAGAAATTTGTAGAAGCACCTATGCGAACAATCAGGTTTTCGTTTCTGACCATAAAAATCTTTAAATAACTCTATAGTTTGAAGTGGTTATATTCATAAATTTTACGACTTCAATGAAAAATGTAAATAATTTATAACCTTCAGAGATCAATTGTCAGTGAGGTCTAAATTGGAATTTAAAGATCAAAAAAATATAACAAATGTAAGAGTAAAATTTTGGGTTGCCATACACGAAGCAACCCAATTAATTATGAACTAACTTGCGGCAGTTTTCTATTGACCTTGTGCACATTGTTTTCCGCTGTTAACTGGAACAAGGTTACGCTAGCTTCTGGTCAGTGGTTGAATTTAGTAAGTTGTTACGACTGGTCGGTTGTTTGTATTTAATTGCGAGGTAAATTATGAATCCTTATATGCTTTCTACTGCATAACGTGTATTTATTTATGGTTTATATGTATTAATTGTGTCAGCTCGTCAATCAAAGACGATTGAAGAAAGATTTGCGAGTGTAGAAGTTCCAGGCCGTACATAAATCCATAATCTTTATTATAAATCTCAGGATAGTGTTCAGTCTAGGAAACGTATCAGGCAGTGTAGGTTTCTCTACAAGGAACATGAGAATTTAAGCGTGTTTTTACTGGGGTGTGTCGATCATGTCGCTACAGGTTGGATGCTCTATTTGAAGTGGTTTATATGCTATTGTTGTGTACTCGTTGGCCCGAGGGTCTCACTTCATATCCCGGCTCGTTCAGGGTCCCGAAGTCCCCTTTTGTGTTTTTATTGGTCACGGGAGGAGGGAGATGGAGAGGGGGGGTTTAAATCACACGACCTTGCTTCATTTAAACGCACTGAAATGTTTAATCACACTACACTCAGTTATCGGCCACCTGGTTCGCTATCTCTACGACTTTGATGATGCATGCTAAATATGCTGCATCTGTGTGCCTCTCGTCTACTGCCGCTGGCAAAGAGATGTTGATCATTAGAGAATGAACGAAACGTATGTATGACTGAGTGAGTGAGTGAAGAACGTATAGGTGAGTGAGCCGAATGTAATACTGAGAAGCGTCGTACTGCCTTAACTTTCTGATCTGAACTGCGGCTGCCTTCTGGTAAAAATTATCTGGTTGAAAAAAGGAAACGTGCCTTTTTGCTAGATTGTTTCTCCTTATAAACGAAATCCAAATGTCGCCACGTAGTTTCAGAGCGTTACGTGGGGTTTACAGCACAGGGCCCACGGTTTTCCTGAGCCTTTGAAATATTTAAATATAATTGGCGAGTTCTTGAGCAGCCAAACGCGCTTATTTTAAATCTATCGCCTTTCTGGCACTTTATTGAAATGCTCCTAATCTTACGACGTGACGACGTTATCGACGACACCTGTTCTCCCTTCTACCTTCAACGAATTTTGGAGCATCTTCAGCAACTAAGATACAAAAGGATCTTTTGTTCGTCCACCTGCATGCACTTAGCTCTTTATTATAGTAAAGAGACCCATCGCTCTAGCCGTTATCAGCAGAAGAAACACAAAAGATGACAAAAGGCAATCTTTCCCCTTTCATCATAGAGTCAAACGTCCAGGTAGACATGAATACATTTTCGTAACATGAAATGTCCCAGTTTGCTACTATAAGCCATTTATATATATCATAATTATTACTATTTACATTATCTAAAAGCACTTGCTCTTGGTCATGCGTGGATGTAAGGATCAGTCACAGATTATATTTGGCATCGTTTGGGAATTCATTCAAAAACACTTAGACATTTTTCACAACAAACAGGCATTTTTATTAAATTTTTACATTATAAAGACAACGCAATTTTTGTTTTTAAATCTTTCTAAACTTTCATGAAACGCATACAATTCATTTTTTAAATTTTCTTTTCATAATGATTAGTTTGAGAAATATTTTAAATATTAAAATATATTAGTACAAGGACAAAATTACAATTGCGTGAAAATAAAATGATATTTTCAAATAGTTCTAATGAATCTAAGAAAAAACTTGTAAGTTTAATGAAATTTGGCATATATACATCTTGAAATCTATACATAATTGTAAAACATTCCATTCAAAAGTAAAAACTTTCGGATTTTCAGCATAGTTTTCCCATAAAGGGTCTAAAAGCTATACATGAACTCTTTAGTGAAATCTTTTTGCTTAAATTGTCATATAGCAGATAAGCTTTGTATGTGACAAATTATTTGACAAATTAATAAAAAAGTTTGATTGAATAAAAAAGCCTGTCGATATCTTTCATCAACACAAACAAATAGGCCGTTTCTTTGACAAACACGAGAGTCCTGTCTTGCTTTGCTGCAGGGATATTGCCACGTGACCTGAGCCACCTAATGGCAGGTCACATTCAAGACCTACCCCCACCCTCACTTTGTAGCATGATGGGGAGAGGCTCCCTGATGCATAATGTTTACGCTTACCGAACTTGATCAGAACTGAACACAGTTTAGCGGCTTGGAAAATCGGATTACAAGACCCGCAAGCAAGCACCGAGTTAAACCATGGTCCCGTTCCCAGCAGTCGTGCTCTACATGCTGGGACAAAAAAGGGGTAGCTGCATAGGCAGGTCACTTCAAGACCCCAAAACTCTGTTCAGTTATTACTGAGGTAAGCGGTTTAAAACGTCCAAGGAAAATTTCTCATAGAACGTTATTTCTATGCTTAAAGAATTTTTGATATTTTCAACTGCTCATTCAAAGTAATTTAAACATAATATTGAAGACCTAGGTCTTGGTTATACCTGCTTCTATAATGCGAATGTACAAAAAGCAATAAATTTAAAACATAACGTGGCAAAATAAATATCTATAAGTTTGTAACAAGTTGTAATAGTGTCCTGTGTGAACACAAGTCTAATGGGACCGTTTCTACTTACACTACTTTGATCATAATGTGAAAATAACATGTGTGTTGTGATTGGATAATATATGAGGGGATAGATTAAAAATAGTTTATAGGTATTAATGATGTTGCTGTTCTCTTCTTCTCCCACTGAGGATTCTAGTAGGCTAGTTGCCTCGGCATAGCTAGTTTGGAGTATGCTGGAGTTTTGAGGTCTTTGACCAGAGGTAAAGGAATTGGCTGGAGATTGATAAGCTTCGTAATTTTAGTGAAAAACACAATTTATTATTGTATATGTCTTTTGCAAAAACTAAAAGTTATTTCCTGAGAAGACCACGGGTTTATTACTTCTCTTTTTGGTTGTGTAATCTGAATTATGTAGGTCCTGATGGTGTAGTGGTAACTATACTTGCCATAAATTTCACGCCCTGAATTGAATGGGACGCTGATGACCTGAGATGTTAAAGAGCGTTAAAAAAATGGAGATACTCTGTTCATACTCTTGACCTCCCTGTGCGGTTAAGAGTAAAGAAACAAATAATTTAATTTTAAGCTACTGGAAAACTGTAGCTACAAAAAAGATTGATACAGATTGAATCTGCAATAGTGAAAGATGCTTTGTGATATTCATATAGCTGTAGTAAAGTAAATAGATACCTAAAATAATTGTTAAGGAAAGTCCTTGTAAAATATTTTCGTTATAAATTTTAATTTCAGTGCATTTTATATTTCCAAACCTCATTTTTTTTCTGTCTTACAGCAAAACTCTGGTTACCATAAAGAGCATGGAATATTATAATCACAAAAATTACACAATTAACTTCAATAATCGGCAATCTTGTCAGTATAATTGATTTATTAGATGTATAACATAATTTACGACAAGTGGTCGGTAACAATAATTATAACGAAAACTCCAGAATCTTCGTTACACGAACATGTCACCTCACTCATGGCCGTCACTGATTCACCTAGAAACCAGCTCTAATACAAACAACACAATCACGTCACATGACTTTATACAGAAAGAATGTTGCCGTAACATAACACAGTATCATTTAATCCAAACTATTGAACATACATCCTTAGTAAATTATAATTAAACGAATAAAAAGTAAATTCTTGACTTCAAACACAAGGAAATGTGTAAAAAGGATGATTGAAAAGGGATATTGAATATTGAATAATTATTTCTGTCTGAAATAATTTACAGTTTAGCCAACATATCCAATAACTCCAAGCCTACCTTACCTTAAACATTTCAAACACATGCTTCTTAAGAGATGAAATCGACAACTTTTTTAATGTTTATTGCAATGATGTAGTAATGCTAAACACAACTAATCGAGTCTCACTTATCATTCTACACGTCTGATCACATCAACGGCGACACATTAAACCTCTTCTCTCAAATACGCAGTATCGTTGACACAAACACCAAACAAAATTTGCTTGGTGTAGCCACAGAGACCAAGATATGAGGACCTGAGTTTTGGCCTTTCATTCATTGAGCCAGAAACTCAAGAACACTGTTGCTTTAGGGGCGCCATTTGTAGAAAGATAATATCTTTATCTTTAATTTGTGCAACTGCATATAATCCTAACTTTTGATTTTGTCGTAACTCATTCAATTCCGCAAACGAAAATGCACTCGTGTACTCATTATTAGAAAGGAAAAGAAATGCTTTATTTATTCTACTTATCAAACAGCTCGTATGTACATGTATTTAAAAAGGATTATTAATGGTGATCGTCATAGTAAGTTCACTAGAAACAGCGTTTCAGTGATCTCAGAGAGGTAGCAAAATGAAACAAAAATTTAGAAGGAAACCACATGGGAAGAATTTATGTATGAAATATTGCCGGGCAGGAGAGAACGTCTGTACTGCAGTTATTACAACACCCCTTTAAAAAAGAGTTCTTCGATACGACACTGAAAAATGGAAGTGGATTAATAATATTAACTGTAGTAATAGCACTCTCAGATATTAGGAGGAGAATATAGACAATAACATCTAAATGACAATATAAACTAATGCATGTGGAGTTCTTACGCAGTTCTTACGTACAAGTAATAAAAGATAGTCGGTTGTTTAATTATTTTAAAAAAAAAACTGTAAAATATATGGCAAATATAAGAACGAGAATTCATTTTAATGTATTCTAGAATGAATTAACTGACTAGTGTGCTCTTTCCTTGTCGCTAAAGTTACTTTTGCACCACAATCCTATAATGAACCAATTTATAGTTAAAAAGCTATGAAAGATGATGCAGGAAGGCATCAAAGCAACTAAAACAATCTATCTGGTAAAGAATGAAACTTATATTCGTGGTAACAAATCTCACAATTAATCATAATATTTTTCCACTTCCTATCGTCCCGTATTTCCGGCTTCTCTTGATTTATTTGTATTATTTCTAATTGATCTCGAATTTCTAATTTTCTTTTTGAACTACTTCTTCCTAATTGGCGCTACATACCAGAGTGAGCCTTGGCCTGCCGCAGCAACCTCTGCTTCCTCTACTTCCATCTTACGACTCCATTGATAGAGAACAGTATTACAAGGGGATATGTGATCAGTATGCTGGTACCCCGCAAATCCCCCTATTAAGGGGCTCCCTAGATCGAAGAACGCTACCTTTCAGTCAGGCAACCCGTTCCAGACCTCCAATCAGCAGTCAGCAACGCTAGCCACTAAGCTAAGGAGTAAAAACCGCCACGGGTGCCCGAGGTCGTTAAGGCGCGGACTCGTGAGCGGTTTTTCCAGGTTTTCCTCAGTCCTTATAACTGGAAAATGCCGTGGAGGTACTCTAAACTGTCGTGGAACGTTTCCTTCCTTAAAAATATCCTTTCCTAATATATCATTTCATCTCATGTGTCCACCGCTTGTGGTGCCTCAGTAGTAAAAACGGGCGTTACACACTATTAAAAAAAGGAGCTAAGCTCCTAAGCTAAGCAGGTAGTCCTCTTTGGTGACCATCTTCTTATATCCTGTAATTGCTGTTATAAATTTCATCTTATTATTTTTTTGATGAATAATATTTATTTTATCTGTTATTATCTTAATTTCACTATCATATAATATTTTAGGCACGGATATCACTTTATAACATTTTAATGAAGCCCTTTCTTGTTTTATTTTATGATGACTTTCTTATAATACCTTTCATATAGTTAAACCTTTTTCATTTTTCTTTTTGGTCTGTCCTATTTTGGTATCGTACGTGAAATTTTAAAATTTTAGATTTATCTACTTGTGCTGTTATCTTGTTTTCTATTAAATTTTTCGAACTCTTAATTTTAAATGCCAGAACTTCTATTCTCGAATATTGCGATCTATTTAGTTACTATTTTATACTTTCATTTATAACGACAAATTACATGTCACTATATAAGAATTTTAGAAGTTAGAACTACTCTTTTTCCTTTCGTGCAGCTACCGTGTAGCCGTATAGAGGAAGAGGGTGAATAGCGAGAGGACCAATAACGAATTAAAAACACCCAAGTACAAAGTTGTTGAAGATTTCCAAGCAATATTGACTTTGCTGTAAATTCTTTAAAACTTGGAAACTATCTAAAATATAAAATACTCTGCTAACACTGCTGCCAAGAGCTGGTAAGCAGATGCTACACACGAACACACACACATATTCCTTCTTTATACCCTTTCGGACTTAAACCTTTACATTAAACTTTCCTCTTAACTCGAACGATCTTGGATCACGCTCCTTCCAATTGCCGTTCTATCAGTGATGTTTATGCGACACTGTTAGCATACTATTATGAAAACATGATTTTGGAGGAGAAAACATTTTGAAACAGGGATTTACGGGTTTTGAGGTCAAAATTTACTACAGCCTTAAGTGGCAATGACTGACAAATGCAAGATGTATAGGTACATAAAAATGAGCATATTATATTCAATAAAGGAAGTGTAGATATCTCAGTAAAGAACTTGAATTGTACGGAAACGTTTATGATAATATTTCCTCAGAGGCGAGGCAAAAATAATGAGCTCACAGGTCTTTAGGAATAAAAGTTTCACGAGTGTTTGACTAAATAGAATGTGTTTTGACCATTCACTTGTATATATAATGAAAAATGAAATAAATTAACTTTTTATTTTTTATTTTTCATGTAGTATCTACTTTTATGTATGAGCTTTTTTTCTTTGTAATTCTAACTTAGCTATTCAGTGAATATATAAAATAGTTGCAGTGCGTGAACACTATACAAACAAAAGTAATGCAGCATTATTCTTTTTTATTATTTGTTTATTGTTATTCATGTTTTAAGCTATAAGCTATAATTGGATCCGGCCAAACAGATGAAAAATTAATGTTGTCAGATCGTAATAATAATAAATTGTTGATATATTCTTTAATTCACAAATCATTGGACCCTACTGCGCATTAAAATTTCAACAGATTGTGCCCGTTCATAACAGCCATGCAGAAATGGTCTCTCTTTTCATTACGATGGTTAGCGGGGCTTTTGGGACCCCTCACGTCTGTGTGTTCGTCCTATCTCGATTCAGTTATCTCATATACGTTTCGCTGCGGAAGCATTTCATTCAATTCAAGCAACATTTTTTTTGGAATGACATCCCGCACTCCCGGTATGCTACAATTCTCCCTTGATCCCTTGTCGTATTTTCGAAGATTCATACTCGTTCCTTCTGAGAAAAGATGGGGTCTTTTTTAACTTATGTCTTATGGGCATTGCACTTTTAATGGCAATAGTGCATAATAGCAGAGGATTAATAAACGTTAATCACTCTTGAAACTTAGTAATTCATGTACAATAATAAAGCATTCTATCTTTATATTGACAAATGTTAGATAAAGGCCCTCAAAAAGAATTACTATGGGTTTAAATGTTAATGGAGATTATATTGAGCACTTAAAACAATAGCTTGGCTTTATCATCATCATCATCATCATCATCATTTGTCTAGTGGATATAGTTTCATTCCCAAGGTACCTATGCAATCCATACTTGAATGCACAATGGGGCCACTCTGTCTGAGAAGGATATACATTCCGAGAACTGATCTTTCAGGTCGGTGTTTGGGCGAAAAACTGACAACCAATCTCTTTATCTCAAAACTCTGATATAAACCTCGGAATGGAAATGCTAAACGAAATCAACTTAAGCAACTAAATTTTGATATTTGGAATATACCTCGAGCATAAAAAATCCTTACTATAACAGTTCAGCAAAAAGGTATTAAACTAAAAGCACCGCAGGCTAGGAAAGGATATTATAGACATGAACAAACCTACCATCTGCTATAGTGGAAAGGAGAGTGGCAAAAAAGAGTAAGGAATAACATATTTATTGTTGAAATAAAATAAAACGTATTTCTCACTATTGCCAATATTTAGATCAAGAAATGTATACAGAATTACAGCAGTAGAGTTATACAAAACAATAATTAGAACTATATTATTCCAGGGTGATTCAGAAAGTAGATTACACTTGATTATTCCGGGCAAGAAACTTCTATTGATCAAGGCATTACAATATGACACAGATGTACCACATTGTTTTTCGACATATTCATTCAGTCTCTGTAAGCAATCGCCTGGGCGTTTCACTAAATTTTAGTTTCCCTGATGATAGAAATACGCTCCAGATGAAGTGAACACTATCTATTGATATAATCAACTGTGCGATCTCCGCAACTAACACTCTGCGATTACCTAAACCATTGCATCAACCTGCAGCACAATTTATTCTGTTTCTGGCCTCTTATTGATCAGACCCAGTCACGTCTGTATAGCCTTGTCCAAATGCTGATTTAATATGGCTGGACGCGACATTATATTTGGCCCATACAAGGTCGAGATTTCACCACGAATCTTCATACATCGAGATGCTTTGTACTGTTCCTTGTAGCTCAACCTGGAGTATGTTTCCAGTTGACGCGCCATTTTTACTTGTGCAATGAGACATCTCTTATCGCTCCCACAAAAAATATAGTTCCATTTAAACAAGAAGCCTGTTTTGCCAAACTTCAAACATTTTTTGCGCAATGCTACCAGATTAGGGCTACAAGCGTAACTTACTTTTTTTTAATTTTCCTTGCATTATGAATGCGACAGCAGAAATTCAATAAGGACCCCAAATTAAAAAGAAAATGTAAAACGGTAAATGAAAATAATAATTGCAGAATATGTTGCGATGGTGAAATATGCGAAATGCATAAAGAAGCTTGCATTTAAGTAATAATTAAATGATAGTTTTATAATGGGCAGATTGTACAACGAATGAAAAGATACTCGCATCCCAAAGAAAATATTATCTACAACAATTGTAGGCAAAAATACCAAGATAGGCAAGGAAGATATGGATAAATACACTAGTTGAGGATTCAAGAAATCTGTTCAATAAGATTTTTGTTCAATTGGTTTGTTTATGAACGCTCTTTAACATCACAAATAAACTTTTCTCAGAGGCCTCTTTTTTCAGGCTTGAAATTCTTTTACATACCGTAAATCTATGACAGGGGACCCACGGTTTTACTTCCCTTCCGAAGGAAGTCATACTTGGGATTTTTACGCCCAATAAGTTCATCAATCCTGGCATTCAGTGAGAGGAAGGCCATAAAGAGTGGAGAGTGAAAAGTTTATAAAAATTCAGCAAATAATATTGATTTATTTAAGATTTATTATTCAGTAGCCCTTTATTTGGCCATTCTGTATGTGACTGCATTCCAAAATACCAGCATAGCTGAAAGAGAGTGTTAAGAGACTGAAATGTTTCTAAATCTGCTTTCCAGCTGATCTAGCAATAGCTTTGAAGGAACTACATAACTCTGTACTCTTTGTTTACTGGTGTTAATTCCTTACGAATATGGATCTAGCAGTAAGACGAAACATGAAACTGGACTCGTAAAGTTGCTCGAGTCAGCAGGGGGCCGACATTATAGAAATGGATACTCTTGTGCTTTCCATGTAAACGGAGGCCGGTAAGCAAGTGGTCAGAGTAAACTGTGTTTGTACAGGTGTTTGTGCTCCTAGCTGCTATGTGTACAGTAATATCTCAAAGTGCAGCCATTACTTAGAGTATAGTTTACATCAAAGCTTATGCATGCTATCTCGGCTTACATATCAACAACAATCTACATTACTTGCTCAGCTGAGCGAACACTCTTATCATATACTTAATGTTGATCCAACACTTTAAGACATATATTATCTATTTTAATGTAAAATAAAAATCTATGGTTAGACCACCTGGGCAACGGTTTAACATACAGCGCTAGCGGTCTTGCATACAAAGGTATCAGTTTTAAGTGTTTTATTATTCCTTCTTCTATATTTTATGAACTCAATGTTGGGTTAGGTTACGTTTGATCATTAGCATAACTTTTAACCTCCTTCCAAATGAGTGACCGGGGAATAGGCTTACGTACAGAGTCATCACTGGAGATGACACTCAAGCTATTGGGCCTCCATTTTGTTGTTCAATGTCATACTTTTTCCCCTCTTGGTTTTTGTATTTTAAAAAAAAATTCCAAGCTTTATACTCGCAGTCTAAGGCAGTTTCTATAGTTGTTAGGGCAAAACATCGAACTGACATTGAAGGTTAAATCCTCAGCCTGTAAAACTCAATAGCACAGATTTAATAATTTCGTATTTATGGAAGTAACTTTCAAAAGAGGCTTTGTCCTTTATATAAAACTTTATGGAATGAGCTAAAAGCTAGCTTTTTTAAACTTGCTTGCTATTTTTTAATTTATTATTTACGTGCGCATATCAGGTTGTTCGAAATGTAATAAAACACACAATGGAAATTAAATTACAGTGGAATTTATTATCTTAATACAAAAATCATTGCTTTTTGCTGAGGGGTCTAATTCTTTCGTTTGAATGAACTTAGGATATAGACCACTTTGATTACACAATATTTTAATAAAAGCCTGAAGCAAACTTTTTAAACAATTTCAACATGTAGAGCATTTAATATCCATGTCATTTTATGAATATATAAGAGGTAAAGATTTAATTTTTAAGTATGGAATCGCATATCATATTTCCATACAATAGCTAATATTTCCAAGGATACCATTTACTGCAGGAATATCTACATATTTACAGTTTCTTGTGACATTTAAAATCTTTACAACTACACCAGTTTTCAGTAAAAAGTTGCACGAGTCTCTCCCCATTTTCATTTTCTCTGCTGAAGAAACCTGAGAAGTTTTGTTGTTTTTCTCTTAGCTATTCCAACTCAAGTTGTTCCAAAAGTTTCCACTACTTATTTTATCATTATTATTACTTTAATAAAATTATAATTCAGAAAAATTCACAATAAAGGGTTTCTTTTATCCAGCTATTTATGCAGTGCATGCTGAAAATAATGGCTCTGTCTTGCTTGAATGAATGCTTCAGTTGACAAAATTGATCTTCGAATTAACATTATACTTACAGCGGTCAGACACCGTTAAGCTCCAAGCAATCCACAACAGTGCACTCCAGTGCATGGAGTATTGCTTGGCGGCAGTATACTTCACTTACACATATCTCCTGCAGGTAGTAGAGAGGAGGCAGGCCCTTCACTCTAGTTTAAACTATTTTGACTCCCCATGCTCTCCGTTCAAAGCGAAGATTCTATGATTGACGAACACTTCACGTGTATGCAAAGCGATCAATGATTAGACTTGCTGGGATCGAGGATGAGTCTTCTAAAGCGAAATCAACACTTACCCAATTTTAAAGAACATTTTGACTAAGTCTCTTTTGAACGTTAGTTCTAATTTTAGCTAAAGTGGTCAGTTGTAATGAGTATTTTTTTGTCAATCTAGTCACAGTTGTTATTTAATTAATGGTTTGTAGCTATGAACGGCGCAAGTAAAGAAAGAACGGTACAATAAAGAATTACTTATTGTATCATAGTTCAGTGCCCTTCGTGAACCGTAATTCCCTATCCTCAATAGTACATTATATTTACATCTCGTATGTCGGTTTCGTAGCATATTCAGAAAGTAATAGTTAATGCAAAGACAATGAGCGAGGCAAAGAGAGAGTTGGGTTGAGTGCACTAATGAACGATTTGAAAATATTCATTTAGACATTGCTATTTTAACTTGTCTACTGCCTTTGAGGAATAACAGCAGTTCGAAATATTACGCCATTTGTGAGTTTATTTCTTTATTATTAGTTCTTTTTGTTTTGTATACTTAGAGTTATATACAAATTACCTTATTAATATACAGAGAGCGCTAAAAATGTATACACACTTCAAGCATAGAAAAAACTGTTTTGACATAACAAAACAGAATTCCACAAACAGAAAATGATGAGCACTAATCATCATAGACTTTTACAGTTACAACAGGTGCTCAAAATGTCCACCTTCGGCATCAATACACTTCTGAGTACGTTGAACTACTGATTGAGCAACGTTTGCGAAAGTGTCCTCGGCGATTGCAGCACGTACCGTTTCAATTTCTTCCCGAAGTGCTGTCAGTGTAGCTGGTTTTCTACGATATACAACATCCTAAAGAGTTCCCTGTAGGTAGAAGTCCAATGGAGTTAGATCCGGAGAACGCGGTGGAAACTCAATCATATCTCTTCGTCCTATCCACTGACTAGGAAGTGTGTCATTAAGGTACACCACGTACATCTCGGTGGTAATGTGGTGGTGTACCATCCTATTGGAAGTAAAACTCCTCATTTCCATAGAGTGTATAAATGGCGGGTAAGATGGATGTGGGTATCATGTTCAGGTATACTGGGCCATTTACTGTTCTTTCAAAAAAGAATGATCCAATTGCCTTTGAGCTTCAACATTCTCAGTTTTCAAAACCACTTTAAAATTGCTGGAGTACGAATCTCATGAACATGGCCGAAGTTTTCTGTAAAACGCGAAACCATTGGTCATCATGTCGCTTCAATGAGGTATAGGTTACGTGGACTTTCACACAAATCGTATGCACAAATACGCTGAATACGTTTTATTCGTCACTTCTCGAAAGCTCTGTAAAGACAGACATCAAGAACAAGAGCAAAAGAATCATACGTTACTTTCAATTCTGCAGCATAAAGCCCGTTTACATGTGGCCGCTCGCTTCCACCTGCACACTTTACTTCAGTAGACATTCACTTAACGGATACCGGGGCGGGAAAAGTGTAGCAGTAATGAGGAAGCTCAGGATGTGCTCGTCAGTAAGTTTCCGGACTACTACATAAGTTCGTAGCAAAGCTAAGCTCTGATTGTGACCATGAAGAGGCCAAACTCTTCAAGGTTGACGGGCAGGGACATGTAAACACACGCATTTAACTGTGATCATGCTTAGCTAATGGACAGATGTAATGAGTTCAAAACGCCAACACACAATTTTACTTTATGACACGGTCGTACCCCGAAGATCAACACATTTTTTACAATAAATAAACGATTTTTTTTCTATTTCCAAAGGGGAATTCATATTTGGTCTTACTATATAATTACCTGTGTAGGTCATATATATATCCCATACACTCACAGCAAATATGAGAATTTAGAGAAAATTGAGATTGTAATTTAAATAGATACCCTACACTGAGCTAGTATAATAATTTCTATGTCCAAAACCCCACCTCCTTATTACTTCTTAATTGTTTGTTTAGGTATCCAGATATTTTTTCCCCACTTTTAGTGCGTTTCAATAGCTATGGAGAGCATGGAACCCTACGGTTGAAAACATTATCGTGATATCACGTTATGTAAACACATTTCTAGAACTTTCTATAAGGCTGCGTGTATCTCTGATTAGTCAGAACACAGGGTCATCCTCTCCTCCCTATTGCTTTGCCTGCCTCTACGCTGGAAAAGGGAAATATATCACCTTTGGCGCCAGACTTAGGGACCGACGAGCAGCTGTTTCTGCTTTGTGATAACTTTTGTTCCTGGCATCGGGACTGTGTCTCTCTGGTGGCCGTTCTTTGTTTAGCAGTGGTCACCTTCCTTGCATATTGAGCTAGTGACCCAGGTACATTTTTAAATTTGTAACCAAGGAATCCCTTTTTAATATGGTTAGTCCATGGATTTCTTTGGCTACCTTTTCTTATTACAGGTGTTCTTGAGAAAATGTGTTATTGAAATTGTCTTTGTCTTCTTTTATTTTGTTAAATTTAAAATTATGATAAACATTTAAATGCTCCTTTCTTTGCTTGTAATTTTCACATTAATGTGCACTACCTGTGTGTTATAATTTGTTTGTTAATTAAATTTATTTACCGGGGTATTTATTCAAGTAGTTATTATCTTTTTGCATATTGTATAATAAACGAGAGAACTTTGATTAGAGTTTGTTCCCTTCTCCCATGATATTTGCTACAAGCCCTTTCTGCGACTAAATCCTGGGGGGACGGGTGTTTATAACTCCCTTAAAGTGGGGGGATGGTGTGTTGGAGCACTAACAGAAGAATGCTGATATTCATTGCAAAATCAATATACTTTTTTGTTTGTTTGAAAAAAACGTAAAACAATTTCAGAATAATGCTTTTAAAGCGTTTCAGCGATTCATACATGTACAGTGCTTTTAAATCTGGTTACATGTTCATCCATTCGATATATCAACATTAGCGAAAGAGATAACTTTGTTTTCGGTGAGCGATTCGTCTGGAGATTTGGAGGAGAGGGAGAGGGAGAGGGGGCAGAGACGACTCCCAGATGAATTTAAAGCGCGTAGCCCAGAGTGGCAGTGAAGTTTCGTTACGCATGGATTAATGGATAATGAATATGTTTCACGGTATTATCACAGGTTTTAACTGTGAATCGGAAACAAAATCTTGTGTAGCTATTAGTAACGTAGACATGGATCCCACGAGAAAAAAATCTGCAGGCGGTTGTGGTTCTAAATATTTACGAAAATTGCATACACAGCATTATTTCACTGTTTCCCAAAATGAAATATTTCTAAAACATAATTAATAAACGAGAATAAAACAGAAGGTCCGTGTATTTTCATAAATTTGGTGCCTTCAGCTAAAAGCCATTTCAGATATACAAGGATAGGTCCATAAGGATATCGCCCTTCACAAAATCCTTACTGGTGTCACACCTCACCTGTTAACTAAATAATTGCAGCTGTAACTTCCGCCCCGCTCTGTTCAGTTGCTCACATATAGTTGCATAAAGAAGGCTAAGTGTAGAAGATTGTGACATGTTCAAAATGGAGCATCGTGCTTTTATTGAGTTCTTCACAAGAAGGACTTATTCCAAATCAGATTAAACAGTGATTGGACGGTGTATATGGGGAAGCATCCCCCTCATATTCTACCGTAAAAGAATGGGCCAAAACTTTTTCGAATGGGCTGAGAAAGCATTGAAGACGAAGAGCGTGCAGGTCGGTCCTTGGAGGTGCTCACTCCTGAAAACATCGCTCTTGTGGAAGGAGAAATTATGGAAGTTCGGCGGCTCAAAGTTACAGCAATAGCAGCAAGGATGGGCCTTTCTAAAACAACAGTTCTTCGAATTATTCATTTAAACATGAATAAAGTTACTACCTAGACTTCTTTCCTCAGTCCAAAAGCAGCAACGAGTCATGTATTGTCAGGCATTTTTGGAGTTCTGTCGTGGCAACGAGAGAAAAGTTCTGGAAACTATTTTTACAGGAGATAAAACTATGGTCTTCTAATATGATCCCTTGACCAAAAGAGAATCAATGGAGTGAGTGGCGTAAACCTGGCGAAGCACCGCCTCTAAAGGTCAAAGTTCGTCAGTCAACCAAGAAGATCATAGCCACAATATTTTGGGACTGTGAAGGAATATTTTTCATTGACTTCAAGGAAAAGGAAATATTGATTTATTTATGAACGCTCTTTAACATCTCAGGTCATCAGCGTCCCATTCAACTCAGTGCGTGACAAGGCCGAAAAATTTTGCTCAGAGGCCTGTTCTTTCAGACTTGAGGTTCTTTATCGTGCCGTAAATGTACGACACGGAACCCATGGCATTACTTCCTTTCCGAAGGAAGCCATACTTTGGATTTTTACATCCGAAAAAATCCATCGGTCCTGGCCGGGTTCGAACCAGCGATCTTGGATGTAGAAGGCAAGTATGGTAACCACTACACCACCAAGACTTCAAGGAGAGGAACACCACAGTAAATGGGGAGTACTATGCTGCGCTACTGCACAGACTACGTACTTCCATCAAAGAGAAAAGGCGAGGAAAGCTGAGTGGTGATATGCGCCTTCTTCAGGACAATGCACCTGTGCACACAAATCTTGTTGCAAAGGAAGCTGTGAAGAAATGTGGCTTCAAGGAGATCGGCCATCTAGCCTACAGCCGAGATCTAGCTCCCAGTGACTATTTCCTGTTCTCAAAACTCAAGAAGAACCTTCAAGGAAGGAATTTTAAGTATGACGACGAAGTGATGGATGGTGTTTATGTCCATTTTTTCAGACAAAACTTCTGACTTTTAGTTGGGGGGATTTAAATGTTAATTCATAGATGTGAGAAATGTATTGCATAAATGTAAATTTATTGAAAAGTGAAATATAGTTTTTGTCTTTATCATACCTAGAATATTGTTAGATCGGAAACATATGGACCTGTCCTAATAGTTGCCATAAATGTTTTTCATTTTATCTATGCAATAAATACGGTTTCATCCTGTGCTAATACAAGGCGATATTGACCACTTTTAAAAAGTATAGATCCCAATTTTAAAACAAAATACTGAGAATAAGATTTTTATGTACGGTTAATCTAAATTAACCAACATTGTTTTGGCACATAGAACACCTAATAGACAAAATTTGGTGCGTTTATCCAGTTGATAATGAGGTATCTGCATGTAGAATTGTAAAAATGGAGAACACGAGAGGTAAAGTTTGCAAATGGAGAAATGCACCTAGGTATATTTTAGAACATACCAGCAGCTGCATATTCGGTGCTCTGCAATTATTTTGCAGTTCGGGCTTATTTGGAGAAAGTAGTTGCAAGATTGTTCAGCTTTTTAAATATGGTTCATGTCAGGTTTTTGTAATTATTGAAGTTTTTTTTTATTAGTGTTTAACTCCTTTTTTACTACTGAGGCACTACAGGCGGCAGACACTGATTATACATGAAATGATATGTTGGGAAAGGATTTTTTTAAAGGAAGGAATCATTCCAGACCTAAGTTTAGAGTACCTCCCCGGGATTTGCCATTTATCAGGACTGAAGAAAACCTGGAAAAAACCTCAGTCAGGGAGGACGGTCCTGGTGGGAATCGAACAGTCCGCGCCTTAACGACCTCGGCCACCCGTGGTGGTTAATTATTGAAGTGTTGTGATATATTCTCACTCTTAAGGTTTGTTCTTAATATCTCACTATATTCTCTCACATTACAAGACATGTTTAAATTGACTTCTATTTCTAATTTTAGAGCTAAGAAAGGTATTTTTGTCAATTTGCTCCATGCTATATAATTGAGTGATTTGATCATATTCTTATTTTACCAAGCACTTGCTGAGAAGCTGAAAGTATGCAAGAACAGCAAATGATAGTTTTTACTTCAAAGGAAAGGAAACATTCGCAGTTTTATAGCATGCCTTTTCACATTATTGAAAATGTTTCGGGGTTTTCTTCCTGGAGAAGATTTTCAAGTTTGAAGTTTAAAACAGAAAAAATAGAGGACAAGAACTACTCAGCCCTTTAAAAATTGTCATTTAAGACCTTTAACTACTATTACAGAAACTTTTGTCATTGTGTATTTCGCATAGTTTGACATGGCTTTCTATCAATGGCAAAGATTCGCAGTTTGGCACGGAATAGTTGGTCACTATGATCACGTCCACATGTAGAGGTGGGCAGTTCAACAGAGTATTGATGCATTTACCATAATGTAAAGTAACTTTCGACGTCAGTTTCAATTGCTAATACATCTTCACCAAATGCAATATAGGAAAGGGTGACAAAGGGGAGGCTAACTGCTTCTGTTCAGGACACTTACCGGTCCATTCTGTGACAACACTGGAAAATCATGAGCAGGTGGTTCCTGCGATAAATCAAACTCCAGACAGATCAATGGGGCGTCACTCATTGGCTCTCAACATCTCTCCAACAGAGTGACTATTGAAGTTTCGCCCTTACAAGATAATGTCAGACGACACCAGTTTTCACCTCTCCGGATATGTTAACAGACAAAATGTCATTGCTTGTCCAATTCATGATGATGAAAATTTATGCTTTATATCTTGGGGGGGGGGGGGGCATTGAAGTATAGAGTATTTAACTAACCCTCACAAACTGGAAGAACTTAAATCGCACATTCGAGCCGAAGATTAGTCTATTGATGATGAGAAACTGGTGCATTCTCTAATTATTAACATTTTGTAACTAAGTTTTAAAATGGCGCAGCACTTGAGTCCCCGAGTCTGTGAAAGGAAATCCCTTGGCAATTAGTACGTATATCAGGACTTTTAAATTGCCCTTCGCGGTACTATCGATCAAAGATATGCCAATAGAGAAGCATGGGGAACTAGTTCATCGACAACCGGCAACTGGCACCACTTGTCCCCGTGTTTGTTGCATTCAGCCGCGGACGTAGCTAAACAATAATTATTTGTATATACTTTATAATTTATTTTACTTTTCATATATATCTTTCAACTGTAACATATTTAAGTTAAGTTCCTGTGGTATTTGGTAATAAAATTATACAGCACATTTTATTTCAATATCTAAAAATATATACAATTTTAGTTCAAGACAAACTACACCAACACGGCAAGCTGTTTTTTCATGGATCGTGCTATATTACCATGTAGGTTTGCGAACTACTTACTTCCTATATAATTACTGCCACGGGTGGCCGAGGTCGTTAAGACGCGGACTCGTGAGCGGCAAGTCTGGGGTTCGAATCCCACCAGAACCGTCCTCCCTAACTGAGGGTTTTCCCAGGTTTTCCCCAGCCCTCATAAGTGGCAAATGCCGGGGAGGTACCCTTAACTTAGGTCTGGAACGTTTCCTTCCTTAAAAATTAATCCTTTCCCAATATATCATTTCTTCTAATTTTTCATTTCATTTTTTCAGTGTTCATCGCTTGTGGTGCCTTAGTGGTAAAAACGGGCGTTAAACACCATTCATTCATTCATTTCCTATATAATTACATGACAACGATTATGATGTAATTTTAATTAACAGTGGAAGAGGTTTTATTTTAATGCACTCTGCACTAAGAAATTGCGTTAACCTAATTCGCAACGAGTGAAACGTTTGCCCGAACAATCAATGTGATAGTAAATTTGCACAGTGGAAGAGCTGCCAAACCGCCCACTTTCCAACAGTAACAGAGACAACATTTAACACAACAGAAAGTAATACATATGTATGCCTTCCCTTGGACGTCGACAGCAGACCGCTTTGTGATCATGGCTATGACGACGATGATTATTATCACAGTTCAGGGAGCTAATAGTCGTTGTGCTGGTTCATCCCATGTGATTAGTCGTTGCCTACCGCACGCTTCCATGATTAATGGCGCAGCCCTCGCACATTCACCGGGGATTACACGCAAGCAGCAAAGGGATACTTCTGTGTGAAACTACAACATGGAAAGGGGCGGGAGAACTTAGGTATGTGTGTTTACGTTTCCCAGGTAATGCCCTTGCAGTGTCACCTGTGGGAATGCGTATTTACCTATTTAGGGGGCCTGCACCCCGCTTTTAGAAGCCCCTAGATTCAGAATCAAATTAATGAAACTCAAACATTGAGGGTTTCGCAACCTGTCATTGGGAAAATTAACGGTGTATTTTTGTGGTGATGTTTTGTTTGCTTTTCGTTTATTAATCGAAGAGTACAATGACCATCACGAGGATAAAAAAATGAATGTCAAAACTAGAATAGTTGAAATTTTAATATTTAGCGAAAATTGTTGTGCATAGTGGGGCAGAAACTAATTATCTATAGCTCAGCTATTTGGTGGTGAAGGACAAAGAATGTTAAAAACTCAAACTCTAGGGGAAATAGCACTAGATAATGCACATTGCTGACCATTAAAATTGCAACGCCCATAATACTTGCGTTGAACAGACTTTACATTTTCTCAAAAGGAATTATTATATCTCGTCGAAAATACGAGAACCATATCAACAGGTGTCTGCATTTGATCATGAAGCAATTATGGCATACCGAGTGCTCGTGTGGGATGAACTGTGTCCACAGCGAAACAAATATGAGATCAGTTGATCGAGGTAGGACAAACACACAGACGTGAAGGATCCAAACAGCGGAATGAGAAGACAGATATAATTTCTATATGGCTGTTATGAACATGCAAAATGTATTACAATTTTAATAGACAGAGATGTATTATGTAAAAAAATACATTTTTATGTAATCCCGCTTATTGTTTCCAATACTACATTTATTGCTTTTTTTTTTTTTTTTTTTTTTAAATATTTTCCGTTTTTAAACTTCTAATCTAACACAACTTACCACATTTCTAGAGCGGGATGACTCAAGCAATAATAATTGAGTCTCGTCTTTTGGAGGTCTCGGTTCAATTCCCATTGGGCCGGGCTTGGACCTTGGCTTTTTCGTGATTTTCCTGGCTATTTAGGCGAGTGCTGGGATGAAGATTTGAAGTTTTTGCTCGATCATTTCATGCCATTGGTTCTCTTATAGGGTCGAAAGTGTGTCAGGTGCGAAGGTGGAGAAGGACCTTCTGAGAAGCAGAAGGGGAAGCCGACGTTGGGGTGTTCTATCTGGAAACATTTTAGGGACCCCGTGTGCGCAGTACCTGTTTCGGATCCTGGCCATCTGGTGTCGCCCTCAACACATCTCTTCATCCCGAGGTTACCCTATTGGGCGCATAAGCACAAATAGTCTGTCCTGAGCGATGCTGAGGCTGCAAGGCATCCTACCCGCCCCGGCCAATGTCCACCATAATGTCTCAGGTGAATCAGGGGGTTCGTTTTGTCGTCTTACTTATAGCTCAGCTCTTGGAAAGAGAACACCATAGCTCAGAAAGCAAGTGTGGGCAACACAATCCATTTTGTGCTATAATTTACCTACCTGGCCTACTTTCCAGCTTTTGCCTATAGGCACTGAAGTATAAAGTGACATCAAAGTAATGTAGTCAGCCAAAATTCGGGTCTAAAGGTAGAAGAATATTCGAACCGCCTCTTTCTCTTACATAGCGTTAAGTCTCCTGGAGAGGGATAACTATTCGAAAAGACATTTATATAAAAAATCGCCTAGTGTTAATATATTTATTTTATATAGTTTTAAAAGTACATTACCTGCTCTTATGTTAGCCTGCTTTATGAATATAAAGGTGACTACAGGAATAGGTCCTTTTGTTTTAAATTTTCTTGATTCGTTTCATGGAACAACTCAGGAAAGAATGCATCAATATATGTATGTGCAGCTATACCGGTTTAAGATATAATAATCGGATGACATTCGCCTGTAGATGAAAGATAATCCATTGTTTGACAAACATGCGCTTCCTGCAACGTCACAAAGGACGAAGAGATAAAGATTAACGTGATTCAAATACGCCTCACAACCCAAACTATGCATCATGACTTTGATGGCTGGCAGGAAAGGGATTAGAAGGTAAATCACAGAAATAGTTTAAAGAGTAAAACTATTTAATTTTATAACAATAAAGTTTACTTATTCAGCAAAAAAAATCGAAAAAATATTAACTGTATAAACCTTTCAAAACAACTTCAAATATAAGAGACAAAGGGACCATAATATAACATAAAATTCTACAACCAAAACGATATAAATGAGAATTGATTTTATTGCTAAAATTGTCTTACCTGTATGCTCAGGGAACTTGTTGACAATGCGTGCATCGTCTACTTGCAATAGTACACAGCCAGAGAGAACTGCCTGAAATACCAGTACGAATCCAAAGTACAAGACCAGCATTGCTTTCACGGCATTTTTCAAGAGGGCAACACTAAGTAAGCCAACGCTATAAGCACAGAACCCAACGAACGCAGAAAGAGTCCTAAAATTTGTGCAAAACACCCTCTTAGATTGCAGTACGACAGAATACAGTGATTATTGCACAAGATGTCAGACACTACTGCTCAGTCTCAGCTGACAGACGGCAGAGGGAGGTTTTAAGTAATCCGTACAGACAGCATCATCCTGGTGCTTCAGACCCGAGCGGCAGCGGAGAAAGCCGAGTCTAGATTAATTAGCTAGGCGAGCACATTGGCATGTTCCCTCAATTGATAGGAGCGTCGTACTATTGATGGAAAAGTCACGGGTTCGATCCCTCATGGCCTAATGTTTATTTTTTGCTCTTGTTCCCTCCTCCTTTTTTAATCTTTATCATTTGTCTGCACTGTTCTTAATAGAATAAATGTTAGCTTTTACAGTGTAACTTTTTAGGGAGGACAATGCATTGGTTGCAATTTTAGGTTAGGTTAGCAAAAGTAAACAATACATGCAAAACTTTTTGGTTGAGTTCCAGTAGCGTTTCTTCCGCTGCCGTTCGGGATTACGACATTCGACTTTCTCCGCTGCTGCTCGGGACTGGAGCACAGGACGATACTGTCTGTAGGGCTAAGTAGATTTACGCCTTGACCTCGATCACATACTTGGAGATATCAATGCATTCCGTTCAACTGAGCTCTTCTGGACTGTTTTAAAACACTGCAACTTGTTTGTATTGCTTGTTGATTTTATCTTTCAATTTTTTCTTTGACAAAAATAAACACTTTCTCGTTAAATAATCACCAATATTAATATTTTACGATTATGTGAGTGTGTTTTTCGAAATTCCTTATGATGAAGTTTCTCATTTCGCATTTCTGTATATAAGCTATTTTTAATAACTCCGAAAAATTATTTTCTGCAGTTTTTACTTTATAAAGACTTTAAGAATAACTGAAGTAACAACTGCAATATTTCATTTTACAATAGTTATAAAAAGTATGTCATAAAAGGGGGGAATGGAGTTCATTTTGGTGAACTTCTTAGGTTTCCCCACTGGCATTAAATGGGATACGTTTTATTCTTTCTACGGTAACATAATTAACAGAACTAAGAATAGTAAGAAAAATCATTCCTCTCAAATAGGATTAAACAGGCACAGAAATATCTCTTATGTTGCCACTCAACTTTTCTTGGAATTTTAAATGTCCTTAAAAACTATGGCTTATGCATATAGACATAAGAAGAATTAGAAACATGCAAATTAAAAAGAAGATTTAGTGAATAGACCATTTTAAATTGAAAATATAAAACCTGCATTAGTTGAGGATGAGGTTGTTGGAAACCTGCACGCAAGTTTTCTGTTCGAAACGTAGAAATAGCAAAAAGGTCTTACTTCTGTAATCTGCTATCTTTGTAGCAGAATTCTAATTGGCTATTTAATGAGTTGTGAAAATTTTGTAATTCCTTCCATTAATAACTCCAGGTTCTATATCACAAAATAAAGAATGATAAACAAAGTACGAAAAGTGTAAAATTGAAATCTTTATTTTTAAAAATATATACGTCTTTTTTTTCTTCCTCTGATACTTCCCCTTTATCCTCTTTTTTGTTAGCCTGCATTTAAGCAGCTTTTCCTTCAGTGTGCGCTGTTCTGTACAGCTTTTGTTGTACACTAGAGTTTTTTTTTTTCATCCCATGTAGGCCCTCTCTTGCCAACAGCGCAGAATGCTCTTCATCAGGGAGGAATTTTTTTCCTTAGTAGCTATGTTTTATTTCCCATCGAAAATGTTTCCCGGACGTTAGAGGAAATGGTGCTAATTATAAGGGAATATTTTTTATTGGAAAGGTAGATAATCGGCTTACAAAATTTTTAATAGTAAGAAAGGGAGTTTGGTCAATTGTAAATGGTCTATAGTACAAATATTTCTGGACATAATAGTAGCTATCAATAATTGTTATCCTTATAGACCACAATATGTGCAATATGGGGAAAAAAATACGAAAACGGTGGAAAATTTCTTTAAAGTCTAAAGAAATTATCTTCTAAAATATGAAAAACCAAGAGCATTGTACAGAATAGAGTGTAATTATGTAGGATGTGGATATTAAAAAAAGGTAAAGAGTCCCATATACAGTGGAAGAAACGTTTATTAATTCAAAACTAAGTGAATGTTAGAATTAATTACTTTCAATACTCTTTCAGGTATATCCAAACTTGAGGTTTAAAAGTAACTTACAGTATTGGGTGATTTGCTTTTAAGTGTAGAGATTCAGGAATGTAGTTTATCTTATTGTTTTGTATTTTATTTAACATTTATTATATTCTAGTATCTCTTTATTTCACTGCCATGGGATGAATATCTCTTTTAAAATAACACTCATTAATGCATTGCATTCTTTTAAGAGCTTTATAATTGTTTATTTGCATTTTTCAAAACGACGTTATTTTATTCGTTTAGTGAAGATAAATGGAAAAAAATGGCAAAGTATTTTTAATATTTTGTTTCTGTTTTGATTTTATTGAGGTTTTAGGCCATATTTTAATAATTTTTTTTAATACAATCTAGAGAAAAGTATAACAATGTTATATATATATATATATTTTTTTTTTTTGTTACAGTGCAGCACATCTTTTTCTTTTTTTAAATTCAATGACCATTTAATAATGCAATTATTTATAGATACTTTGTTTGGAATTTCAATACACATTTTTAGTAGAAACATTTATGTCTAGGAATATGTTATTTTAGCATGTGATCTTACTCTTACATTTTGAACTCTGTTCTTAATTGTACAGGGAAAAAAAATAACAAATTTAATGTGGGAATGGGGGGGAAGAAAGCATTCAATAATCTTTGGAATTTTCAGGTAAATCAGAGTCTCAAAATGAGTTATTTTTTGTTAATTTGAAATATCGACATATACACAAATTAAGCAGCTATTTTTAAAAATCTGTTGGTGAGGTTAAAATTAATGCATGTAAATATATGATTCCAGATTAAATATTAGATACAGTGTTTTCATTCTATAAAATAAGAGGGAAACTTATTCAATATATTTTATGCCGCTAGCTAATACGATTTTTTTTTTGATTAGGTTTATTTACGGACGCTCTTTAACATCTCAGGTCATCAGCGTCCCATTCAATTCAGAGCGTGAAACGGCCAACAAATTTTGCTCAGAGGTCTCTTTTTTCAGGCTTAAAGTTCTTTATTGTGCCGTAAATGTACGATACAGGACCCACGGCTTTACTTCCCTTCCGAAGGAAGCCATACTTAGGATTTTTACGCCCGAAAAAAGCCATCGACCCTGGCCGGGATTGAACCCGCGATCTTGGGTTTGGAAGACTAGTATGGTAGCCACTAAACCACCAGGACCGACCTAATACGATTTGAAATTCAAAGATTACAGAAAATATGTTCACGTACCTTGTTTGAATAGACTTTTAAATGACTTGAACAGTGTTAATTACGCTCGTGAAAACGTTTTCAATAATTTAGTTTTTGATTTATTCAGGGTATTATACGATTATTAATTGTGTTAAATTATACTCTTAATATATTTCAGGTTCATTTTTTGTATTTATTATATAAATAACATTTAATTACGTTTGAAAAAGATATGAAAGTGAAAGCTGTTTATGCCAGTGTTGTTTTTCTACCTGGCCTTGCTCCACACAGACTTTCTTCCATTAAAATCTAATTCACCACCCAGAGAATGGATCTATTTGGTCATTCATCGTGTCGTCTCCACCATTTACGTTTGTTCAATGATCATAATTTGCAGCAATACTTCTTCAGAGAAACTTCCTGTCCTCGATTAGACGAAAACACAATATAAAAGAATAACAGGAGAAAAATAGCACGAAATAAGCGATGCTTGAAGTAGGGTATGCAATGGGCATTAAACAGGCCGATTCAAGCTGCTATAGCAAATTCTTTGAAGGAAAAATGATCAAAATTTTTATCTCAAGATAACCGAAATTTGCTTTTATTTTATCTTTCGCTGTTGTATAAAACAACTGGACTACTTTACCAACTGCTGTTAAAATAAAATGCCCACAACCGTTTTACAACTCTTTCATTTTCTATATAAAAAAATGATTTTTTTCCGCACAAATGAAATATAAATACAAGCGAGTAGCCAATTAGCTAATTCGTTTTGTTGTCATAAGGACATGCAGGGAAACATCTGGCGCATGCGCAGATAAAGTTTTATATAAAACTTGGATATTTCTATTTATCATTAGCGGAATGGACATACTGAAAAAGTAAAGATTTTCAAATAGTGGTTCACATAAGTTTTCAGGCGTAAGAGCTGGATGGTGTCAGAAAAATTAAAAATAGAGCAATTGTAGTGTTGCCTTTTTCTCTCCTGAGGGCGCAGGCGTTAATAAGGAATTGAAAATAATCAGAAAACTTCTCTTGAGGGAACAAACTCAGTTGGGTAGAAGCTGTGTTGTTGTGTTGTATATTCTAGCAGCTAAATATACATTTTCAACTTATAAATTGTAGGACTAGCAGTTGATAAAAACTAGCCGATTGCAGAAGCAGACAGGTCCTATATTTCAGATAAATAGAAAACTACATTGTATTTTCCACACTATCTTACTCTCAGTTCTTAATTTTTCATACAGTGAAGATTTTTGTTTATTTCCAAGTTTTCTGTCCGATGTATCGGTTGCTTACAGCCTGCTTTATGCTCTTTTCGTATATTTTTTTCACTCATATTTGCAAGGAAAGTTTAATTACATTTTTCCAATTCTCTCCTCTGCCCCAACCGTATACTTTCTCCGCATACATATTAAAAACGAAACAAAAGTTTTAGCTACGATGATTCATGCCGTTATAAAACCCCGTTGCCTGTACAACACGGCCCCCTGTGTATTTATGCAGCACGCAGAACCTGTTGAGATCCCTATCGCTTGTAATATTTTTAATTGGGTTTTTTGCGCAAAGGGGGAGAGCAACTATATATTTTGTGTGGGAACTTGAGGGATTTGCCTTAAAATTTGGTTTGACTGACTGGTTTTAAACAAACATACCGGACATGGAAAAGGAATAAAAGAGGTTTACACTTCCATTGCGTCACATTCATGGCTGAGCTACAATGTTTTTTTGAATTGACTAATCTCTCGAGTTCACGCATTTAGTCTGTAACGACAGCGTGCGTTCTTTGGTTTCAGAAACTATTTTTATAAAGGAAATTTCTGTTTATCTTGATTGAGACATTTTGCATCCAAACCAGACCTAGAATATACCTAAATATTATAGCAAGAATGAAGCATGTGTTTTTTGGGAACTCGGAAATTTTGATTATATAATTTTAAACCAAAAAGCTTTAATTGAATTTACAAGCCGATAGAGATCTTTGATAAGATTGTAGTCTTTCTTTATACGAAGGGCGTTCAATAAGTAATGCAACACATTTTTTTCTCGTTCAATTTTGGTTGAAGAAAATTGAAAATTTTTGTAGGACATCTTTAAATTTTCCCGCTTCACCTCATGCCGTTTCATTAATTTCCGGCGGCAGCATTATAACTAGCCTTCAAAATGGCGTCTGTAACGGAGGTGCGTTCCAAACAGAGAGCAGTTATTGAGTTTCTTTTGGCGGAAAATCAGAGCATCGCAGGTATTCATAGGTGCTTGCAGAATGTCTACGGAGACCTGGCAGTGGACGAAAGCACGGTGAGTCGTTGGGCGAGGCGTGTGTCATCAACACAGCAAGATCGAGCAAACCTGTCTGATCTCCCGCGTACCGGCCGGCCGCACACAGCTGTGACTCCTGCAGTGTTGGAACGTGCGGACTCTCTTATTCGAGGTGATCGACGGATCACAATCAAACACCTCACTGCTCAACTTGGCGTTTCTGTTGGTAGTGCTGACACAATTATCCACCAGTTGGGGTACTCAAAGGTTTGTTCTCGCTGGCTTCCTCGACGCCTAACTGACGATCATAAAGATCACAGAAGGACCATCTGTGCGGAATTGATTGCTCGTTATGAGGCTGAGGGTGGCACTTTTTTGTCAAATATTGTCACAGGCGATGAAACATAGGTTCATCACTTCGAACCCGAAACAAAACGACAATCCATGGAGTGCAACCACACCAACTCTCCTTCGAAGAAAACGTTCAAAGCCGTACCCTCAGCTGGTCATAAAGCCATGACTACGTTTTTTGGGACTTTGGAGGTGTTATTCTGTTCGATGTCCTCTCTCATGGTGAAACGATCAACTCTGAAGTGTATTGTGCTGCTCTAAGGAAATTGAAGAACACTACGAAGCGTGTTCGTAGCCACAAAAATGCAAATAAACTTCTCCTTCTGCATGATAACGCAAAGCCTCACACTAGTGTGCGCACCCGAGAGGAACTCACAAAAGTTCATTGGACTATTCTTCCTCATTCACCGTACAGCCCGAATTTTGCACCTTCCGACTTCCACCTGTTTGGCCCAAAGAAGGATGCACTCCGCGGGAAGCACTGCATGGATGGTAAGTTGTTGATGCAGCAAGACGTTGGATCCGACATAGACCAGTAGAGTGGTACCATGCACGCATACAGGCCCTCCCATCAAGGCGGCGTAAGGCTGTAGCATTGAACGGAGATTATGCTGAAAAATAGGGTTTTATAGCCAAAACATTGGAGAATAACATGCTGTATTTGAATCCTGAAGAAAACCAACCTGCTTTAAGAAAAAAAAATGTGTTGCATTACTTATTGAACGCCCCTTGTAGTAAAATAAACTCACGTTTTATTTAAAAATAGGAAGTAAATTAAGCAATACTTTTGTGGAAACTAATTAAGAAATAAAAAAAGGTTTACCTTTAATTTATTCATTATCTATACAGATTAAAGGGTAAAGGAATGAAAAAAATCAGCAAATAAAGAAATTATTCAAGTAATAATATTTTGGAATGGGTTTTAATGTTGATGACGAAACTGTAATATCCAATAGAAGACGATTTTTAAAAGAATGTCGTTAGAATTATGAAGATTATGTTAGGAATACACAGGATGAATAAATGTCTAATATTTGAATATCAAAATGGATTATGAAAACGAAGTTAAACTGACGAGAATATAACCGAAACATATCATTTATGGGTTATGAAAATGCTTTTGATTGTCTTCAAGATAATGCACTGTGGAGAAACAATGTAAAACAATTGGCATACAAGCACACCTAATAAATATAGCAAAAGAAATGTACTGAAGTAGTATAAAATTTATAAATCTGACCAGGTGGAAATATAAGCATTAGAAATAAAACAAGGAGTTAAACAGGGCTACCCATTGTTACCAGTTTTATTTAATATTTATATAGACGAAGTCATTGTTGTTTGGCAAAATAACTTAGGAAAGCATTTTATAATTGATGATAATAAATGTAATATAATACTTTGTGCAGTTGATATAGTATTGTTTATAGAAACAGAAAATAAAATTGGAATAAAATTACAGAAACTGAACTTGAAACTGAACAGTATTTAGAGAAAAAATCATGTAAGAAGCAAAATAGAGCAAACATTGATTAAAAAGTCCACAAATTCCAACATATGTGTGGAAGAATAAAATGAACACTTTGTAATAAAACTAGAAAGGAAACACCAAGGCAATACCATACTGCTCTACGCAACCTGGACATAAAAAGAAAATCACCAGAAACTAGGTTCTTGTGCACAATGGCTGGGTTCTACATATTAGACAGTAAAGGAGAGATTACATAGAAATAAATTACAGATGTATATTGCACAGAATCTGTCCTGGTGGTATAGTGGTAACCATACTTACCTCGTAAACCCAAGATCGCGCAATCAATCGTACAGGGCGACCCATCGAGCATCCGTAGGGCACCAGAGAGCATCATAGGTTATTAACAATATCAACTATTCATATGTCTCCTTCACTACTGACAGAATATAGAACAGGATGGAATCCTTCATCATATTTCTCAAATGTCAAGGAGGTGTCGAGCAGTAGCTAAGAAGAGATGCTGGTACAAATATACTGTTAGATTGTGTGCATCTATAAAACTACAAAATCGTAATATTTTCGTGAAATAAATGTTGTTTTTGACTTTTGTGTTGTATTTTCAAAGTAAATATTGAAAATGTTATTTATACACTTATTTGATGTGTATGTGCAATGTGGTTCTTTAATTATAAGAACATGTAATAAAAATTCTGTTCCCTAGACAATTTTTATATGTGTACTTCCCGTTGAATCCACTTAGCAATAATCTTGTGTTTTTGTTATTTTTATAAATTATTATTAAATGTTTAGTAAGTTTATTTATTCCTTATTTTGATTATCTTGAAGAAAACTAAATATACTCTTTGAAACTGCCATTTTTATAATTCAGACTGTAACAAAGTTTAAAATAACACACGTTAGGAGAGAGCAGTTTTATAGATGTTTGAAGTTGGAATTTAATATTATAAAAGTAGAAAATAAACTTACTTAAAGTTTCTAGAAGCATGGCAGCGTAGCAGGGAAGGTCGAAAAAACTCGGTAGTTTTTATGAACAAGTTCACGACCGTGATAAAAATGAAATATTACAAGCAGAGCTTCAAACGAATTGACCCATCTTTCTTCGTGCATTATTTATCGAGTTTGCGCGGGATCGAGTCGCTGTTCATCTGCTAATAAATGTTGCAATACCTAACTCTGTCACCGTTCATTTTGTGGAGCATCAGTCATGTTATTTATCCACGCCAGTGGCGTCATTTTTGTTCTAAATCCCTCTAACAAAAGCTATCGAGTTTCAATTGTAGGCTGAGGAATTATTAAAATGCAATCCAGGGAATCCATAGAAATGAGTATGGAGCAGTAATATCCTCGACACGTTCAAGAATAAAGAGCGTTGATAAATTAAAGGGACGCGAAACAGATGCCTTTAATATTAATATCGTGAACACTACACGAGTATGTTCCTTAACTCATTGCTCTATCTTAGTAAATAGAATTGCCTATTTAGCGATTTAGCTGTCACAATTAATTTAAAATATATAAATGGAAGAAAACAAAGCGCATTTGGGAAGAAATTACGGAAAGGACATTTAATTACAAACGAACCTTTACAGGCAGTGTCTGCTCTAATTAAAATACAGCATGACAATAGAATTTTAAAGCTGAAATGTTTAAGTAAAACTACTGGAGTAAACATCTTTAATAATAAATATACGTGGTAAAAGAAGAAGCTAAAAAAAGCGTAAAACATATCTTTTAACCTTTTGGTACCTTTTTACTGTACATTTTACGACTTTGTAGAAACGACGACTTTCCTTATTCTCCAGTTTTAGATGAACTCATAAACACAACTTATGGTTATGTTATTTGTGTTTACACCTTGCCGTCACAACCCACCCTTTTCGTTAGTTCAGTAATGCCAACCACAGAAATATCTACATGGCATTTTAAGTTGCAATGTTAAAATGCATTTATAAATAATATTATAAGCGAAGGTATTTAGATCTACTTTTTAAAAAGGGAGTTCTTGCAATGGTAATAGAATTTAGACCAAAAGGGATTAGGAAATGAACATGAAACATTGTCCAATGCTTTAATTTTCATTTATGTTGAGTTTAAGGTGCTTAAAGAAAGAAAGAGAGAGAGATATACTAAATTCCCCTTTCTTTTTCGGCTGTCATATTATCAAAGATATTATTGCGAATAACAGTGCAAACCAAAAACACAAATGTCACGCTGTTCGGTGTTTATTCTACCTTCATTAGATCTTCATTTTTCTTTTAAATGATAATTTCAATTAATCTAATGACAGCGCGTCGACGAGGGACTACAACAACAGAAAGGCCAGCCGGGCTTCAAGAATCGGAGTGGGTGGGGTCTACCGAACTACTACGTTGGCTTGAGTTTCATGTTACTCAGTTAATGTTGTTTGAACAGTGAAGGAAAAAAACACGTTTCTAATACTAGTTAAAGTCTGTTAAGAATAATAAATGGTAATGAATAGAAAAATACTCCTACCGAGACAGCTCGTGCTGTGAGGAGATTATTTAAAGGGAAATTCTTAGAGGGTGCATTAGGTATGTAGTTCCTTGCGTAATGTGGATGGCCGCTTCCACCAGCTCACTTCCACTCAAATATAGCCCGACAGGCCGTGAGTAATGGCTTATCAGCTGATGCAGTCCCCGCCATCGGGTAGGTCATTAGATAATTGGATAATCCAACATTTTATACTGTAAATAATATGTATAAAAAGAGTAAAAGTATCTAATATATTTGAAATTGAATTTAACCAGTTAGGTAAATTTAAGATTAACTTGAAGATAAAGTTAGAAAATAGCATTTTACACACAGCTTTCGTGTATATTTGCTCCATTCATAAAATAATTGTAATTAAATTTAAAATTGTATAAGTATAGGCGCATTAAGACAAATTTAGAGTGAAATAATGGTAACGTATTAATAATTTTTGTATATAAAATATTTTGTATTTTGTGGTTTTGTGTAATTTATATCGCAATATATTATAATAATATTTTTGATTATGGCTTACAACTGTAATACTATAACATTTTAACTTAAGTAACGTTGTGGATTTTTGTATGAAACTCATTTGTTTCGAGAGAGCAGCAGAGCACATTAGCAGATAACATCAGGTAAACACAACGGACAGGCTGGTGAATGCGATGTGAGCACCTACATTTCGCATCGTCTGCAAACTTCAGGTTTGCTATTTACCAATTCGCAGGATGAGAAGATTCACAGAGCATATGAGAGAGAGAGAGAGAGAGAGAGAGAGAGATATTAGGCAGAGCTCACTTCTTTGAAATGGCTCAATCGTGCGTAATAAAAACAGTTAAGTGAACAACTCATTCTCACAGCTCGAGTTGATTAATGTGAAAAATGGATGACCTGCTCCAATTGTGCCTCATCTGCACTGTGAACTGAGGGAAAAACTAAACAAACAATTCTTATAACAAATTTAATTATACAGGCAATAATTGCCTTTGTTAATTGATACTTTACATTAAATTGCAAGCCGGATAACTGCAGTGAAGGTCCAGATTTCAGCATACGCCACTAAATTTGAGCCAATTCGTTGTTTACAACACACTAATGCACCAAGTAAGCTCTAAATAGTTACCGGAATATCAGCAATGCAAAATACTGTTTTGCTGCTACCGCAATTGAACACATTCAAGTGCGATATCATTATTACTATTCTTTTGCATTACCATGTTTTCAACATTCCATTTTCTCGCCAGAAATGCCTCGCATGTGTGCTCGACGCCTCTTTTCTCTCCACACCATTTAGCTGAGCTGCAGTAATAAACATGCCTTCGGGAAGAAATTTCGTTGCCCTTTGTAATGTTTCTAGCACAATGCAAACCGTTGGGTCTGATGTAATTCCAGATAATAGGGTTGCCGAGTGTTCTGGCTGCATGCACAACTGACGAAGGTCGCCGCCAAGTGAGTCAAGGGATACTTATGCAAATGTAGCCTCTCACAACATGCGCTTTAATTTAATCTCTTTCTCTAGTAGAACACCATTACCGTAAGAGCTTCACTAGTGCTTAATGCTTGCAGGACATTGCAACTCCTTGCAACAGTAACTGCGTGTTGTAGTTTTAGTTTTCTTGTTACCCTTTCGAACAATGAATTCAAAATATTACATTAGAAGAAGAAATCTTTCTCGTAACAAAATGTCCAATCAAAGAATTTCTATGAAAATGCTGGACTGGAAGTAGATGGGAAAATAAACAGATCAACGTGAATGAATAAGATAACAATGCGATATACACAGATCTTTATAGAACTAACATCATCTTTTCATACAAGGAGAAGCATGTATTTGAAAATTCCTATATCAAAATATATGATTTACTTCAATTTAATAATACTATTTGTGAATAATATAGGATGAACACCAAGATCATTTTTGATTTAGATTATTTATGGACGCTCTTTAACATCTCAGGTCATCAGCGTCCCATTCAATTCATGGCGTGAAACGGCCACAAATTTTGCTCAGAGGTCTCTCCTTTCAGGCTTGAGGTTCTTTATCGTACCATAAATGTACGACACGGGACCCACAGCTTTACTTCCCTTCCGAAGGAAGCCATGCTTAGGATTTTTACCAAGATCACGTTTCAATATAAACATTTAAAGCTTTAAACATTTCACTGTTAAATGGACAGTTTCACAACATTACACCAAACAATTAATGTGTTTAAAATATTTTTGTAGAAATCCGTTTATCTTATCTTATTTTAATCTTTGGTCGAGGCAAGACAATAATTGCAAACGATGTCAAAGTGGAACCTAAAAGTTATTTTGATTATTTTAAGTTTACTTAAACTTATTAGATTTTCCCCCATGTTAATCTCTATTGATGTTATGAATACTCGCATTATTTTGAGAAAACCTGTCTTCGGACTGTTTGGCTGGTAACGATGCATTTTTCATAATTTGCCTTTACTTTTGATGGCAGATTCTGCGCTTATCATGTTTGTGACGGGTAATGGGGGACGGATTAAGAGCTCGAAGCAGCTTGAGAACAGATGCCACACCCAAGGAAAGCAGCAAGGGCGTAAATTATCCACTCCCAGCACAGGGAGGTAAGTGACTAATCAAAGGCCCCATAGGAGGGCAAGTCCGATATAGTAGAGGCGATAATTTCCGCTGCAAACACGCGTATTAAATTTTTTGAGGTTAAAAAGCAAAGCGATGTGAAGACAGCAGTGCTCTAAATACAAGGCAAAGTCAAAAGTATGTAAAATAGCTTCCGCTTTTTGTGCCAGCCGTAGGAAACGAGAGAAATTCAAATCTAACCTAGGCTACATAGTAGGCGTACCTCATCCAGCGATGCCCGTATTTCAACTATGCTTCCCTCTTTTTGTTACATCCTAAACGCCTCTGTCTGAATTTGTTCTCTGTCAGTCTCACGACAGAGGTGGTTACACTGGACCTAGGCCGTCATCTACATGCGGAATATTCCTCATTAACTGTCTCTCTCAAGAACTACAACTCACGATATTGTGCAAGAGTTTAAATTTACTGCTTCTGTGTAAAGTAAAAACATACAGTGTAAAAAAAAAAAAAGAATTATTGAACATTCAGTGACAAAATACATGTAAAATTAGCACAAGTATGGGTTTTGAAGCGCAAAGAAAAAATTAACAATAAATTCAGAGACATCATGGTGACTGAACTTAGTCGTGTCAATCAAAAGGTGTTTTCCCGATACAATGCCTGCCTGTTTAATACAAACAACAATCTCACTGTCGTTGCAAGCTACGATAAACCTAATAACCAAAAGGAAAACACTTTAAATGCGTGATTGGACAAGGTTTATAATGAGTGAGTGTATTTATTCAAATAACTGTACAACATTCCTACGGGTCCACCTTTCGTAATGCACAAAAAGTTCATGATTTAAATAAATAAGTAAATACATATCTCTATTGCATAACGCAGTTAAAATAATAATAATAATAATAATAATAATAATAACAACAACAACAATAATTTAAATTCAGTTTAGGTCCTCTAGCCCCTCCTCCCAATTTTCAGCCTTTTCAGATCTAAGCTGTCTCACCTTTGATAAGAATTTGCCTACCTGCATCATCAGAGCCCAACATGCCCCTTGTCTTCTGTTAGAGTCAGTAAAGGAAGGCGGCAGAAACTTTTTTCTCAACACTCAGTGCTGCTACAGTTCACTAGGATATGCGACCATAGTTCTTCCTCTCCATATAAAGGGCAAATTCTCAATCCACTTTCACCTGAGATTCTGATCTGGCGTCATGCTACAAGCCTAAACCTCGCCAGTCCCTGTTTAATGAGTCTGGCCCCTGTTCTGATGTACTGCTCCATCCCCCCACCCAGATTTTAACCCCGTTTGCACTTCTAACAAGATCTTCTCTCCACATTACACGATTGTAAGCTGCTTGTCTATATCTTTCAAGCGGTTCTTGATCTTCCTCCATACAGTTATCTTGTTACCCTGACTTGATGTCCAAATGTTGCCCAGCCCGATGATCTTTAATCCCTTTCTCACTTTGAAGGCCCATATCTTATTGCCTTCCAATCTACGCTGCTGCTTGAATCTCGCAGAATAATTCGTAGCCAATATTTCTCCACTATAATTTTACATTCTATTGTCTCACTATGAGCTCCAAATTCCCCTTTAATTCCGCAGTTCGCCATATTCCTCCCTACCCCCAAAATCCTTTTCAAAAAACGCGTTCTCACCTGATCTAGATTCTACATTTGCTCCCATACCCAGATTTCCGCGCCATGTGTCATTGTGGATCTAACCAGGGGCGTAAACGGTTTACAATAAACCTACAGGCAGATCTGGAATTTGCTGCATATACAAAGAATCTGCGTGGCCTTCCCGTGTCAATGTGCTTCGTCCACAATCCGTTCATTTTAAAAGTAAGTCCTGGGTACAATGAGTTCTTAACGTTAACTAAGGTATGTCCTCCATCCTCCAAGTCTCTTCTCTGCTAATGACTGCTCCGTTCATGAAAGTCAAAGCCCAGCATATCAACGCAAGTGCGGAAGCGATCCACACACCTAAGAATTGTGTTACCATATGTTCCAGTGATTATACAGCAATTCAAATGTGAAACATTGCATTACAATTATTAACTTTCTTACAAAAGAAAATGTATCAACAACATGGATAGAAATGTTTAAATATGCCATTTATAAACAGAGTGAAACCTTTGGAGAAGGATAATCATCTGTCGTGAACCTTCGGTGCCCAAGGACATCGACGATGACGGGAGAAAATACACAAATTATATGGGCACCACAATGCGGGATTTTACTTCCATATTAAATGCAGGCATTCATAGTACAAATATTATCATTAAAGACCAGCCAAATAAGAGACAGTACGTTGAACTCCACTAATGATAAGACCTCTTTCAGACGGCTCTTCCACCTGAAGCAATAATTACTGCAGTTTAAACGGAATCTGCGTCCGCATTCTCGATTGTATTATTGGATACCAGTTTATACGACTGTTTCGCTTTTGTGTGGTTCAACCAATTGGTA
Organism: Metallyticus violacea; assembly: GCA_030762175.1. Lineage (NCBI taxonomy): Eukaryota > Metazoa > Arthropoda > Insecta > Mantodea > Metallyticidae > Metallyticus > Metallyticus violacea. The sequence continues at coordinate 129,754,182 of CM060831.1, forward strand.
TAAGAGTGCATTGAGTTCCGAACAATCAAAGCTATCTAAAACGCCCTTGTATAATAATAATGATAATAATAATAATAATAATAATACTTGTTTTTAATTGTTAAACTAGTTTCATTATTAACCACTTGTATTTGGATTTATTTCCGAGATTCAACATTAAATGCTCTCAACGTACTAACTAGATTAAAGTAACTCAACCAGTTTTGTATGCCACCATATATAGATTTCTTACTTCTGATTTATTAATGTCCATCGCCTATTGCGCAATAATTTATTTAAGGCTGAACTAATCCACAAACTCTGAAAGTGCATAGAGATGTCTCGAGACGTATTAGAGAGCAAACAGCTATAGACAGTGAGGTTATTTGAATTACAGGCCGCCTGAACGCGGCTGCTTACTGAGAAGGTACAGCCGCTAAACCGTATAAATTGAGACAGAGTCGCCGCGCCAAAATTAGTATTTATATTTTGACTGAAATCATAAAATTATACTATACTTAGTGATAATGATAAGCACTACACTGTAATATAAGAGTTGTTGAACATGATGTCCCTCAGCGGTAATACATTGCCGGATTATACGTAGAAAATTCCTGTATTTTATCTAAGTTTTCTTCCCCAAGAACATGGGGCTCGGAACATGTTCCTTGTCAATGAGAGAGCGTTCTCTCGCAACTTTTTACGCTTACACTTCTCTACAAGAATATGTTTACACATGTGTAATAAACGTAAAAACCGCAAGTGGCTCCGCGCAGCGTCGGTAAACAATGTTAGGGACACCGTCTTCGTCCGTGTTTCGCAATCTCGCCCGCGAAAGGGCTCTGTATTCATTCCAACATACCCAATTTCTTAAAAAAGACGCATGCCATCGAGCTCTGGTCCCAAAAACTGATCCATAATGATAGCCCTATAAGTAATATTACTACAATTGTGTACGTAATGTAAATGCAGCCTGGCCACTGTAAGCTGCCGACTTGTATTGTTAGGGTAGAAAGAGAATATTTGGTGCTTCAGCGTGCTCAATGGCTGACCGTTTCTCCAGTGGGGTGACCTCCGGGAGGAAAGATCAACAACTAGCAAATCTGAGAACATTTTTACTGTTGTTGATCTTAGTTGGTACTAGAATGTTAAATTATCATGGGAAACCGTGAACCTGCACACAGGAGTGGGAAGAGAAGCTGCTGGAACTAACAATACATTAACAAACACTCAGGCTATGGTGCGAGAATTTGAGCACTTAACACCTAAGCCACTTACACACCAACACTGAAGCAGAACTCATAAAATGGATCGGGTACCTGACATATACAAGCGATGCGGTACTTTGAACTATGCAAACAAGTAAACTGAAGGCAATTTGAACACTATTTATAAAACATAACGTATATAAAAGTTGCTTTGAAACTTTGTATTTGCGTATAATAAGAATGCATTTCTATCCCAATATCCATCATACACAATTTTTCGCTTGGTTCCTAGTGTTCATCTGTTTTCCTGTACTATAAACACACACCACTAGACCCCTACGGGTGGCCGAGGTCTTATGGCGCGGACTCGTGAGCGGGAGGTCTGGGGTTCAAATGCCACCAGGACCATCCTTCCTGACTGAGGGTTTTTCCAGGTTTTCCTCAGTCCTCATAACTGGCAAATGCCGGGGAGGTACCCTAAACCCAGGAGCGTTTCCTTAAAAAAAAAATACTTTTCTACTTTATCATTTCATCTCGTGTATCACCAGCGTCCACCACCTGTGGTACCTCAGTAGTAAAAACGGGCGTTGAACACCATTCAAAACACGACTGGAACACACAATAGTGCGTACACTACTAGAAAATATATCGTGCATTGTAGCATTGTAAAATGTTACTTTAAATATTATATTTTTTAATAACGTTTCTATGCCGGCATCTCTGGGAGACCCCTCAGGGGCCCAATTTATTGGGTACGGGGCGTAGCGACCCCGAGGCACCCGAGCTGCTCCCTCAGGACCGCGCTCAGCGCGTTTGACTCCTTTTTATTTCGCCTCTTTTATTGTTTTATTAGTCCTACTTCCCTGTTCTTTGTCTGATGGGTGCCCCCGTGTTTGACGCGGTAAAATGTGACTGGGTAACGGCGTAACTCCCAGCACAGGGTTATCATGTAGGACGGGAGCGTATCCCCTGGTAAAGGCCAGGCCCGGGGAAGGGCCATTGCATGAGCTGTAGTCTTCCTGCAGGCGATTGGGTCCCTTCGTCAGCCCACAGGAAGGTGTGACCCTGAGGTTACTTTGTTCAGGCCAGAGCCAGTAACCTAAGCCGGGGTGGCGCCCAGGAGGCAGCCCGCCATCGGAGACGGTTGCAATGGTGGAGGAATAAATCGCTATGGTACTTGAAAATAATCCTTTACATTTTAAACGTAAAAGAGTTGATGCAAAAGAAGTAATCGAGAATCTTTCCCTCGTTACTTAGTTATTAGTCGTACTGAAGAGAGTCAGTCGTTTACGACCGTAAATCCATTTAAGATTCAGAAGGGCATTGATGCCATAGCTGGGCCCGTTAAGTCCTGTACCCGTCTACGCAACGGATCACTTTTAGTGGAGACACTTGGCCTGTCTCAAAGCAACTCGTTGCTCAAGGCGACGCTACTCCACGGATATCCCGTCCGTGTCGAGAAACGTAAGACCATGAATTCGTCGCGAGGAGTTGTTACAACAAATGTTCTAGACGGAATGTCCGACCCGGAAATCCAGAGCTGTCTGGAAGACCAAGGGGTCACCTCAGTTTATCGTGTGCAGGCAAGGAAAGAGGGGGAATTACAGCCGACCCGGACTCTTTTCCTCACATTCGACAGGGTCGATTTGCCGCAGAGGATCAAGGCGGGCTACGAGGTGATAGAAGTGCGCCCGTATATCCCGAGCCCGTTGCGATGTTTCCAGTGTCAGCGTTTTGGACACACTCGCATATCATGTAAAACTGCCGTTTCCATCTGTGCAACCTGCGGTCAAGCCAGTCACGAGGGAGCATGCCCATCCGCTCCTGTCTGCGTCAACTGCCGCGGTGAACATCCAGCCTCGTCCCGCGATTGCCCTCGTTTTCGAGAGGAGCGCTGTATCCAGGAGATCCGGGTGAAGGAAAAACTCTCCTTTACTGAAGCCCGGAAGCGATTCCAGTCTCGCCAACCTGTCGTGCCTAAGACCGGCACCTACAGCGCAGCAGCTTCTTTTGCGCCCAAGAAGTGCGATAGCAGTACGCAGACCTGCGATCTTGTGTTTACACGGGTCCAACCTACGCCTAGTTCTCCAAAGCGCTCTACCGTGAAGCCCAAAGCTGTTGTTTTTAATGCCCCTGAAATTAAGTTCAGGACGAGTTTTACGAGAACAGATTTTTTAAAGTCATCAACTCAGGTAGAGCAGAAAAAGAGCCCTTCTCCTCCTCGGAGGTCACGCTCCCATGATGGGAGCAAACCCGCTAGGCGGTCGCCGTCGCCGCCTATTTCTACATCCAACCGATTCCAGGCGTTGGAATCGGTGGATGCTTCTCAGCGGGAGAGCCCTCCCTCTGAGGAAGTGATGGAGCAGGATGTGCCTGCTCCTTCAAAACCACCGAGTCCCACGCGACTGAAAAAAGGACGTTTGTTTCGCCCTGCACCGTCCAAAAAGTAAGGTGGTAAATTTTTAGCTTCTTTTATCTAATTTTAACATGGCTATCCTTTCGTGGAATGTGCGTGGTCTCCGTAGTCGAAGACCTGACCTCGAATTAATTTTACGTTCTACTGACCCTTTGCTTGTGTGTCTCCAAGAGACCCAGCTGCGCCCAAGCGATTCTTTTAATTTACGCCGTTACTCTTCGGTGAGATTTGATCTCCCTCCCGAAGATGGCACTCCCGCTCACGGCGGAGTTTTACTTTTAATTCGAAACGACGTGTACAGCACCTCACTACAGCTCCAGACTCCTTTACAAGCTGCTGCAGCTACAGTTCACTTTTCTGGCCTTAGTTTTTCAGTCTGCAATGTTTATTTACCTCCGTCCGGCACCATCACCACAGTTGACCTGGACGATCTTTTGTCTCAGCTACCACCCCCTGTTCTTCTTTTGGGGGATTTCAATGCACACCACCCCCTATGGGGTTCTACCACGGAGTGTGCAAGAGGTAACCTCTTAGCTGACTTTTTGCTAAATCACAATCTTATAGTTCTCAACACTGGTCAACCAACTTTTCTCTCTGACAGCACTCATAGCTTTTCGCACTTGGATTTATCCATTTGTTCTGCCTCGCTTGCTGTACATTTCTGCTGGAACGTCATCTCTGATTTATATTCCAGTGACCACTTTCCGTGTCAGATCCATGTACTCTCTCCGAACGCACATTCACAGCGCACGTCAAAATGGCTCATTGATAAGGCGAATTGGCCTCTCTATCGATCTTTGGCCGAATTCTCAGGGTGTGAATTTCCATCTGTCGACACCGCGATCGAGCACCTCCGTACGGTCATCATTACCGCCGCAGATAAGGCTATCCCCCGGTCGTCTTGTCACCCCAGACGCATTCCGGTTCCCTGGTGGACTGATGAATGCCGGGACGCATTGCGTGCACGCCGAGGTGCTCTCCGAGCTTTTCGTCGCCACCCTACCTCAGCAAATATGATTTGCTACAAACAACTTCGCGCCAAATGCCGCCGAGTCATTAAGGATAGCAAAAAGGCTTCTTGGATTTCTTTTACCTCTTCTTTTAACCGCACAACGCCTTCATCCGTAGTTTGGGAACGGCTACGCCGCGTTGCTGGTAAACCAAGGTTTACACCTATACCCGGTCTTAGGATTTTAAATCGAGTGCTCACCACTCCGACTGACGTCGCCAATGTTTTAGGGCAAACCTTTGCTGATGTTTCTAGTTCCGCCAATTACCCGGCTACATTTCGCGCATTAAGGGAGCAGGTTGAGAGGAAAGGTTTCTCGTTTGCCTCCGACCATCAGGAGAGCTACAACGTTCCTTTTACCGCCAGGGAACTGGAGCATGCCCTTTCCACCTCTCGACACTGCGCACCGGGGCCAGATAACATTCATGTTGCTATGTTGCAGCATTTATCAGCAGAAGGCAAAGCATTTTTATTACGAACTTTTAATTTTATTTGGTGTCATGGCACATTTCCCAACGCTTGGCGATTGGCCACCGTCATTCCGATACCTAAGCCTGGAAAGGACCCTCATCTTCCTTCCAGTTACCGTCCGATTTCCCTCACCAGCTGCGTTTGCAAGGTGTTGGAACGCATGATTAACGGACGGCTTATGTGGTTTTTGGAGTCGAGAAATCTGTTGACGAACGCTCAGTGCGGTTTCCGTCGTCACCGCTCCTCTGTCGACCATCTCTTATCTCTTTCGACCCACATAATGGACGGTTTTGTGCGCAAGTGCCAAACGGTTGCTGTATTTTTCGATCTGGAGAAAGCGTACGATACTTGCTGGAGAGGCGGTATCCTCCAAACGCTTCACGATTGGAACATACGTGGGCGTATGTCTGTTTTTATTGAGGAATTTATGAAAGACCGGGTTTTTAATGTTCGCGTGGGATCAGTTTTATCGTCGAATTTTATTCAAGAGAACGGTGTACCTCAGGGCTCGGTACTAAGTTGCACACTTTTTGCCATTGCGATTAACTCTATCACCCAGTGTTTACCGCCAGGAATACAATCGTCGTTATTTGTGGACGATTTTGCCATATATCTTTCCTCTCGGAGGACCTGTCTCCTGGAACGCCGCCTCCAATGCTGTCTCGACCGCCTTCACGCTTGGAGTGTCTCTCACGGGTTCCGTTTCTCCGCAGAGAAGACCGTCTGCATGAACTTCTGGCGCCACAAGGAGTATCTTCCACCTTCGCTCCATCTTGGCCCAGACGCACTCTCCTTCGCAGACGAAGTTCGGTTCCTTGGCTTGGTGTTTGATAGGAAATTATGCTGGTCGTCGCATATAGCGCAACTCAGAGGCAAGTGTGAACGTTCTCTTTGTATTTTACGTGTTTTAAGTGGCACATCTTGGGGAGCTGACCGGACTGTTCTCTTACGTTTTTATCGCTCTCTAATCCGGTCCAAATTGGATTATGGCAGTGTCGTTTATGGCTCTGCGCGGCCTTCTGTTCTACGCCGCCTGAACCCGATTCATCACCGGGGTATCCGTGTTGCCATTGGGGCATTCCCCACCAGTCCTGTGTTGAGTTTGTGTGCGGAGTCTGGAGAACCTCCGTTGTTTTATCGTAGGGATGTTTTACTGACTGCGTACGGTTGTCGCTTAGCTGCGCAACCTCGTCATCCCACGAATGGGCCATTTTTTAACATGTCTTTTGATCGTTTTTACGCTGCTCGGTCTTTTACTCCTAAGCCCGCTGGCTTTCGTTTTAGGGAGATTTTACGGACGTTGGCCATGGAGTTACCTGCTTTTTTCTTAGCCGGGGAAACTTCTTCTCCCCCCTGGATTTTAGCAGAGGCCCCCGTTCATCTCGGGCTCACGTCCTGTTCGAAATCTTCGACCGCAGCACATATTATTCGTTGTTCTTTTAGCGAGGTCAAATCTCCTTTTAATGGCTGGAATTTTATATATACCGACGGCTCAAAATCTGACACAGGTGTAGGATGTGCTTTTGCTTTTAATGGGGCTAGTTTTACGTATGGTCTTAACGTTGCAACATCTATTTTTATGGCGGAGCTTTATGCTATCTATCGGGCGGTTTTATTTATTTCTGATCACGGGCTGGGGAACAGTGTTATATGTTCCGACTCTTTGAGTGCTATTTTAAGTTTTAAACAGCTGTACAATCACCACCCTCTTGTACAGATGGTCCAGAACGTGGTTTTAACCCTTTTCGACGCTGGCGTCAGGGTAAAACTAATGTGGGTGCCTGGACACGTCGGACTCCCAGGTAATGAGGCCGCAGATGTTGCAGCAAAATCCGCCCTTTTAGACCCTGCTGAGCGCGAGCAGCGTTTTTATTTCGGGGATTTTATACATTCGTTACGTAGAGCCATTTTTTCGCGCTGGCGCGAGGAGTGGGAATTACTCCCAAATAATAAGCTCCGTGAATGTAAATTCACCCCTTTTAACTGGTCGACTTCTTCTCGCGCTGTTCGTCGCGAAGAAGTAATTTTAGCTCGTCTTAGAATTGGGCATTGCCGTTTTAGTCATTCACACCTTTTTGATGGTCAACCCGCTCCAGCTTGCCCCCACTGTGACCACCCCTTTACAGTGAGTCACATTTTAGTTGAATGCCATCATCTGGCAGCTTTTAGACATAGACTAGGTATGCCCTCCTCTATTGAGGAATTACTTGCAGATGATGTGGTTGCTGTTGAGCGAGTGCTCCGTTTTATCCGTGTTTGTGGTTTTTGGAGCAAGGTGTGAGGTTTTATCTTTTACCGTTGACGGCATTTTTAGACTCCTTTAGAACTGTTGTTTTTTCAGCTTTTGCTGCATTGTGTTAACCAGTCTCTAATTGTTGTTTTGCACATTACCCTTGTTATTTGTTTTGGGGTTTTATTGTTACCTTTTTAATCTTTTATAAGACTGGTTTGTTTTCAGCTCTTGCTGATTAATTTTGCTACCGGTCTTTGTTTATTGACCTGTGTTTGCTTTGTGCTTTTATTGGCACGTTATTAGTCCATTACAGGACTGTTGTGGTTTTCCGCTCTTGCGGCTGTGTTTTAGTAACACCCTAATGTTTGTGGCGCCTTATACCCTTGTTATTTGTTTTTGGGTATAAGTTTTATTGCACAAGTACTATTGTCCGTTCGTTATGCGCAGGATTTGCGTTCTTTATTTATTTTTATATTTGACACAGTACTTGATGTGTTTGGGCGCTAATGACCGTAGCAGTTTTGCGCCCTTAAACAATAATCATCATCATCTCTGGGAGAATTTAGAAAACATTTGCTACGCATTTCTGTTAATTTCAGTTATAGCTCTGACATTACAGAACAATTTTCTCAAAATGCATTTTTAATATATTTTTAATTTGAAAAATAAAGCCTTGCATACATAGAAGACGAAGAAATAAACTAAACCTAGCTTTGTATAAAATATTTTGATTAATGCAAAAGCATTGAAAGAAGCATTATGCTTTTCGTATTATATCTGCATCGAATGTAATAGCTACATGTTAGTAATATATAATATATTTTTAGCGCACAATATTCACATGGGATTGCCGCAAGATCCAAGTGCCACTCCGAAATTAAAAGTGAGGTTGGCATTTAATTATGTGACATTCAACGCAAAAATAGTGCCCGAAACTGATAATGTTCATTATTCTGGTTTAGTATATGTGAGCATATCGTGTACATTCCTACTATAAGCGAAGAGTTATAACGAAGGAAGAAAGAAAATTGCAGGGAACCAGGATATGCATTAGGATTTCGACATTGAAATAAACAAGCTTCTTCTTCTTTGGCTGTTTACTAAGGGAAGCGTCCATTAAGGGTGAAAGACTGGGCCTAACCAAAATTAGTATGTGGTCTCATATGTGTTAATTTTTATTGAGGATTAGAAATATTCCCTTGTTTGAAGTACACCCTGTCTACCGAAAGCTGATATGTACTGTCAGCAAATATATCTTCCGCGCTTATATTGGAATGGAACGGCGGGGAAGAGAAAGAGAAAAGGCACTGATACTGGACAAGGTCAGAGATAGAGGGAGTAAGGCGTGTGCATTAATGCAAACGCCTCTCTATTGGTTTTACAATGGTTATACTCGTTTCATACACAATTAAAATGATTGTTTAGAAACTCCGTTACAGCTATATATTAATACTTTTATTGATTAATAAGCTAAATAACACGCTGAACTTAGCGGATGTTTTATGGACTATTTACAAAGGAGGAGAAATACGATCTATGTGCTGCGGTCAACAAACTTGTGGGTTTAACTCTTGGGTTTGTTGACATCGCATTTCAGGTTTCAGTAAACAGAAAATAATGCGATGCTGTGACGTACATAGCTAAACACCAATTAATTCAGTTTGCTTTTTCACCTCACTGTCAGGAGTCTTTCATGAAGTTTTCGTTTCTGTGAAGCTAAGCCTTGTCTCCGCCTAGTTGATTATATCTGTCCTCTTCTGGGCTTTTATACAACCTGATATCCAACAGAAGGACCGGGATGCGGGCAAAATCAATTTTAGATATAGTATTTTGCATTTAGGTAATTATTTTAACATTCAATGCCATTTACAATGACATTATTTTTAAATCTTCTTTGATTATATTTTAGTTTATGCAGGACCTCAGACCCTATGATAAGTTGGCAACACTTCATTTATAACTGTTTTCCCCCTATTTCTGCTGCTGCGCTTTTTTTATATTTTATTATGTTTTTGTTTTAATTCGACTACTCCCGCATTGCACCTAACCGAGCGACAATGGTATCCGTGATGCCTATTTAACCTTTTAATCAATAAAGGAGGGACAAGGATGAGGAAAGTTGTGTATAGGAATTGAATCGTAAAATATTGTGAGTAATAATTCATTGGATTAATTACAGAATATAATTAAACATCAAAAATAGCAAAATAACTCAATGATCCTTAACCATAGATCGATAACAGCATAGCCACAAAGAAATGAACGAGAACGGGGCTGGCGTGAAAGAAGCTACACACCATTTCATATTAACTGCTTATAATGCAAATCCACAGAATGTAGCAAAATAGTGAAATAAGGAATGGTCTACAATTTTAAAAATAACAAAGTTAACCCGTTACTTCTCCTCTCACAATTAAATTACACATTTGCTTCATTTACTATATTGAAAACTAAGAAAATATGAACAACATAAAACTTCAACTTTGGAGAAATTAAGAGATATGAAATCATTGTAAATTCACCAATAAATTTCTAAGCTAAACCAAATTACCACAGTTTAAGACAAAGGAAGCGCTTATTCCGGCGAGAAGGAGCCCAAGCCTTGCTGTCTCAATTGTCCTTGAGCTGTCTGCCCGCTCAGTTTCGTGAGGGAGATGTCAGCACTGTTAATATAAGGCATGAATAGCACGACTAAATTCTAGAGTAAATGAAGCTAACTTATAAATATTAAAACAGATAGTTTGGTAGGATGCCCTGCAATGTTTTTAATAACCAAAATTTCTGCTTCAAGATTCGAGCTTTACAACACACTAAAGAATTAATACACGGTGTGTGTCGCCGAGGATGACAATGATGAAAGTAGTCTACTAGCACACATAAGTTGCCGGTTCTCTTGTGCTGCATTCTGCACTATGTTGCCAACTTTTAACCGAAGCACGTGAGCCCAGTTTTTGTTGTGTTGGTCCAAATGAAACTGTTTTCTTTTATGCGTGAGCGAATTACTCTTTTATTATTTTATAGTTCTTATATTAATTTTTATTGCGATTATTATAGCAACATAGCTATAATAAGCGTTAATATATAACATACGAACTGGCAGTAGTGCAGAACTGGCAACACAGATTCTCTCGGTCACGGGAAACGTCAGTGTAAATTATCGACTCGAAAAAAAGCGAACGCGAGATAGGTGGCTGCTGACGTATGGCTTCATGTCACAATGGCACACTACGGAATTGTTAATTGCGGCGGAATGGCGCGATATCTTAAAAGGATTATAGAGAAATGACAGTAAAAAGTGCAGTAAAACGTCAAGAATTCATTTCAAGAGGGTTTATGTGCAGAAAAAGAACCGGAGGATCAAGCTGATATAGCTGTGGTCTCAACCGGGCCAGATAAGGGCCAAGTTTGCCTACCTGTACTTCTAACTAGCATTGGAGAGGCGGATAAAGGGGGAATGCATTTTGTGTAGTTCTGTTAAGCGACAAGCTACATTTGGTTTCATTACATATGTGCATTGTGAAGTTTTGTTCTATTATTCAACTGCAACATGGTATTTTGTGACTTCAGTAATAAGTCTACATTATATTTCATGATAACCAGTACATCGGCTATGTTCGTGAAGATGACACGGGGATTCTTCCTGTTCCTCCACCGGCTAAGCTATTCGCTACTGCTCAGTTTCTACATTTGACAGATCTAACTTTGATATGCCTGTCATATACGTACAAGCAGATTTTAGGGCGAGTCTTACATTAATTATTTTTTAATATTTTATGTAATTTATCTTAATTATTTACTTATATAATTTTCAATATAAAACATTTTAAAATAGCAGTACAGAGGCATTTTTGGTATATTTAGTATAAATGACGTATTCCATTACTTTTGACATCCCACGTCTCAGCCTACCCTATTTCAAAAAGCTAAAATTGTTTAGTTTCTCAGGAAAAGGGAAGGAAAATGATTGTTTACTTTGACAGGGCTTCAGGGTTACATATAATTGAAAAACCTTGGATCAGACCTGCTCGAAAGCTTTCTCAGAAACTTAACGAAACATGACGCGTCTTACACGATAAAATATGAGTTGCAAACGAGTACATGATTTTACATTCCTTCTGATACATTATACATAACATGCTTGTTAACGGCAGGGAAGTAAAGTCGTGGTTCCCGTGTCGTACATTTACGGCACCAAAAACCTCAAGCCTGAAAAAAGAGGCTTATAAGCCAAATTTGTTGGCCGTTTCACGCCCGGAATTGAATGGGACGCTTATGACCTGAGATGTTATAGAGCATCCGTAAATAAAAACAAAAAACAAAAAAACAAAAAATAACAAAGTCACCCAGTATTTCAGTTAGTTACGCTCAATTGTTTAGTTATTTTTTTACTCGCAGGAGACTTAGTGTGCCTAACGAATTGATGTAGCTAACTAAACAACTGATATCAACTTATTTACTGAATGGGGACTCAAAATTAATACTTTCATACAACTATTAAAATCGGTCGATTGAGAAGCTGTTCTTGATTTTTCGAATTCTCGTTGTAGAAGATTCTAGAACTTTTCTCTTAATCCAGTCTTCTTATTGGTTACTGGACGCTTTCATGCGGTCTTTCTGATTGACTAGTGCAATAATTTTTTCTTAAAAGCATTTCTATTCGCTCCCCTTTGTACAATCTACAGTAAGCTGTTCCCTTCTAAAGGTTAGGGTTTTCATACACCTACGCTTGCTTCAAACAACAACTTCTTTACAATTTTCTTCTTACTCAACATAACAAAGAGAGGGCTTCAGGATTACGTATAATTGATAAACCTTGGATCCGACCCGCTCAAAAGCTTTCTCAGAAACTTAACGAAACATGACGCGTCTTACACGATAAAATATGAGTTGCAAAAGAGTATATGATTTTACATTCCTTCTGATACATTATACATAACATGCTTGTTAACGAGTATTTATGTAGCATTACGAGAAATCTTTAATTTGACAGGAAACAACATAACACATAGATCTGATTAATTATATACCATATAAAATTGATAACTGCGACATTATAAATTATGGTAGGAGGTGAAGTCGATAAATACAACTTAATTACTACTTTGTACCTCCGTATTTGGAAGTACAGATTATTTTATTTTCTTTTTTACAGTAGTTTTTGCGGCTAACTAAAAGTTATCTGCTAGACATTGTTTCATTTTCAATCCTCCTAATAGATGCAGGGCGTAATTTACAGTAAAAAGGAACATCTAAAAATGTAGACTATAATCACTTATAAACAAGTATCACAGTAGTAATGGATTGATCCAGATGAGGGAGGAAATGCTTTCGCCAAGGCAACCTGTTCTACGTGGGGGAATTAGGGAGAAGAGAGCGCTCGTTTTCCGTGTTTTCTCAACCTTTATGTTATCGTCGAGGCCGAGGTTATAGAGTCAACAAGGCTTCGCCGCAACCGTAATTGTGTTGACAGTTGGCTGTAATGGGGTAGGTGTAGGCAGCCTTTCCGCACTTCCACGACAAAATGAAACTGCTTGTTTGTAGCATGGGACTGAAATTTAATGTTTATGAAATAATATAGGTCACCGTTTTGTCGTTTATGAATTCCCACCAGACTGGTTAAACAAATCTCACAAATGGAAATTATTTTCGCTGTTAGTAACAAGTAAAACCATAAAAAATGGGGAGTAAATGGGAATTAGTAATTAGCGAATATATTAAAATTAACGCTATATTAACCTTCAGCAACAACGTTGACAGAGTTTTGTACGTAATCCCTTCAAGTGAAGGATAGATGTCTTTATAGGCGACAGAACCAATTGCTATTATTTAGCTTCTATACTGTTCCTCAGTATGTGATACACTTTGCATGATTTACGTTGGTTAATTTAAGGTGATGTAGTTTAATTTTAATATTTTCTTTTGCACATTATTTCATAAAACTGTGTACAGAAGATCTGAACTTGATTTGAAAGAATATGATAAAATGTATAAAAAGTAAAAGACGTTCAACATTGTGTCTTTTTGGGCGCATTTCCTTCTTACCTGATAACCTTTCCCCTTTCCTTCCTTATATTGTTCACCTGGCCACGTCAGGATGGTTCGTCAGCTAATAATTGGTTCCTCGCCTTTCGAAAATCTCTACCATGCTATGATGTAACCGTTTTGATAGGCAGGCAAGCTCTTGCCTTTCTTCTGCATATGGATTAGGCTTTTTTTCGGCCTTCTCTTCAAAAAATGTAAACTCCGGGGTCTTCTCCGAAAGGTAGGCTCTGTAACCTAAGTGTCATACCTCCTAAAGTTGCATTATAATGTAGTAAAATGTATGTGACTAATTTCTTTTGTAATGCTCTTAATGAATTTCCAAGCCAAGAAATATACTTTGTCATTTTGGGCAGAATTTAAAGTCTTTTATAAGTTGTTTAACAGGGAAGTTTTATTAAATAGTTGTTTCCATTTAATGTTTTATTGTATATTTTATTACATTTGTTATATTAGAATTCGATTTTAGTGCCCATCGCACAAAATTACGGCGAATGTTAAAATGGTTATGTAAAATATCTCCTTTACGTATTTTCATTATAACAGAAGATATACATTTGACGGATAGAGAACGAAGTACAGGAAGAAAATGATGCAGAAGAATGTTGGGATTTTGTTAATAAAAACAAAGGTTCTGCCTTTACAATAATTAAAGACAACGAGAAGAATAAATAATTACTACAGTTAATAAATTCACCCTCTCTATCATTCGATAGAAAGAATACATGATCCGATTTTAGATGCTGGAAATTTTAACGCTGGTCCAGAAAATTACTTGGGTTTATTTTTTATTGGAAACTATTATAGGAAAATTAATGGCTTGCACAACATTACCGTCATGATACTGAATTAAATGTATTATTTATTGACATGTGTAAGTCTTACAAGGATATGATATCTCTCCAGTTTTGTTTAGAACACATTTGGAAGCTACATTGAAAACAAGGAAGACTTAAATTTCGGTCAGAATATGAGTTTCTATTGAAATAATATATTTTAAGAACAAACTGCCTTAAGCAAATAGGTTTATAAATTATAATCACAAGAATAAGTTATACTAGGAAAATTACTGATTCATTGCATTTCATATTAGGAAAAAAAAATATTATTTACAAAAATATAGTAAAATCTGTCCAATAAACGAAATAATGGAACTAAATTTCTATATATGGAAAATACTATCTTCAAAGCTTTTTTAAAGTACAGATTGGATATAATTGGACAATTGGAAAAGTTCCCAAAGAGGAAACTGTAATTCCAGTTACATAATAAAAATGAAACCAATTATTCTGGTATGGGCATGTGATTACCAAAAACAATGATAAAATGGATTCCACCTTAGCTGCAGATACTGCGATAAGATTAAATGAGGGAAGGCATAAACATGATAAAATTTGACTTACAGAAAAAAAAAAGAACAACCATCTCTTATCTGAAAAGGCTATTACTATCTTTAGAGTAGGCTAATGATAAAGTATTGCAAGCAAACATGTATAAGATATCAGAAAAAGTGATAAGTGCACAATTGGAATTAAGAGGAAGTTTTCAACTAACCACACATTTCTGGGCAGAAGAAAAGCTTTAACAAATATACTTTTTATTCACTAAAGTGTAATAATATTCTTGGTTGTTTGTAGGCAATTCTTATAATGTTAGTCACTTACATAAATATTGTGAAAAAATAACATTGCATTTAAAATAAACATACTTGAATTAAAACAAATATTAATATTTGTATTTAAATGTTTTGGATACTAGTTATGTAGTATGGGTTAAGGGAACAAGATTAAATAATTAAAAGTAATACTTTATTTTGGTACTGAAATTAATAAATATACTCAGTTCGGCTGTTTCTCATTTTATGCTTTAGAATCGTACAAAGTTAGGCATCTCTAAGCAGTTGAAGTGGTATTTATTAGATGCTCACCTCAATTAATTTATTACCGATATTAGTAAAATCAATTACATATATTATAATAATAATTATTATATTAACGTGTACAATTTATATGTATTCATATTAGTGGTTAAGTTATTTGTGTGTTTAATGGGTAGTAGAAAAAACCAGGAAGTGTTGTATTTTGGCCTGGACAAAAGAGCCAGATGGCACATCTTTTGTATATATTGTAAGAGGCTTTATACAAGAAGGGTCGCCATTAAGGTTTCTGGAAAATGTTATGGAAACGGAACAGGTTAGAAATCCCTCTATTATGTGAAAAGTTAAAAAGCTTAGCTTTGTTAAACTCTAAGGCGAACCGTTGTATAACACTTGCTGATGCAATAGATCACCGGTGGTGAAATAAAATGATAGAACCCGACATAACGAAACCAAGGGTGAAAGAGCAGCTCGAATATAAGGCTTAAAGAAACATCCAATCAGGGAACTTAGGAAAATTATATACACGTGCCTCTCCCAATAGATAGCCGTGATATTTTGATGACTGGAGATGGCTTACCGACCGGACGAAGGGATAGTTTATAAAAGGTTGTGATTTCGAGGACCCGAGAGATTAAGGTCAGTGTTTCAATTTTCCAGGGAGAGTTCGGTTTTTCAGTTCTTAGAGAGAGAGTTCAGTGTTCATTACTACGTTTTCCGCGAGAGATTGTAGCGTGAGTTCAACATCAGTGTACTGTCAGTGAGTTAAATAGATAATCAGGTATCTCTATCAGTAGTCCGAGTGTAAGTTTGTGAAGTTTGAAACTGTTGAGCCGCGAACTTTTGTGTTGACCGGAAACGAACATAGCCTCAGAAAAAGTGCCGCGGCCGAAACGTCGCTGGTGACGTTAAAATGAAACTGTAATCGTTATGCAAAAGTGATACACACAGCGTCCCAAATTCTCTGGGCAGTAATCCAGTACTATCATAACACAATAGACCTGGAACAATGAAGTGCAGTCATCACTAATCTATTCATTCCCTCATCAACGTCCTAGTAATATCCCTTTCCCTGTTATCCACGGATAACAAAAATTCCAGCAAAAGTCGGAGCAACTGTAAAAGAGTGGGCAATTTTCGGCGAGGAAGAAGAAGAAGAAGAAGAAGAAGAAGAAGAAGAAGAAGAAGAAGAAGAAGAGATATTCCTGAGATAAGAGCAACCCATCAAGCAACCAATCCTAAGTATCTTAAGCATTCAAAAGTATTCTCTTCCCCCAATTTTATTTAATTAGATATTAATTAAAACAATTAATCCAATAGTCAATCACCACCAAAATAAAATACCACAGCACAATCGTTACACGGGAACTGTGTTACTTTGCGACTTGGCTAACTGATAAAACGTTCATTTTCATCTGTACCTGCTTGAAACAGTAGCCCTTTTTACGTCATCTTAATAATTGCCTATCATTTGGAAACTATACTATTGGTCATTAAAAATGCAATCCACAATATACCAAATCCACATTTTTTCAGAAGGAATGATTATGACCTGTGAAAAGTACGCCAGCAGTGTCTGAATTGTAGCATGCCGTAATTGGACTAAATGCGTCCACAGCAAAGTTAATCAGTGGATCGAGGTAGGAGGAATACACATACGTGACCAACAGTCCCATCAAACAACGAACGAGAAGACAAGCGTGTTTTCCGCATGACTATCGTAAATACGCACATGTGTTGCAATTTTAATGACTAACAGCGTAGAAGCTGAAAATGCGAATATACAGGATGGAGAAAAACTAGCAACAAAATTTTTCAACGCTCCTCACACCTGTGTCAATGTAGTTTCTTTTCACTCACAGTGCTCAGGCCTGTTGCAGGTTTGTCAGTGTAAGTTATGCTGTGAACTTTGTAGTCAAATATAATACTTAGTTACTTTATATGCGGTTTCGTCTGCGACGAACTCATCGTCGGAGCACCCTAACAGAGCAAAGTCTCCTATCACACGTATGCCATTCAACTGCTTTGTGTAACTGCACCCACATCATACACAGTACATGCGTTGAAAACGGGGAATTTTCCTCATCGAGTTAAGTTTGATAATTGATTTTTACAGCGAATCAACATTCCTTTGCTTCAGCGCTGCACACAGATGAGGCAAAGTTTACCAGGAATGGCATGTTCAATAGTTGAAACTGGAAGCAGGAAAACTCATATACACAAGTGCATCGGTCCTTCCAACAAATGAATGTACGGACTGGTTTAGTAGATAATTTTGCATTAGCCTTATGTAGCTCTCGGAGACATTTACAAGGTTTTTAGTGAGACCAAAGAGTGAAAAACGAAATTGCTGCGAATTATTAAACGAAACCGTAATTTAATTAGGACACATCGCTACCATGGACAGTCAAGTTCGAGAGGAAACATAATATGGGTATCCAAACTAAGAATGGGATTGTTGAGCTCCATTTGGATGGCGAATAGGAGCGTATAGAGGAAGGTTAAGAACCGCTTTCGGGGTAATGGTAAGAACACTCAGTTGCGCAGTGCAAGAAGATAATTTCGCTGGAAATATAATTAGAGCTACGAGCAATTTATAAAAATACTGACCATACTCACTAGTAAGGGGCTCACATGAATACCGAGGCATCACAAGCGATGGACACTGATGATACATGAGATGAAATGATATATTGGGAAAGGATCTTTTTAAGGAAGGAAGCGTTCCAGGCCTAAGTTTAGGGTACCTCCCCGGCATTTGCCATTTATGAGAACTGAGGAAAACTTAAAAAAAAAAGAACCTCAGTTAGGGAGGGATTCGAACCCCAGACCTCCCGCTCCAGAGTTCGCGCCTTAACGACCTCGGCCACCCATGGCGGTTCTTTATTGACTTGCACGGAAGAACAGAGAATAGGCAAATTTCTGATAAAGGCGGGACAACTCAGGTCTGAAAGGACTGGTAATAAATGGGGAGGACATGGGTGAAACAAATTGAATGTGTATGTGTATGTATACGACATTCCTAAATTTATTCTATTTTATTTATTTGCTATACATTTTATTACATTGTTAAATATTTCATATTTTAGTACGGAATATATAATTGTTTTAGATCAAACAGGTCTAGAGTATTCTAAATGCGCCCGTTGAAGTTTTAGTGATAACACTACTGGAACTAACACCCTCCCATTATTACTAGTACTAATGCTGCAAGATACCCTTCCTGGTGAACGGAGCCGCACGTGGTTTCAACATGATGGGGCCACGGCTCACTTTGCTGAAATTGTTGGGAAATAAAGCAACGTTTGATCAAATTAAATGGCGGTAGTGGTTCGTTGCATGGCTCTATTGATCACCAGATTTCATGTGAAGAGCGTAGTTTACCAGCCTCCAGCTGGCAGCTAGGTTTACCAAAGCCAGTTGAGAAATAAACCATACTTCAGGAATGCTATAGCGCGTGGCCGCTCTACGTTATGCTGTAAAACAGACGTTCGCATCAGGGGAGGAATTTAAGAGGTTCCAGCGGGGAATGAGAAATGTGAAATATTTCTGAAAATTTTCAGGCTTTTGACTACTCATGTATTTGTTAATATTGCGCATATTCAGGCTCCTTTTTGTAACTTTTAATTTAGTTAATATTTCTTATGATTTTACATACATTTTTTTTCCTCTTCATCATTCTTTTTGCACTAAATTGTTTAAAGTGATCATTTCGGTGCGGCCTTTGAATGGGCGCAGGGGATGAGAGATATTTTCCAAATTTACCCCAAAATGAAAATTTGGAGTATTTGATACACTAGAAAAAATAGATTCAGCTGATATTTTCCTGAAATCAATTATGAAAATTTTGAGTTAGCTACTTAAACTGGCAAATAAAAAGAATTTTGAGTTATTTGGTTTATTTACGGGCCTTCTTTAACAACTCAGGTAATCAGCGTCCCATATAATTCATGGCGTGAAACAGCTGACAAGTTTTACTCAGAGGCCTCTGCTTTCAGGCTTGAATTTCTTTTACGTGCCATACATGTACGACACGGAAACCACAGCTTTACTTCCCTTCCGATACAGGACTTTTAAGTCCGGGAAAAAATCGATCGATCTTAGCCGGGATTATACCCGCGATCTTGAGTTTACGAGGCAAATATTTTCCACTATACCACCAAGCCTTACCAGGTTCCTTATGAATGACAAGATGAATATTATGAGATCAAGGCTAATTTGCGAAATGGATATTAATTCAATGAAAAATCAATATTGAAATTTTTGTTTTTGACATGTGATTTATACCCAATATTAGTAGATATCCATGCTTTCTTCCATATGTATTAACATATCTTTGTGAGTCAGGATTTTCAAATCTGTTAAAAATGAAAGGAAAGCAAATGGCATTGCCTGAAAGTAGGAACTGGTCTTAAGCAATGGGCTCTTTCAAGTGCTCCTCCAGATATCCAAGTATTGGTAAAATAAGAAGAATCATAGATTTCCTTACAACAAAATTCATCCCTATATCTATAAACCGATTTTATTTACTCTATCGTTCTACCATCTGCTTATTGAATTGTGAACTATGAAATCAGTCTGAAATTGCTATGAATACTAGAAATTGCTTCCTTTCAAGTCCCTCAGATTTCTTAAATAATCAAGAAACCATGTTTTTAATAAACAGGCGAACAACAAAATGTATTGGCAATACATTTTCTTGCGGTAATGAATACTAAACCAATCTATAAAAAAGGGAACATTTGCTATTGCATACAAATAAAAAAATTGTAAGTTTGTGTCCTTTAATTCTTTAGAGTCAATACAGTTGTGGGAAAAATGAAACTGTAATGGATAGAGGAAGGAGGATCGGATGCAAAAATAGTTCAGAGTCACTGTTAAAATAGAAGAAAGTAGGGTTTTCATTAATTTTAATTTCAATGTATCAAAGGGGTAGGGAGTTGTAATTTTTTGGATAGGCCAGGTTCCTAAATTTTAATTTTAACTTAACAACCAGTAATAAAGTACTCAACACCTTAAGTATTTATTATTACTTTGTA
Organism: Metallyticus violacea; assembly: GCA_030762175.1. Taxonomy (NCBI): domain Eukaryota; kingdom Metazoa; phylum Arthropoda; class Insecta; order Mantodea; family Metallyticidae; genus Metallyticus; species Metallyticus violacea. Next base: position 129,774,452 of record CM060831.1, read on the forward strand.
TAAAAATATTAATCCATTGTGCATTGATATTTCAGATGTATGAAAACACTCAACACGCTATTCTCCTTAACCTCGCACCGTTTTTACCACGATACTGGGGTAACGGTTACTCTAACAATGAAATACAATATTAATAACACATTTTTTCCGGGTGCTGCTAGTAGGAAACTTCATACATTTCGTAATATAAATTTTGACAACCTCTGCCAGGGAATATTGCAGCATGATATGTTTACAATGCTACCAACATTATAATACCAAAGCACCAGTGCCACATTGTGACAATGATAACACAAAATAGAGGGTTCTTCAAATAAAACAAGAATTTAAGTATAGTTCCTCTAAACTAGGCATACAAGATTGTAATAATTGTATATTTGCACTTACCCTTTTTCAAGCAATCTTGCGACAGAAGAATGCTGATTGTCTGTAATGCCAATAGAGAAGAGCAAAATACGAATATATATTTGAAAAACCCTCTATTTTGTGTTATCATTGTCGTATATCCAAGCTTTTGTTGCTATCAATAGCTCCCCACCGCCTCTAGCAAAAGTGGTCAGTGATGCGTGTTCAGAAATTATATAATGGAGGTATAGAGTTGGCTACACTGATCACAAGGCAAGTGCACGTTCCGCGATAAAACGGATTTGATACTTTTCCCCCCATAATTCCACTCTGTAATCCGGCTGTGACTGGTCAGAATTCAAACATTTGTTTCGTTTCATTGGTCCGTTTTTAGATGACGTCACCCAAATGAAATAGTCAGTATACTTTGGTTTATAACGATAATTAGTTTTAAATTATTTTCTTTGATAATTATTAGTTAATTTAGATAAAGGATGTTACGAATTCAAGGTCTGACTACACCCCATAAGGTTGCATTAGTTACTATTGAGTTTAGGTTTTGGTTTTAGGCGACGGACAGTTATTTAGTAACGCGATAATATTCCTTAAGATAAATGTTGAAATCTCGTTTGTTTACCCCTTAGTATACAACATATACATTCTCTTGTATTGACACTACCAGCCAGGATTTTTTCACAGATTGTATTTGTGTTGTGTATTTTGATCAAGTTGCATTATGCAATGTTTCTGCATTAACATATGCAAATATGCTGAACTTAAACCGAAGTACGAGCGAAAGTGAACGTTGGTTCGTGTTTTTGCGCACTTCCGACAGAGTGCGGTTGCCTAAATATCCCTCCACGAGTCCTTTATATACCACATTTTCCACTCCCACTATTATTAACATGTAAAGAGGAATTTAATATTTTTCCTATCTTCGATATTTTACATACACCAAATCATTATTTATTGTGTGCACATGCGAATACTTACGATGCTTATTTTCTTCATTTCTGTTACCTCTAACCTGCTTTAGACCTCGTTTAATTTGAACTTATCAGAATTATTTGTTTCATTTATTCAGTGATGAGTAAATATAGAACGTTACTGCTCAAAATGGGGTATAAAGTTCCGCATAGGACTGCAAACTCGTCAACAATGTGTGTGAATTTAATATAAAGAGAAGAAACGTTTATGAATTCATCGTTGATGTAAAATCGACAGTGGCAGCAGCAACAGGTGTTTCCACAACACTATGAAATATTGCCCGATATGTTGTGACTGCCTAACGACTGTCGCGGCTTTTACATGTTATATCTTCTCACTGCACGCCGCTAGTATATTATAGACCCAACGAGCATGCTCACGTGCATAATTTAAAGCATGGAGCATGATCATTATTTAAGTGCCGCCTGTTATTAATAAGTTATAATTATTTCTTCCATTTATTTATATGATAATAGCTTACAAAATGTAATTTTGACACATATTATGACATTAATCCAGCTTTAAGAGTATTTCTGTTTATTTTATAATGTTTTTTTTTAATGCATAGTGTCATCATATCATAGGGAATAATGTACTGGGAGCTGGAGAAATGGCTAGCGACGCACGAGGGTAGGTCCGTAAGGTAAGGATTATCGCCATCATAAAACCCTTATTTGGTGTTATGCCTTATCTGTTAATTGCAGCAATAACTTCCGCTCCGCTGTGAAGTTGTTGAGATATAATTGAATAAAGACGGCTATGTGTAGAAGATTGTGACATATTCAAAATGGAGTGTCGTTTTGTTATTAAGTTCTTCGCCAAAGAAGGACTTACTCCAAATGAAATCAAACAGCGATTGGACGATGTATATGGGGAAGCATCCCTCTCATATTCTGCCGTAAAAGGAAGGGTCTAACTTTTTCGAATGGGTCGAGAAAGCATTGAAGACGAAGAGCATGCAGGTCGACCCTTGGAGATGCTCACTCCTGAAAACTTCGCTCTTATGGAAGGAGAAATTATGGAAGACAAGCGGCTCAAAGTTACAGAAATAGCAGCAAGGTTGGATCTTTCTAAAACAACAGCCTTTTGAATGATTCATGAATATTTAAACATGAATAAGGTTAGTGAAAGATGGATGGATAGACTTCTTTCCTCAGTCCAAAAGCAGCAACGAGCCATCTGTTATCAGGCATTTTTGGAGCTCTGCCGTGGGAACAAGAGAGAAGTTCTGCAAACCATTGTTACAGGAGATGAAACTATGGTCCTCTGCTATAATCCCTTGTCCAAAAGAGAATCAATGGAGCGGCGTAAACCTGGCGAAGCACTGCCTCTAAAGGCCAAGGTCTATCAGTCAACTGAGAAGATCATGGCCACAATCTTTAGGGACTGTGAAGGAATACTCTTCGTTGACTTCAAGGAGAGGAATACCACAGTAAATGGGGAGTACTATGCTGGCCTACTGCACAGACTTCTGGCTTCCATCAAAGAGAAAGGCTAGGAAAGCTGAGTGGTGGTGTACGCCTTCTTCACGACAACGTACCGGTGCACACATCTCTTGTTGCAAAGGAAGATGTGAAGAAATGTGGCTTCAAGGAGATCGACCATCCATCCTGGAGCCTAGATATAGCTTCCAGAGACTATTTCCTCTTCTCAGAACTCAGGAAGGACCCTCGAGGAAGGAATTTTGCAGACAAGACTTCTGACTTTGGGGGGGGGGGATTTAAATGTTAATTCAAAGATGTGAGAAGTATAGTATTGCAATAAAGAGTAACTGTATTGAACAGTGAAATATAGTTTTTGTCTTTGGCATACCTAGAAAATTATTAAACCTGAAACTTGTGGACTTACCCTCATATGCAGGGACCTCTCTAACAAGTAAAAATAGTAAGCACTGCATCTGTATCATCGTTTATTCAAATACTTAAAGAGTTGATCCGTATCATTGCGTTAACAAAAGCAGAATATTAATAGTGAACAGCTGCACGTTATCAACGCATTCCTCTGACTAGCCATCTCTCCAGCCCTGAGTAGTAAGTGTGATTTTGAAAGTGAGTGTTAGCTAAACAGAAATATTGAGATGGGATAAAAGACATGAAAAAGGGGGGTAAATTTTTATGTTTTTTTAATGACAATTGTTCGAGTGGAGTATTATTATGGAGAGGGCTCTGATCGCGTAAGGACGCTTGTAATTTGCGCTATATGACGCATATTAGTGAATGCAATCCAATGTGTTTTCCGATTACAACATTTTAAGCTCTGCATCAAAAAGATCTTGTGCGCGTTCTTATAGCGTCTGGACACCACGCTGGGTTAACTTTGAGAGTGGTATAAGAAAGTTCTCAAGAAAAAATCAAATCCCCTACTCGCCACTCCACTGCAAGTCGCTTGTCAAGGCATTCGCGCACCGTTAAGATGTAATAGTAAAGCCCAAGTGATCTCTTTCAACTATTTAATGGTAGTAAGCAAACAAGTGTGGCGCGAAGTAAACCGCCAAGATTTTAAATGCTTTCGGAGATTCAAACTCTGAGATCAGGAAATCACGAAATACCACGGCCAGGTCCTTGATCGTTCATTTTTCGTTCACGACACGAAAACAAAGGGAATTTAATGAAGGTCAAGGGCACGTGTCATTGCTCTCCTGGTCGGTGTACTTCTGCAGTAGGAATTCCAAAAAATTAACTTTGAATCAATAAACTATTAAGTGCAGCTATATACACGTATTTTTTTCTTTAAAATCCCCCCTCCTATCAGTTCCATTGACTTGACTCATAATAAACAGCAAAAGTACCCTAAGACACATTTTCGGAGCATCTAACCGCATTCAGCTACCAATTTGGAGGCCGACAAGAAAACTCCGTCAAGCAGCAATCACATAATACAATAGATTCAACCGTTCACTATAGCTTTCAATAAAAGCAGTGATGTAAATTAACTTCACAAGCATTTGTTAATATAAACCTTCAAAAACTGTTTTCAAAAACGGCGAACATAGAAAAATGACCTTTTAACATGAACATTTGGTTCACAAACTGCAGAAAAAACAAACAAACGGAAAAGATTTTCCGCTTCTGCAGCAGATTTCTTCTGAAGGATCTACGCAAAGATTGACGGCTCTGTAGAAAGCGAGGATTTTTTGGAGCAGGGGAAGGATCGAGTGTAATATGTGGTGTGTGACGTCACTAGAGTGAAAGTGATTTGTTTATCATGCACTTGCAGACGTCAAATAACCCGCTTTCCCAGAGGCGACTGTTACACTTGTTTGCTCAAGTGGAAGTATCGCGAGAAATGGACTCCTCTTGCCGAAACCGTCTCGGGTACAGCCTCCAACAAAAATGTGCGACAAATGCTGGATATATCTCGGAAGTGTTTGCTGAGTGTAATTGCATAGTAACTCTTAATAACCTTTTTCTCTTGGCTTCCCTACTGAAGTTGTTGCTGTCAAAGAGTAGTAAACTAATTAAAGAGGCGAAGAAATTAGTTTTTTTTTTTTTTTTTTTTTTTTTTTTTTGCAGTAAGTATTAGAAGTAAATGCGTATGCCCTTCTTTCAAGTACTGGAGCAAATTTGGGTGCATCAACATGGTGTTATAATGTTCTGCATATATCTGTAACATGCAGAATTTCTATATTAGAGTGTACTCCAGTCAAATGTTGTAATTAAATTTGCAATTTCGTGAGCATTCTACCAGAACAAATAGGAATGATGAACATAACATTTGAAGCTATCAATCAACAGTAATGAGATTGCTAATAACTTCAGCTAAAATAGACGTCTTTAGGGGGGGGGGGGGCGTTTGCATCGCAAGATAATCTTAGAAAAGCAGATTCAGGCACACAAATACTTTGTTGTATAATAAAATCTCTGAAATGTATAGTTACTTGCTCATTTTGAGAAAGTAAAAGCTAAAAAATCTTACCATTGTTTGCCATTTGACAACTTCAACACAGAGAATCTTTGTTAAAATTGGTTTGGACATAAAACTTATAACGATCTATGAAACATTTTACAAGAGTTATTTCCTTTGCAACGAATAAACCTTCAGTATGAACATTCAGCATGCGTGGAGCAAATGCCGCTATAGTGGCCATTGTTTGAATGGCCCACCAAGCATTATGAAGTTTAGCGAAAAAATAAGATACACAAGAAATTTGAGCTATTGAAGTTTTAAATAAACAACTCTAAATTTAATAAAATTTTCTAAAGCATGGAACAATCAGAAGTAACTCTGTCTGTAATTCCAATAACGTAAATTGCAGCACTGGGGTGGGGGTGAAAAAATATAATTTGGTAACGCTATATATATATATATATATATATATATATATATAGAGAGAGAGAGAGAGAGAGAGAGAGAGGGGCAGAGAGAGAGAGAGCGTGTGTGTGTCTGGAAACTTTCTTTGCTATGTTTTTTTATAAAGTTCGAATATTGTAAACAATAGTGTTGCAAAAGTAACGTTAAAGATGAACGACTAAACAAGCTATCCTTAGTAATAGGTCGTTCCCCTGTTAGGAATTTTTGCAGGCTTAGCTGTTTACCTATCGGCTGCATTATCAAAATTGTACAACACCATTTTCATGCAACTAACCCTGCGATTGGCGATACGAAAAACATGGGCGAAGTTTCAAATCTTATATGACACTTTATGTTTCTGTCGACCTTGTATAGAAAATGTTTTAAAAAAGGATGCATTTTATAACAACTGTAGGACCAGGTTTATAAACTCAAGAAGAAAACGATTCTTTTTTTCACATAAGATTCTAAAGCAGGAATAAGCACCCATTGCCCTTTCATTAGAAATACAGATAACAAAGGGGTGCACAAGAAAACTACGAACAATATTTTATTTTCAGTTTACATGATTTTCAAAGTAAATAAATAAAATAAATTACGTAGCTAAGGCAGTCTTTTTATCTTTGTTCGAAATCTCTGCCCGGCAGGTCTTCTATTTATCAAACATTTCTTTATTGCATTCATCATTCTCTCTTTCACGTCTATGGTTTTATCTTCTTCCTGGGGGCTTCCTTTGGTATATCTGTTTGGGACAACTCATTTCTTGCATACCCTCAGACGTCCAAACCATTTTAACCTCTTTTCTATATTCTGTATAAAATAGACTCTGATTGGTTGATTAATTACGTGTTCTACTCTGAAATTTCTTACACTATTCAAATAATCTATATTCAAAAAATGTTTCATCTCTGTAGCTCGAAATTGCTTCACTGAAATACTCCATTATATTTTCTGAGTCCTAAACTTGATACAATTATTAACTTTTTGCATTTCCCTATCGCATTTCTTTTCTGAATTTAATTCTTAGATATTTTGTCTGATTGACATCTATTCTTTCTTAAATGCAATATTACTATTTTAATATTTTGATTTACAGTAATTCGTATAAAGATATGAAATGTTTAAGAGATAGAAACTTTGAAACATAATATGATTAATGAACGATTTGCAATTTGATAGTGTACATTTATAAAATTGTCTCAACGGAAATCAAAGCCAAGAGAAAGTCAATGCTGATAAAGGTATGAACGTCCATAGTCAAAGAGTATGAAAGCTTGATTAAATAAATAATGTGAAATATGTAACCCAAAAAGAAACACTGAACAACAGCAAGATAATTGGAATTACGGGCTGGTAGAGAGCGACTTCCTACTGGACCGTATAGTGCATGTGCAGGTAGAAGCTTGTAGTTAGTTTGCAGGAGGCTTTGTCAGCAAATGACTGTATGTTCGTGTGTTAGTGCTTTCATCGCGTGTAAACTATGCCGCTACATAAATACAGTCTTACATCGGTATATATGTGAGAATGGATTGCAGAGAAAATATTCTGGCAACGGCGTTCCACGGCGTGTTCTTAATTGCAATGCTTAAGAAAGAAAAGTTAAATGAAATGCAGGAATATCTTGCCGAGGGACACTATTTTCAACATCTCTTATAATACAGGTCAGAGCTTATTAATATCAGTTTTACATACAGTATCATTCTGAGCTTTCAGAACAAATATAAATAGTAAATAAAATTATTAACTTTATGTCTGACAATTATATCTCCCATTTTCCAGTTTGGCGGCTGCACTTTCCCAGTAAACAGCCCCGCGTTTAGACGGCCGCCAATTTAAATAACTTCACTGTATAAGGACGAGTCTTAAATTGATTTTCAGGTGATAGCAGATATTATTAGAATAGTTTATAGTGAACAAGAAAATAATGTAAATAAACAAATGACGTTCTAACTTACATCTAAAGGTACCATATAAAGAACTAAATTTGTAGATAGTTCATGTTGCTTGACCCTTCAGAATTTGAACTAGATTCCCTGGGGTTGCATTGTTCACGCTGCCCCAAAACCACAGTGGTCAGGCAGTATATGGAAGGCATGCACTTTTGATGTTCTCTGTACATAGCTCCGTCTCTCACCGAACTCGGTTAGCGCGGAGTGGAGAAGGGAGGGTGTTCTTGTAAACTCGTGTGTTCACTGTTTGTTTGGGCTTGTGCTGCATGCATGGATAGGCAAAGCCTACATCGCTAGTTCGAAGCACAGTTAAGGAGAGAAGCCTTCTAGGATACATCTACTTTGAAGCCGGTAAGAAGAGTACAGAAGGAAGCAGCAGCAACAGAGAGCAAGATAGATATAGGCAGGGAGGGTGAAGTATGTCTCTTACAGTAAATGGAAATGCGGAAGTTGTTGGTGCTGCCCTCTGCTAACGCGTCATTTCGTATCAACAACAGTCATTCGCTTGGATGTTTACGTCGCAAAACCCGTCCAAATGGGGCTGTTAACATCTCTTCCATTTTTACCCGGAAAGTACTGCCAGTGGTTTTAGTGCTAGTTGAAATAAAAGAAGAAACTAAACATTTCTGATGTGCTTTTTTCCCCCCTCAATTTCTCCCTAAATTGTGTTGTAGAAGGGTTGGAAAAAAAGTAACAGCAACACATCAATATGTTGATTTAGTTTATTTACGAATGCTCTTTAACACTTCAGGTCATCAGCGTCCCATTCCATTCAGGGCGTGAAACGGCTGACAAATTTTGCTCAGAGGCCTCTTCTTTCAGCCTTGAGGTTCTCTTACGTGCCGTAAATCTACGACATGGGACCCACAACTTTACTTCTCTGTTGAAGGAAACCGTACTTAGATTTTACGCGAAAAAAATCCACCGATCCTGGCCGGATTTGAACCCACGATCTTGGATCTACGAGGCAAGTATGGTTACCACTACACCACCAGGACCGACACACATCAATATGTGAAAAAGCATTTATTCTAGCACAAGCTTCTTAATAATGTCACGTTTATCATCATTTGCCATACTTCTGAAAGGCGCTGAATTCCAGAATATCAGTTAATATTAATGAACGATTCTCCTCTGTTTGAAGAATTGCTTCTCTTGCATGGCAAACTTTCCTCTGAATTGTTCTTTTCGTTTGGAGAAGAGATCGAAGTTGCAAATAAATATGAAGGATGTTGAAATATTTCCTACCAGTATACTAAAAAGAACAAGGTCATGCATGACAGCGGCCACACAGATTTTAATATGCTGCCTTTTTCTCCGCAAAGTAGAGAATTTATGATTGAGGTATTGGTGTGCATTGATAGTCTGGCCCCATAAGAAATGAATGATTATCATATGTGGATATCATCAGAATCGCAATCCGGGTGGTTGATGATTTTTGTTTGTAGAAGGATGAGTACCGCTATTCATTTGACTGGCTAGAAATATGACGTCCTTATTAATTCATTGCGATGTCCCGTTGAAGAATGCGTTATCTTTCCTGGTTTAACATATAAAATGAACCCAAGAAAGGGTACAACGTTAGCATTTCGTATATTCAAGTGATCAGGCACCAAAAGGGGACACTGAAGCAAATATTTCAATACATCATCGTCGTCCTACCCCTTAAGCTAACTCTCTCATTAGCCACAGCCTCTACCTCTAGTGCAGATTGAATCACTCGATGTAGTGTCATGAAGTGCTAGTACGACTTCAATTATTACATCCTTGCCGAAAAACGGATACCCAACATGCCACCGTCCGTTATAGCAAGATATAATTTTATTATCATGTCTTTCTTATACCCTCATGCTTCATTATTGATCCTTGCTTATTGTTCACCTTATCTTTAAGGGAATGGTACTTAACACCACTACTTCAAACCACTTTAAGCTGTTCAAAACTGACCACTAGTGTGTTGAACAAATCTGACTTCAGTTTATCAATTGTAGCTACAATAGTGTTCTCACTTGTTACTGTATATTGTGGCGAATATGTTGCCACTATTTGTTTTTTCAACCCTCATATGAAGGGCGTTTTACATTTTTATTAAACACATTTTTATCAATTTAATTTTTCAATTTAACACCCATTGAGGACTACACACTAAGTTCATGAATTTCCATTTTTTTAATGCAGATATCGTCAAACTCTACGTCTTTGACATCCTCTCTCATTCGGAAATTGCTTTCCATCGAGTTAAACTTTTAAATTCTGGATGAGGAAGAAATGTTTATAACGCTGAGGTCGAGGAATATAGTAGATGAGGAGGGAATTCAAAACCCAATTCGTACACTTTTGGCACTGCGACTTCATCTTCCAAACGTGCAATAAAATTTAGCATTATTTTTGTTGCATATTCCAAATTGTGTACCAGGAATATTCATTCCTCAGAAGCCTTCCCATTAAAACGACGATCTCAGCCTACAGAGTTTGTCCACGTCAACAACCAACTCACAGTCAACAATTACAACACTAATCGTGGACACAGACTTTTTCATACTCAGTTTGGGACAATAATGTGAGCGTACTGCAATCGAAAACTGTATTCACGTCGCTGTTCTGATATTGAGTTTAATCTTACTGCTTAACAAAAGAAGAGAATCTACGTTTTTTAGAAGGCAAAACCCGAGAAGAGGTTGTACACTGGGATCTGAATCGTTAAAGGAAATATGCTCATATAACAATTTTACTTAACAAGTGCAAACCTTATTACATATACATGACAGTAACAAAGCAAACACAGAATTGAACAGGAGCTAAATTAAATGAAAACAACATGAAAAAATAATTTTAAAGGGTCGCTGCAACATAAAATATTACTATTACTTGCATTTAAATTTACAATGCCAAAGAAATAAGCAAGAATGCACAACGAAAGGGTAAAGTGGGACTTCTGAAACATATATATCTTTTAAAGAGCTAGTAAGAGGTTCAAATCAAAGCTAGAGCTTGCATTCCCCTCATCGAATCGAACACCTTTTGGTTTCCGAAAGCAAAAAGATAAATGTTTTTTTCTTGAAAGGGTAATAAAATATGAAATTAATTTACAATTTATAATCCTAAAAGAAAGACACGTTATTAGTCACCAAAAGATCTTGCATTCCTTAGAGAGCTAAGAGGGAATTCCCTTTTCTGCGCAGTTCCAAGCCAAGTCACTTCGTTAGCCAGTGAAGGAAAAAGGAGGGGCTTGTATGTCATAATTTATGAAGCAAGGAGATCTAATCATAACTTTTTTCATATATATTATTCTACATTCCTTCATTCAGGGCCTTACAGTCTCTGCTATTTCGCGTACTTTCGACGGTCTTGCATACATGGATCTTTTCACTGCTTTTCCTCTTGGTAACCTAGCTTGGACGTCCGGAGAGCGAGCGCTTCAGCTGAATTTCATATTCAGAAAGAAATAGACTTCAATACAGGTGCAGGACTCTCAAGAACTTATTTCAACTGGGCTTTGATCTGCCGACCATTCACTTCTTTATAAAAACTATTGCACGAAACCCATTGTTCCACCCTTTTTACGACAGTTGTGACAAACTTCTATTCACAAATTTAACTGTCCTCACAGCAGGTGAAATTCCATTTGAGCCATTTCATGCGGATTTGAAAAATTGTCTAAATGTATTAAAGGTTTTGTTACTGGTTCCAATGCAATGCACGTGCGTAACCAAAAGTATTGTCCCAATGAATAGGGTAAATACATCCCAAAGGGAAAAAGTAACATAAGGCTGGAATTCATACGTTCGGTGTCTGGACTTCTATTCCCAGTTACCAGCTCCCATCCGTGACCATCCGGTTATTTTAGGGTAATGGTTCTATAGGCCCAAGGTTTTGTTTTTGAGAGTTCCCATTGGTTAAAGAATAGGTAAATCTCGGATGCAGTCGAAGAACGCTGCCAACCAGAAGTTTTTAATTGAGATTATGAAGTAGTGTCGGAAAAAAGTGAAAAATGTTCGTGTAATGGAACCGAAGAACGAGGGGATTCAGTGAAAAGCCGCAAAAGATTTTTAGTGTAAATCCTTAGGCTATTATTTTTTAAAATGTTTGCATGTTTTGAGAATAAACATTTAAAGCTATACATTTTGTAACTGAGTGGTTGGCTCAGGCGGTAAGAGGGTCTCGCATTCGCAAGGTCTGTGGTTTGAATTCCCTGGGACCGTCATCCTTGCCTGTATTATTATTATTATTATTATTATTATTATTATTATTATTATTATTATTATTATTGTTTCTTTTTTTAATTCTTTCTCCTGGTCGCTTAGGTAAATGCTTGAATGGAATCTTTCCTTTACATGAATTTTCAGCCTTCCCGTTTCACTTCATTACAATCTGTTGCAGAGCGACTTAACTGGTACAGTGTGCTCTGTAGTAAGGAGTTGTTTCTACTATGGAAGGAGCTCTTCTAACGGGTGCGAATTCCTGGAGGTCCCCGTCTATTTCTGGATCTTGGCTGTTCGGTCCTAATCCCTCATATCATCCCTTTCTTCCGCAGGTGCAACCATTGGTGGCGTGGGCACAAACGAACAGCACCTAAGCGTTGCTGGAGTGCCAAAAAGTGCTCCCCTGTTGCTAGTAATTTTATTTACCTACATACATTGTAAAGATCCAAACGAACATGCTCTGCACTTAAGCTCGTTTATTTGAATACTGTAAAATATCTGTTCCATAAATTTCAAAATTTAAGTCAGCTGCATCTTACAATCTTGAATGCAGTATATTTCGGATTTTTATGATAAATAAAACTATCACTACTACCTTGGCAAACAAGACTTAGAATTTCCAACATGGTATATCGTAACATGGTATTTATGTGATGAATTTTCCAGTCTCTCATCGAAATTTAGTGGACTATATTGCAAACGGGGCCAATGCATAGACGGTGCCTGGAGAAAGCCTTACCTGGTTTCACCTCTATCGAAGGCTTTCTACGTTTAGAACGTCAGACATTTATTTCTTTTCAAGGTACAGCAAGCTTTTTAGTTGACATACTTAATCAACTTATCAATCTCAGTATATAAGCAGAGCTTCATCTTGCGCATTACAACTTTTACATGTCTATTAGCAGAGTCCGGAAGAAGGAAAATGCCTTATATTTAAGAGTCAGATAGAAATGAACAATTTCCGTACATTTGAGGTTGGTAGGGCCAGTATTTATTATGCTTTTTTCAACTATTTTGGTTTGTTGTCCGTTGAACATTTTTTGTCTTTTTTTTTTTGCCAGTTTTGGATCATAATGGATTTTTTGGGGATTAATTACAATCTTATAAGAATTTAAAGAATTTCAATATATTGAAGTGAAAAAAACACTATGGCACGTTCATCTCACAAAGTCTATCTATCGAGAATTTTCTTATGCATTTATTTCTCTTCAAACAGTCTTAAACTTTCTCCTCAACCCATTCATTTAAGCTCTTTAAATAGCAGAACTTTCGTTAGTGAAAGGAACGCACTGTTACCTCGGGCACACGAATATCAGGAAATAGAATGAGGGAAGTATTGTACTTGTGAATAGTCCTGGCGAATGCTTTTGTATCGATCTGCGCGAGACAATTCTAGGAAATTTTTATGGTAACTTCTCAGCTACATAAATATGATAAACAGTTGCAAGCGAGAAATATGAGAGCGGCACAGTTGTGCAATAAACCACACATACAATGTGTTCAGCACGGAAGTAAGAGAGATACTAATCTGATTCCCCTATAAAGCAAAAAAACAGAAAAGAACTCTATGACCAGAAACCACTGCGCATTTTTGCTCATTCACCAGGACTATTCAAAACTTCTTTACTTTGCCTTAATCAACATTTTCATAACGGCTTCAAAAATCAATGTTCTGTTGTAACTAGAACGAGGATTCAGAAATAGCTTATTTTAAATATGCACCAATCACTTCAGTGGAAGTAGAACGTTCTTTTTCCATGATAAAAAAGTCCTTACTGACAAACGGTTTGCTATGACAGTTGATATCTTGAAAAAAAAACATCTTGTTGTTGCTTGTAACCAAGATAAGTAGCCTAAGTACTTTAATAATGTGATAGAGAATTTATTAAATATCTGAAATACCTATTTTCATTAATAATGAGTAATATTACTCTCTGTTTTCACTTTTAATATTTCATGCCTATTTTAATTACATTACTACCGATTTTCAGTATTTTATAGTTAAAGAAAGACGAACCGACAGCTAGGCTACTTTTACCACTTGCAAGTTTTTTCTCCAAAGTAGACTAGAAACGCGCAGGAAGAAATGAAATGTTGGGCTGCGTAAAGGTAGAAGTAACCAACAACAATGCACAAAGAGAATGTCCAGGGAATAGTGTGGGAAACGGTGGATAGGCAAAACAAAGGGAACCGGCATCATCCCAGATGAACAGGTCTGTCGGGCCCAACTCTGGGTGGAGTTCGCATTCGTTGCTACATGTTTACAATGCCTTACCTGCAAGAGGCTTTACCGATGTGTTGTATAAACTTGGCTATGTGGAATAGCGCTGCATATATCGGTTGAAATAAGTGTCACTATTATAAACAAGATTCTCAGTACAAAAGCACTCCATTTTTTATTTTTAGAACAACTGTATAACCTTTGTAGCCTATAAACACGCCCAGTATAACACACCTAGCCCATCCTGATCGTTGTGTTATTTTCAACATTGACTTTCATATTGATAATCAATTATATATTTGTTATTTACACTCAAAACTATAAAAAGGAAGCAAAAATTTACAATCACTTCTTTTCAAATATTTCTTGCATTGGGTCAATAAGAATTTTTTATTTTTGTTCCTGTTTGTAAGTAAAACTTGTAGGTATATTTATATGTAGTTATCTCTTACTAACGCCGTGCTCACTTAAAACATTCACAGAAATTTGCGACTTAGTACGCATAAAATGCCTATTGAACATTTGTAAAAAAAACCCAATGTGCTTAAATTTAGAAGTTCAATATTAAAAGTAAGCAAACAGGTAAAGCTGTATTTCCTGAATTATAAACAATAATTAAACGCCGTTTTTCATCTTTCAGTATTTAAACTTTTTTGAAAGTTTATTTCCGGAAAGCGATAGAGAATTTTGAGCTTTAGTTATTAACAAAACTTAGGTTTCATAAACGAAAATAATGTACATTTAAATTTGTGTATACACCAGAAACGAGCTTTTTTTTTTTTAAATGTAAACAGCTAAATTATAAAACGAACGATAGAAATTTAAAATTTTAAGAAATACAAAATAAATGTAACAAGTAATAAGTGAGTTTACTTAAAAATAAATCAAATTCACTACTGTAAAATAGGAAAATTAAAAATTATAAAATATTATTTAACGTAAGATGCCTTTGAAATTTCTTCCATAACGCTAAAAATCAATACGTGGAAAAATATTGGTACACACATAATTTTATTGGCATGGCAAGTTTACTTAAAATGCAACGAATCAAAGACACTTAAAAAGTTTTATGTTAATCATTTCTGTTTTTCACAGCACATTTCTCAAAATAAAACTTTTGACTACGTTGATCAAATTAATATGCATTTTTAATATTAATGTAATATAGCAACTTTCATTGCTGTGAGAAGATTCGGAGCTAAATGAATAGAATTGCGGTTATTATAATCTGGAAGCCTTTAAAGAAGGATTTTTCGTGGCAGTAATATTTTTCTGCTGTATAATAAAGCCCCTTTCGCCAAATTTGCAAGATAGCAAGTAGATGCATTTTTAACTAACTTTTTATTTTGCGATTTCAAACACTTGGGACTAATAGCTTCTCAAGTGTTACCAAATGTTTTTGTTGTAATGGCAATTAGCTTTTAAATTTTCATTATGTCTATTTTCACTTTAATTCGCAACTTTATAGCGATTAACGTTATGATAACCATTCCCATACAGCAATAAACAAAGAGAAATTATAGGGGGGGGGGGAATAACGTGATACAACGCCGCAACTTGCTTTGCTTTTCAAAAATTAAATTAAACGATGTAATAAATATTTGAAGTTTGCCAAAGAGAACGGTGAAAGTCAATAATAATACACCCTGACGATAAATTGCGGTGATGCTTTGCTTTTATATATTTGCCAATTAGGGCCAAAATAGCTCGTTCGCATAATAACAGTTACTGCTTGCAAGTGTTTTCAGCTTATTTGTTTTACATCAGCATCAGCAACTTTGAATAGATTTTCTAAATGGATAATGTATCATAAATATACGCAAATGTATATTTTTATTGAGCAGGTGTAGACCTTTTGACAAACCACATAAAATTAAAGACACACGCAAACCGTTGTTGCATATTCTGTTTTTCTTGCATTCCTTTTTATTCTTGGAGTACATGAAGAAAGTCACATCTCACGTTTGAAAGCTAAGCCCGGAATTTTAAATATCCCTCATATCCCTCAGTATCCCTCAGTAACTTCATTTTCTGTAGCGAACTCTCCTCTTCCGTCATAATGTGATCATCATCATGTATTGCCAATACATATATTCCAAGGAAATTATTTCTTTCTAAAATACGATATAAGTTATATAGAAAAAATGTTATGTCTTAATATACAGGCTTATTGCCTTCACAAAACCCTTATTGGTATCCTATCTTACCTGTTAAGTAAATAATTGCAGCTCTAACTTCCGCTCCGCCGTGTTAATTTGTTCAGATATAGTTGCATAAAGAAGGCTATGTGTAGAAGGTTGTGACATATTCAAAATAGAGCGTCGAGCTGTTATTAAGTTCTTCACAAAAGAAGCACTTACTCCAAATGAAATTCAACAGCGATTGGACGGTGTATATGGGGAAGCACCCCGCTCATATTCTACCATAAAAGAATGGGCCAAAGTTTTTCGAATGGGTCGAGAAAGCATTGAAGACGAAGAGCGTGCAGGTCGGCCCTTGGAGGTGCTCACTCCTGAAGGGAGAAATTATGTGGGAAGGAGAAATTATGGAAGACTGGTGGCTCAAAGTAAAAAAATAGGAGCAAGGTTGGGCCTTTCTAAAACAACAGTCCTTCGGATTATTCATGAACATTTAAATATGAATAACGTAGTGCAGGATGGGTGCCCAGACTTCTTTCCTCAGTCCAAAAGCAGCAGCTCTGCCGTGGCAACGAGAGAGAGAGGTTCTGCAAACCAATGTTAGAGGAGATGAAACTATGGTCCTCTATGATTCTTCATCCAAAAGAGGATCAATGGAGTGGCGTAAACCTGACGAAGCACCGCCTCTAAAGGCCAAGGTCACTCAGTCAACCAAGACGATCATGGCCACAATTTTTGGTACTGTGAAGGAATACGCTTCATTGACTTCAAGGAGAGGAACACCACAGTAAATGGGGAGTACTATGCTGGCCTACTGCACAGATTACGCGCTTCCATGAAAGAGAAAAGGCGAGGAAAGCTGAGTGGTGGTGTGCGCGCCCTCTTTACGACAACGCGCCTGTGCACACAGCTCTTGTTGCAAAGAAAGCGTAAAGAAATGTGACTTCAAGGAGATCTCCATCCCCCTACAGCCCAGATATAGATCCCAGTGACTATTTCCTATTCTCAGAGCTCAAGAGGAACCTTCGAGAAAGTAAATTTAAGTGTGACGAAGAAGTGATGGGTTCATGACCATTTTGCAGACAAGACAAGATTTCTGACCAATTTAAGCGGGGGGGGGGGTAAATATTAATTCAAAGACGTGGGAAATGTATTGTGATAAAGGTTAATTATACTGAAAAGCGAAATTTAGTTTTTGTTTTTATCATACCTAGAAAATGGTTACCTACCATATATATATATAGGAAAAAAAATAAAAAAAGCACGTATTAACTACACATGTTGAACATTCGCCAACATAATCACTGTGAAATTAGTACAAGTGAAGATTTCGGCATATAAAGGAGAACAATACAGTGAAATCAGAGCGTGATTTCTTGAGTGTTTTAGTGTTGGGAGAACAATTCCAGCATCTTCCGTAGGAGTATATACACTTTTTAGGAAGTACTAATGCAGCACACCTAGTAATACCACCGCGTGAGTGGACAAGGTTGATAGCTAAAGCTCGGTATGTAGATACAAACACACAACTTTTTTTTTTTTTTTTTTTAATTTTCGATTACCTGCTTTCATCAACCTTCAGTACAACTGTTTAATACTAGCAGTAACATTGGCCAGCAATAATTCAGTATTCCTTTTTGTAAAAGATAAGCTAATATCCATTCCTTACTTTGTTATTCTTTCTACATAATCATTTGATGAAGCCCATTCTTAGAATACGTCTTAATATTTCTAGGGCACCAGCTCTTCATTAGATGCATTGAAAAACCTCCATGAACTAGGGATTTACCCTTCTACAATTTCTGAATACATTTTGCAATTTCTAAATTGACCAGGAAGATATTTTCTACTTGTGCTAACTGCGTTTGTAACGTTGGAGAACGCTTGGGACCCATTTTTGGGAGATCCCAGGTTCATATCTCTTGGAGATGGCCATCCTGATTTTAGGTTTCTTTTCGTGGTATTCCTTGGTCCCTTAGAAGAATGCTGGGACGGATATTTACTTACAAAGAATTTTCCTGTACCGCATTCCCTCTGTGTCATGTCCTAGTTCGTCGTTTCAGGGTTGTCGGTGAGCGGTGTGCAGTGGTGGAATTGCTCATTGGAAAAGCTGCCTTGTGGTCGAACTTCTTGGAGGGGGGTTCAGCTGGTGTCGTAACAGATCAACAAAAGATAAGAAATCAGGGAACGTTAAGTGACCTCACATGCATTGGTACCTGCCTCGCTTCCTTCAGGAAGTTCAGTAGGATGCAAAAGATCCTTGCTGGGCTTTCGTGTATGAAATCCTTTGTTGTCTCACCTAATTTACTATAATCCAACTATCGCAGATGCTCTTATTATTTCTTCCGCTTATTACATAATTGATTCCATGTCTTAGGGAACATAGAGCTATTTATGTGTTTTATATTTGGATAATTACGTTACATTTCTCTCCATTTTCCATTGCCTTCTAAAGATCAAACTCTAAGTTGGAAATAACTCACCACATTGTTGTTGCTAATTTTTTTTAAATAGAAGTTGAACTTCTAAAGTTGGACATACTGAGTATGCTGTAGTTACTGCATTACTGTAAATGGAATCCTATCTAAATATCTCTAAAATCGGACATAGAGTTCTTACTTTGCAATACAAAATTAGAAGTGGAATGCAATTGCTAATGAAGGCACACTAGTAATAAAGAAAATTACTAAGAAAGCTATTTCTTCACCTATTAAAATCGAACATTAGCGAAATAGCTCTGCACTGTATAAAAAAGTCCAGGTCCTTAGTCATGTATGACTAAGCGAATTCCTTAGCAAGTAGAATATCTTTATAAAATGAATATAAAAACCAAATTATGATCTTATTAGTTAATTAAATGAGTTATGGCATTACTGTGTGTTAATTACCATGACAAACTCTAGGCTAACAATATAAGAAAAACTGAACTATAATACATTACTTAACTGGGTTTGTCTGTTTTTTCCTTCAAAATCACTTAATATATATAGTGAAGTTACCGTAATTTTCAAAATGGGAACAAAATTAGAATTTTGAAATCTATAAGTATTATAAAATAGAAATTTCTCAAATTTTCAGAAACTATTTTTATTTTATTATATGAAATATGCTGACTTTCATTCCGGAAAAAACAAATACGGGTGCCGCAAGAGCGATGTTTAAATTTTGGATTTCAATCATTCATTCATAATCATTCATTCATTATTCATTCCTAATAATCTGATTTCAATGAGTTTCAGAAAATACTTTTCTTATTTTATTGCAATGGTATATACCAAGTTTTCTTAAAAAAAAATTAAAATTGCGGTCGCTAGAGCGATTTATAAATTTTGCTTTAACTTCGCTGTTTAAATTTCGGTTTTCAGGGTGTACTGTCACTCCTGATGGCCTGATTTCTCTCATTTTCAGAAATTATTTTTCTTATTTAGGTAAAGCCCCACTCCTAATTGTCTTAATTCAGTGATTTTATGGAAATATTTTTACTAATTTATTTTATTGGTATAATACCGAGTTTTGTTGAGAAAAAAGGAAAATCGCGGCGGCTAGAGGTATTTTTAAAATTTTGCTTTAGGTTAATCTCCATCCACAATGGTTCAATTTTGAACGAACATGGCAAATCGTTTGTTAATTCATCATTATAGGCCGAGTTTCGTTGAGAACAAATAAAAATTGCGGGCGCTAGAGCGTTAAAACACACAAACACACACGATTTCCATTGTCATGTTCGGTCCTGGTAGCCTAGATCAATGGAAATTTGAAAATATTTTTCGCTAAGTGAAAATGTAGTCCCTAGAACTATTTATTCTCACTTAGCAGATTATACCAGAGAATGTCGAAGGAAAAGCAACAAACATGAAAAACGATTTCTTATAAAAATATCGATAACAATACACTCATATTTCAATATCATCTCTTCTTTCGCGCTAGCTGCCAAGGTGAAAATGGAGAGGGTTACAGGAGACAAACAAGCCTGTCAAAAACAGAAAATACATTTTTATCTTATGACAGCTATAATAGTTTGGCCTGGTAGAATTTCAAGTCTGATATCCTGCACAAATGTTTGAGCGTATCAGGCGATTCCCTTATTGATTTGCCTGCATTTGTATACTGTATACTGAAGATACAAAATTGTGTTACCTCTAATCCTATAGTGTATTTTTTAATGTTACACTTTGCACCACAATGGCTGCACCACTGGGATGCTGTGACTTCGGATCCGAGTTCCAATCTGGTTGACATAATGATTTCGCCCCCCCCCCCGCTTCTTGGATTTCTTCCGGTTTTTTTTGGTCCCTGGATTCGCCTGTACAACGTCGAGGTATATAGCAGATTAGAAGCCGTGTAACAGATCCTCACACCCACGCCTGCCCAAGAATAAATGCCTTTAGATTATGTATATATATATATACACCTTATAGTAGCAAACTGGGACACTTAAAGTTACGGAAATATATTCACGGCTACCTGAACGTTTGACTCTTTGACTATAGGAAAAAGGTTGACTTTTGTCATCTTTTGTGTTTCTTCTGCTGGTAATGGCTAGAGCGATGGGTAACAAAGCTAAGTGCATGCAGGTGGCCGAAAAAAAGATCCTTTCGTATCTGAGTTGCTGAAGATGCTTCAAAATTTGTTGAAAGTAGAAGGGGGAGCAGGTGTCGGCGATAACGTCGTCACTATGTTGAGGAACTCTCCAATAAAGGACCAGGAAGGCGATAGATTTAAAATATGCGCGTTTGGCAGCTCAAGAGCTCACCAATTATACTTAAATATTTCAAAGACTCAGGAAAATAGTGGGCGCTGTACTAAAGATCCCACGTGAGGCTTTGAAATCAGGTGGCGACGTTTGGTTTTCATATATCTATACGGAGAAATAATCTACCAAAAAGGCACGTTTCGTTTTTCTACCAGACAGTATTTACCAGAAGGCAGCCGCGGTTCCGATCAGGAGGTTGTGGCAGTACAACGCATTACCAGAAACGTTTTTACCAGAGTGCTTTACCAGGAGCAGTAGACGAGAGGCACACAGATGCAGCATATTTATCACGCGTCATCAAGGTCATAGAGATAATGAACCAGGGGCCGATAACTGGTGTAGTGCGATTAAACATTTCAATGCGTTTAAAATGAAGCAAGGTCATGTGATTTAAACCTCCCCTCTCCATCTCCCTCCTCCCGTGACCAATAAAAACACGAAAGACGACTTAGGCCCCTGAACGACCCGGGGTATGAAGTAGGACACTCGGTCCAACGACAACATTAACATCTACACATAGAAACCGTTTCAATTGGGCACATCCAACGTGTGGCGACATGGTCAATATATCCCAGTAAAAACCTGCTTCAGCCGCTAGTACGTTGAAGAATTTTAGAATGGTGTCTTCCTGGCTTTATCTTTTAATGTTATTATAATTGTGTCACACATTATAACCTGAATGTTTCCCCCCATATTTTGTTAACTTATACTACAATGGAAATAAAGTAATTGTTCTCTTGTCAATAATTTATTTTTTCTTCTATTAGACACTTTATACAGAAAGCAATCGCAATGATTTCCATTGTTCATATACTTAAATTATCGTGGCGAATTATTTTGTGTAATACATGGTGAGGGATCGAAAAATAGGCACCTTAAAAGTAGAAACAACTGGTGTCAGAGGCTTCTTTGTGATACTGCAAGCGTGAGTTTCTAAGTTAAAGTGCGTTTATGGTTAGTCAAGATGACTGAAAATGCAATAGTTTATCTTAAACAAATAATTTATTCTCTTAAATAAATGACAGAATATTAATTAACTCCAGTCAAATACAGAAATAGTTCATCAAACTTAATCAATTAGTTTTATTTTCACGAAGACCTGTGCACTGAGTGACAATGCAGCCTGATCGTGACCTCGCTTCACTTAATGGCACTGGTCTATGTTGACAGACTCTGAACACACGTTACATCGCAACATAGCTATGTTTTTGATCCAGATTTTGCTTTCCGGATTCTTGAATGAAGTATATATTGAATGCAATTGAGAAGTGCTCCGTCTTTTTTATACAGAGCTTTGTTGAATTAATATAAGTATTCCTCAATTGTCTAAGAATGTTAACTATACAAAAATTATTACTAATCTTCAACGTAATAATATCTTGTTACAAAGCTCTACTGACTGTATGAACTCAGAGGCGGCTAGCCTACATATAGTGATGTCACTACATAGTCAAGTCGCTATAACAGAGGCGTAATTAGCGTGTTGACATATGATATTAACTACAGTTTTCAGCTATTCATGTACTAAATCATATTAAAATTCTTCTGGGTTCAGAGTGTCTCGACAGAATTTCAGAAGGTTTAGAAGTCGGAATAAATTGCATTAAGATAAATCTTTTCAAAACTAGAATGATATTTTTATGTTATTGACATTTATTTTTTAATTATTTTTTTACACATTAACTGCGCTCTTAAAACCAAGGTCTGCACTCATAAAACCAGTAAACGTTCTGTTCTTTCTAGCTGTAAGTGTTTGCTTTTGTACTCGCATGTTTCTTGTTTCCTGGCAAAAAGAAATTACTGCAGTACGTGGCAGGAACAGTTGGGATTAAGGGGCAACACACACGTAGGCGGCGCAATACGAGATCCCGCAATTTAGTGACCAACGTGAGGAGAAAGGATGCACGTGGGATGCGGTTCGTTTTTATGCGAGCTTGTCATGAATGCAAGGTAATCCTCATATATCACAGCCTCCATCCCTCGTGTGGAATGGGGTTCATCCCAGCAACCAAAAAGATTTTTAAACAAAGCCATTCTCATATCCAGTTCCATAGCTGCCCGTCGGAATTATACGTCAGTGAAACCGCGATATAACGCTCCTTAAGTGTCAGAGAACTGCGCCAGCGGTACCAATTAATTTTTATCTAATATTTCTTCTTCCTTTAGATTTGTATTAAAAACAATTTATTCTGCTTTTAGAACATATATTTGGACGTAATTTTTGCAGTTTATTCAGTATTTATTGTGCGTTCTGTTTTCTAATATCAACACTTTTGTGATTTAGTAGTACTTATTATAATTCAGTTCATCTGATATTATGATCCAGCATTTACGCAGATATTTTCAATGTGATATGATATTTGAAATGCCAAAGAATTGCATTCACATTCTCTCACCAATTTTGCTTTGTTTGTTCTTACATATTAACTAAAATATTTTTCATGTTATTAATTAGATGTTCTATTCCATGTTAGAGTTTCATCATCAGATGAGATATAACAGCCTACAATTTTACTGTAAAGGGGCACGGGAGTGAGTTTTTGACTAAAATCGGTGAAAAAATTGAAAGTTTTTTTCTGCAAATGGTTTCTAGAACCCATTAGGCAACTACAAATAGTCAACATTTGCATGTCCCCCATCCCTTCCAGTTCTACAACTGTTTAGAGAACTCTGCCTGCCACTCTCCCTTAGTACAGAAGCATGTGGATGAGATACACAACTGCAATGTCTAATGGAGACGCAAGGACCCATCAGCACCTAAATGAAGCGGCGGTATATGATGCTGATGTGGAAATTGTGAAGGAAGAATGTGTCAATCATGTAGCAAACAGCATGACTTTCCTCAAGCTAAAGAAAAACGCTATTGACACTAGATTGGGTGATCGTGGCCGTGGTAAGTTGAAGTTACAACCTACAAAAAAACTAACCAGCTACTACAGACAGGTCGTCCAGAAGTAATGTCATGAAAAATAACATATATGTTACACCTTACCATTCAGATTAACAAACTAGAAGCCAGAACATCCGAATAGCCCCAAAGGGACAGACCCTTGCTGTTTCTATAACAGCACAGCTCTCAGTGAGTCTCCCCATCTACCAGAGACGAGCTTGTACTGAAATACTGGCATGCTGTGCTCGTGGAGTGACACAAAATTTAAACGAAAGTGTTCACTCACTCATTTGGAAAATCTGTCCCAAACATTTTTTATTTCTAAAAAGCGACTAGAAATTAGGACATTAAACGATGTTTCTGTTTTTAATATGGGCTGAGAAGCTGCTGAGAAGCTGGTGTCTGTGGTAAGGGGTAAGGAATGTTCGGCAGCTGCTTCAGATCAGTAAGATCAGGAATACTACTCGAGTCTACGAGAGCAGGAGGTCAGCTGCCACAAGCAGGAAAGCTCCCTCAGGTTGAAAAAGTAGCACAACAGCAGCACAAAAGTATTGACACAATTCACTCTTTCCCAACATACCTTTTTATTAAAACGTTCTCAAAATTGCATTTTCGTACTTTCAAAATGCCCCAACCGCCTCAGTTTTTGTTAAATTCAATTTAAATTTCCCCAGAATTTGCAAAAGTATCCATTATAATATTCTACCAGACAAAATACATGCTAACACCAATAATAATTAAACAAATGCCTATGAAAATGCTTAATTTTAAACATCGCTACTGTTTATATATTTTAAAAAATATCACATTTTACTACTAAAATTCATTAAAATATCTCTTGGTACATTTTTTGTATTTGGTACAAAGCTCCAATTGCAAAAATGCCAACCAATTTTCTCAACTCATGAAAAACTTGGCACATTTTGATGCGACGTATTTTCGTAATAAAACATAAAATAATTTATGGATCGCAAAATATTTATACAATTTGAATGACATTTGGTATACTATGCATATTAATTTAACAGCAATGCAATCCCTGTAATTTGTTTTAGAAAAATCCATATAAAAATGTTGAATTTTGAAAATTCATTTCTAGTGTCCCTTACTCTAATGAATTTATGTATAGTATTCCAATAATATTGTTTGAGTACTAATAATGAACGTTAGTTTGCTTAAAAAGAATTACCAACACTAATATGGAAGAACAGAGTGTTTTAACATAAATTTCAGCAGTGCCATCAACATAAACTGAGCAAAAACGTTTCATGTTTAAATGTTGTACCTTTTCTCTACCGTTTCATGTTTTCTGAACTAAGTGCAATTAATGTATGGAGTAGAATTTAGTTTAATATTTTATGGTGAAATTGTTTAAATGTTGATAGTGAATTCGTGGGTTTCTCCTTATGGAGTACATTTAGTTAGGCAGTTCATGCAAGAATATCATTATAATACATCCAAGGCATTAACTCATCTTTGCAAAAGTTTGAATATATGCACTTTCTACATCGCCTGCTTCAAGCACAGATCACAGTATTCTAAAATGCATCTTGATCCAACATGTTTCACATGAATTGTCCTTCTCATTTGGCACTTGCAGCGGATTTGTTTATAAGATGTGATGAATGATTAATTAATTTCCATGTTGAAGTTCTAATTTGCGGTGGTTATTATAAGAATGGTGGGAATGATTAATTAATTTTGATTTAAATTGGAGGGAATCTGATGTTTACTGTTGGTGTTGAATGTCACTGCCAACTTGAATGTCTGCGCGTTGAACCCTCCTGCTGCCGCAATCACAGAGTGTTCTCTCAGGGTTGCTGGCATTACATCAAGGCTTTTTCGAGAAAGTTTCCATGGGAGGAAGAAGATGTCAATTAAGGCTTCACAAATGACAATACTGTTCCACTTCATTGTTAATTTTATTATTCACTTTTCTGTAGCAACACTTCCATATCATTAGCAAGGGGCTGGGAGATTTTCAAATATTTCCTGACACCGTAACTCACAAATTCTCTAGTCGTTCGCATATACATATAATCTAGCTAGGTTGGAAAGATTGGTGTCCGCTGCTTGCAATAAAAAGTATTATTTACAGGATGTCTTTCAACCAGTTTCTCGTCATCGCTTTGAATATACAAAATTACGCTTGTTCCATCTTCCACCAAACAAATTACACCATTGATATACTCTAACCAAATTGAGCTTTACTGTTCCAGTTCTCAAGTTATATTTCTCACTATGTTAATTGAACTGCCCTATCTCGCTTCCCGAAGCAAAGTGTTTCTTAACTTTCCGAAGCGATCCTTCCTGAGTCGTTTCCCCAAGCGAACTGTGTGAAAAAACCTTCAATTATGCGTTTAATAGACTTTCTACACGTCTTCCACGAGAATTATAATTCTAGAACATTGCAGACGCATTACCAGATTTCCTTCTTGATTGGCTTAATCTCCTGCCGCTGGAAGTTTCTCGGAGAAACATTTTGAAATACGAGTACCTATTGGCTAGGCTTAATTCATTGTTCGTTAGCTAGAGACGTTTTACGAGAGCGAAAATGTCTCTTTTTAAGTGACGGCTACCCAAGGTGAAAGCTATTCACCACCGTTTTTTTTCCAAGGTCTTATTTTACGGAGATAAAAAGAAAGGTTCCCTTGTTATTGAATAAATGACCTTGCTCATGGCACCACGAAGTCGCTTCTTTGTGTTGCATGAAAATTTTATCTTTACAACAGAGATTTCTATTTTTTTGAGTAAACTACATAATTCTATATAAATGCATCATAAAATATTTATCTATGGAAATTAATTAATTAAACAGGATTAAATCTTGAATTAGATAATTAGTTATACTGGATTAAATCTGAATGCTCCGTTACACGCTAAGGCACGGGGCAAGTCTTGGCCTGCCGCGGCGACCTCTGCATCCTCTATGATTTCATTCATAGAGGGCAATATTGCAGGTAGGCGTGTGATCAGCACACGGTCCCCTATCACGCGGCTTTCGTGATGCAAGAACCCCACCTCTTCATCAGGCAGCTTCCCAATTGTTATTATGATGTTGTATAGGCCCCCCTAACTTAGGAAAATTCCTAATTAAGTACCGGCAATGGAACCCGGGCTTCTCGGCCAACAGTTAGCAACGCTAACCACTAAACCAAGGTGGTCGTCTAATCTATAATAAAATAATATAGTAATTCGCATCAGGTTAGGACAAGCTAGGCAAAGGTTTGAGTAGATTTCCTATTAGACATAAGATATCAAGTTGCATGTGATACGAAATAAAACTGACTCTAAGAGCTTAAATCAATTTCTTTTCAATTTTTATTCAGAAGAAGTGAAAAATAAAGAATAAAATTTATTTAATCTGTCAAAGAGAGCTTACAGTGAATTTTGTTCCAGTAACGCTTATTGAAAAAAGGACTGTTAAAAAAAAGCATTTGGTTTTTATACATTCAAGCGCAGTAGTTTCCCTAACGATTCGCGCATTCAGAGAACAATGGCATTCGATACACTCTAGCCCAACTGTAATTTCAAATTACTGAGCAGGAGATTGGCAGCCGTGGTTAGTGGTATTTATGATACTATCCATTGCTGGCTACCATTTTAGAGAGAGAGAGAGTAGGTTTTTGCGGTGCAGTCATGTTTTGCATTCTTTCCTACTCTGACAATAAAGTTCTGTGGGAAATACCCCGCAAAAACAGAACACACTGGCCGCGATGCGCATGCTTTGATTGTAAACTAGAACACATTCTTTCCATTAACACCGGCCGCTCAAAAAAATGAGACTCTGCACATAAGTATTTGGACTGCCCCTAGCTGTTATCTCGTTTTGGAAACCATCCAAAGCGTGGAATACGGTTCTTAAATTATTGCAAAAAGAAGAGAAAACCGGATTGCTCTGCTGTGATTTGTTCCATTTCTAGTACCAGACGAAAGCAGCGCTGTTTGGGGAACAGTGAGGAGGGTGGGTTGTGCAATTGCTTTTAAATTAATTGGAAAAGATTCTCTTTATTGCTGGTTTTTGTCACTAGGAGTGTTTCAGCCTTCCTGTTTGTTAATTCAGTAGCAACTTACTACTATACGTTTTTTATTACGTTATTGCATGACTTACAAATATCAACAAGTGTATGGCTATTCTACATTCGTCAGTACTCAAGGTCACTTCTATAGCAACTCAGTAAACGCTATGTCAGCATAATCGTTTACTTCTTTTAAATAACCAGTTGAATTATTTAATGTTTAACAACGACTTCATAATTTAAAAAAATCATTATTTTAAATAGAACATAATTTAACATTTAAATGTAATATAACAAGGCTCCACGTCGATTGAAATACGAATATGTTACTACAGGTATTGGCCCGCGGGCCGCATGCAGCCCCTCCCGCCTACACATAAACTATTTAATGTTTGTATTTTACTGCGAAAGCCTCGACCTATCTAGTCAACGTGATATCTGACACCTATTTGAAGGCACGAATACCACTTAAGGCATATGTCCTTTATTGGTGGATTCACTACAGCTTTTCAACTTTGCGATGTTTTATCAAACTTCAAATAGTTGTAATAATTCTTTTTTTTTATTGATTTATTAATGGACGCTCTTTAACATCTCAGGTCATCAGCGTCCCATTCAATTCAGGGCGTGAAACGGCCGACAAATTTTGCTCAGAGGCCTCTCTTTCAGGCTTGGGGTTCTTTTTCGTACCGTAAATGTACGACACGGGTTTACTTCCCCTCCGAAGGAAGTCATACTTAGGATTTTTACGCCCGAAAAAATCCATCTGTCCTGGCCGGGTTCGAACCCACGATCTTGGGTGTAGGAGGCAAGTATGGTATCCATTACACCACCAGGACCAACTTGTAATAATTCCAAGATAAAGCATGGAAAAAAAAAAAAAGATTTGCAATACCCCTGTAATTAAATGAAAATGCCACTTTATATTATGAATTAATCTCAATGGATCTATGGCTCGTACTGCAACTAATCATTGTTGTTGTTTTTACCATGACTATGACATAAACACATTAAATTTAATGTTGATTGACATGGTAAAGTTGAGGAAACGGATAGTGTCTTAGATATGAACAATGGACTGTAAGCATATTCATGAACATGAACGAGTGAAGGGAAACATTTCACAGAAATCTCCGCTAGCAATCCTTGATGTATTACAATAGATCTATTTAATAACTTCTAAACTGTTCGCATTCAATTCTTATTTCAATTCTTAGAATGAAACCCCAAAACAGAAGAGAAGAACAGAGTACTTGTTAACCTCCCAGTGGTTTGCTGCTGGAATACCCAGAAGACAGGAATTCAACCACTATTTTCAATTATTTTAACACGAGGGAGCGCTTTCTCTGTATCATCTTCTTCATTCCCTCTCTTATTATGTTAAATTCATTAATTACATCCTCTCCTATTCATTAACCATATGTTTATCTACATTTTTTATTTGGCGTCCTTCTCCAACATTCTCTTTGCAAACTATTTCTCTGTGTCCAAAAATCTCCCATTCCATTTATCTGCAGTTGGCATTTAATATTGTTCATACCACAATAGCAATCCTGTAATTCTACTGATAGAGAAAACAGAATTGAAATATTGTTGAGTCAGAACAAAAGATTTCCCACCCCTTTCGGAATTTCGTACCCCCTTAGAGGATGAAATTGAGGAATAGTAGGGGCTGTGCTATATAGCCAAAGTTTCCATGATAGTGCAATTTGAACACTCAAATCAAAAGGCAACAAAAGTTCATACATTTTAAAGTGGTTATAATGCTTTTGTTGGATATTAAGTATGCCATGTGCTAAATATATTCAAATTAAGCACAGGTTTTTGTATAGAGAAAACCCGCCTGCAACGATCTTTATTCATACACAACAGGTTGGCCCTTATTTTTAAATTTTCTAAGAGTTTATCCTCCACCCCTCTATTTTGGTCCAGAAAAAAAAAATGCAAACTTTCAGTTCAATCGGACAACTGCTTGGCGACTATAATATTCCCTATCATTTAAATGCTCTTCCAGACAACTCCAGCAAATGTTTAAAAACCATTATAATAAAATTTACCAAAACTTAATTGAGAAAATTCCTGGAATAACATGATAAATTTCAGAACTAATAATTATTAATGCGTACACTTTCTATACTTTTATTTACAACAATAATTTAATAGAATCAAAACATTGTGTGAATGTGCGAACATTGAACATTATTTTTTTCTTAAGAGAAGCTTTAGTAACTTTTGGGTATTTTTACGTTCTATGTAAAAAAATTGTTTCTCCGTTTCATCTTTGGTGAGAACTTTTTTTTAATGGTGTTTAACGCCCGTTTTTACTACTGAGGCACCAGCAGGCCTCGGACACTGATGATACATGAGATGAAATGATATATTGGGAAAGGCCTAAGTTTAGGGTGCCTCCCCGGCATTTGCCATTTATGAGGACTGAGGAAAACATGGAAAAAATCTTGGTCAGGGAGGATGGTTCAGGGGGGAATCGAATCCCAGACCTACTGCTCATGAGTCCATGCCTTAAAGACTTCGGCCACCCATGGCGGTTTTTTGTGAGAAAGTTATTGTAATCCTGACCGAGTTTTACTCCTCTTTCTGCAATGTCATTACAACTATCTTTTCAAGTTTTTCAATTCCACTTTTGTAATCATCCTTCCAAGTCGAAGGTTTTTTGCTGAGGAAATCGGTGCTGATGGAAAATGTTGTACCAGGAGTTAAAAAAAAAAAAAAAAAAAAAAAAAAAAACAACAACAACGATGTTTGTACAGGATGAAATTTCTGCAGAATGGACCTCTTCATTTGAGTTTCTTATTTTTCCTCTTCTACACCTTTATGTGCTACCAGTATAACTTCAGCCATATTTTACTTAATTGCTGTTAGAACATTGTCAGCAAAAGCGTATAGAGTCACAGTTTCGGAAACTATCAGAGATGGTTGCAAAATTTATTGCAGCAGCTTTACTGATTTCTGTATCAGTACTCTGATAATTTTTGACTAGAAATGCAGGCAATGAAAAAGAAAAAAGATATTATTTTGTGCAAATTATGGACTATCATTTTGAAAAAAATATTTAGATGTTTAGGATAGATGACAGAGGAACTTTCACTGTCGTCACCCCACCACCACCATCACTGCCTTGGCTGCTTGATGTAGCAAGCTGAGGAATAGCAAAATGTTCCACTTTTTCATAAGTTCTGGAAGTTTCCATGCATTCGCTTTAGTGCTCCTTTCTTCTTTGTGTTTTAGTTTTTGACCTACACCAACCTTGCAGCCTGGTCGTCCTTTTTGGTGCTGAAGCATTAAAAACTCTTATCCTCTTCATTTGTCATCTATCTGGAAGCATCTGAATGAGATAAGTCATAGAGATCGTCCATAATTTCCACAAAAATGATCTCTCTTTTTGTATTTTTTTTTATTTTGTTCTATTTCCTTGACTGCAGTTATAGTCAACATTTTCTGTAAATCTTTGCATTCATCATAGTGCTTGAATAACTTATGAACATAGTAGTCAGTTCTTCTAGTAGGAATTCGTGCTTTCTGCCAAATAATGGAAACCTCTTGAATCACCAATGCTATACTTTTCTTTGCTGTAAGATTTATAACAATTGGAGATGTAGCTAACAAGAGTAACATAAACAATCTTTCCTTGACTTGTGTAGCAAACTTCTTGAAGAAGTTGACGCCTTTTTAAACGCATAGGAAAAACAAATTATGCAAGTCACTTTACCAGCATGGACAGTTGGGCAACACAAACAATAGTTCCGAAACAATATTTGAAAAATCACTCGTCAAAGATATCATATCTTTAGTTACAAACAGCTATGAAGCATATAAAATAATAATAATAATAATATATTTATCTAATAATATTATAAAAATTACATTCCGGGCTAAAACCTTCATGGTCGATGAGGATCTCATAGTTGAAAATTTGCACATATCTTTTTTTTTTTTTTTGATTGTAACAAGATAAGCGGGTGGAAGCAGCAAATTTTAACTTGCGGAAAATTACCTTCATCTAAGGGCCACCCCTAATATACAATACTGTATTACTTTTTTTCGTTTATTGACCTTCGGCGTGTATCACCTATCAATGCAGACTAAACATTGGGTTACTTGATGAAACTTTTAGCTTAATCTGAGTTAATCACAAAATGTATTTTAGGTTTTTATTGCTTTCGTGTACTCTACCATTCCCTTGAATTTACCTGGTTATTTCATTTACGTCTTGTGTGTCTACTTGCGAGAGACCTGATTTAGTTTTTATTATCAGTCGATTTATTGTTCATCATCGAGACCACAGCCACACGGAAGGCACAGGATTTTGAACAGAAGGTCTGCCAGGACTGTTCTCCCTGACTGGGGAGCTTTTCAGGTTTTCTTTGGTCTTCATCAATATCAAATGTCGGGAAGGTACTCTAAACTTAGACTTGAAACTTTTCCTTTCCAGAAAAATCCCTTTCCTCATTTATAATTGCATCTCATGCATTATCAATGTTCTCTCCTGTGAGGCCTCCATGGTGTTAAACACTATTAAAAATGGACAACACTCTCTCACTCTTGGATTTTGTGTCTGTGAGGCGACCGTTTCCTTCGTGTAGTGGTCAGGGTTCGAGCTCCTGATAC
This sequence comes from Metallyticus violacea, assembly GCA_030762175.1. Classification (NCBI taxonomy): domain Eukaryota; kingdom Metazoa; phylum Arthropoda; class Insecta; order Mantodea; family Metallyticidae; genus Metallyticus; species Metallyticus violacea. The sequence goes on from CM060831.1 coordinate 129,806,872, forward strand.
GATCCCTGTACTGGCTGAGACGTTTTCTAAGTTAGAGAACCACACGCCTCATGAGGACAATAAAATTCAGAGAGCTCTAGCATCCTTCGGTCTCGAAACACGATTGATTAGCGACCGCCAGGCTATTGGTACGCTGATCACTGCCTCTTTGTGGTAAAAGCTCTTTGTGATTTAAGTGAGTTGTTATTTATATATTTGAGAGCATAGACCAGCGTTCCTGCCACTTTTCAAAGACATTATTTGTCAGGTCGTTTAGAATCGCCTCCACAGCCTTCACCTCTACTTCTGATAATGGAAAATGCCTCCCACAAAGTTGTTCCTTCAATAGGGAGGAGGGGAAGAATCACAACGGACTTAATCTAGCCTATAGGGATGGTGAAGGACACATTTCAGATACTTTTGTGAGATATTCGGCAAAAACATTTGCAATATGCGGCCGTGCATTATCATGGTGTTCAGCTTGTTGCTGGAAAATTTGGCTTAAGTGTATTGTATGGACTAGCAGAAATTTCAGGGCATCTCTGTAGTATTGTCCAGTTGTGTGTGCATGTACGATTTAACCCATACTTTGAATGTAGAAAAGTGAGATGACAATATTTTTCCCCATCAGAAGCAATCACCTCTGCTGCTTTTAGTGTTACTGATGATGGGGATTTTCACACAGAGCTTTGCTGTTTTATCCCAGAATCAAAATGATGTAAACATCAGCAAGAATTACCTTTAAATGAAACTTTGCATCTCCCTTCAACCGCATGGAAACCTGCACGGGCGCGTCCTTTTGTTTGGAAAGCCACAGTCTTGGAATCCACCGTGCACAAGCACGTCTCATGTACAACTTTTCCGTTTCCAGCGTTTTGGTTTCACCCAGTGTAATTTTCAGAAAGTATTCTAATGTTATTCCATATGCTCTCTATCAATGACAGGAGCGGTGGCGTTTTCTTCCGTTAGAGCACAAACTGGAGCACTATACGGGGCACCATGCTTTAAAATTTATTTACTCCCCAGAGTAAACTCTTCATAGGTCTGCAACATACCTCAACAGAAGATTTGTTGGGACGGAAGCATTTTGTTGATCCTCTATTTTGCTGCAGGCGGAACTAAACATATTTCAACTTGCAAACCTCTCACAGTTGCTGACAATGAAATTCACACTACGTGTGCATTGAGCATTAAGCCAACAAAATATTGTAAAGTGAAATTTTACCGCGAGAAATTATGTGTGTAAAAATTGTGATAATTCCTCATAACAGATCAAAATTAAACGGTTTTACATTGCGTTGACAGTTTTGGGAAAAAAAAAAAAAAAACAGCCATGTAGATGTGGTTTATAAAAGATATTAATGGAAATGTTCTAGTGCCAGCAACGTAGAGACTGTACGCTATCGACACTCCATGAAATTAACTGCGTTATTTAGTAGGAGTTTAGCAATTCTGAACGGTAACAAAAAATACGCGAGTAGTGGAATACAATAGCCCAATTTCCTGAAAAATACAGCACAGTAGATCATCACAGCAACTTCTGAATCGTCCCCGGAGAGCATCGAACCTGTTCCAATGATACCAATGATCTTTCTTTAATTGGTTTAATGTGTTTGGAACTATACGAAATCCTCTTTAGTAATGTTTTGTTAAATCAAAAGATGATGTAGATTTAATACGAAACATTCATTCATTTCGCGAGACGATTATGACAATTCAGGGCAAGTGATACCACTTTGATACAACTTCATTTATACTGAGTGAGAAAGATTTGACGCAACCGCGGGACCGGTCGGCAGCGTTATGCGGCTATGTCGGCGAAGGTGGGGAGTATATTTCGCCTCCGCTGCGCAAGACTTCAGTGTGAGTTGATATCTTGCGCAGGTAGCACGTGTTTGTTAGGCGACGTAATACAGTGTATTGACTGAAAGTGAAATGGGGCAATACAATATTCTATTCCCCAAAGAATATTCATGTATGATTCATACGTGCGTACAGAATCAGCGCGTGCTGTAGGATAATATTTCAAGAGGAATTTTCTGATTCCCCGATATAACCCCATGCGATTTGTATATCTGGAGGTGTATTAAAAGAGAAAGTGTACAAAACAAATCCGCACACTGTAGATGAACTTAAAACTAACATTCGTCAAGAAATTGCTGCCATTTCTCAGAGGGAACTGCAGAGTGTAATGAGCAATTGCCTAAGCAGGTGTCAAAAATGCTTGAACAACGAAGGGAGGCAGTTCTAGCATCTCCTTGTTTAATATATACGTGAGTAATTTACTTTTATTTTTAAGTGTTTATGTTATGAATGTTAGAAATAACTTACGCAACAAACGGTACTATATTTACTGCGAACTTCTTATTACCCGCACCGCCTACACACCAGTCAGCCTCGCCGGCCGGCCGCACGCCACAAAACCGGTTGCGTGAAGGATCGTTCGCCCCGTAGAATAAGAAGGCAGGATAGCAAAAGGGAGGAGTGAAAGAGATAAACAAATGCCTTAAGGAATGAAAGCGACGATGAACTAACATAAAAGTCCGAAAAGTGATTGCACTCAACGATCCAGAGTTTTCGATGGTCCTGAAAGTCATTCGCAGCACTCCACCAAACGTTCCATTTATAAAAGCCCGCATTTTCACACTTGAGTCTCTACTGCCCCTCCATTGTGTTTCAGAAGGACGGGGCAAAGCCGACCTAATTCTGTCTCTGGTTTGCACCTTGCAAATGACGCTTTCTGTGTAATGGAGAAGGGAGAAACTAATTGATTCGCTCCCTCCCGTTCCACCAGAGTGGAGAACCAATTCGATAGTCCCTTAATGGAGGACTTCGTGTATGTGTCCACGTTCAATTCGAAAAGATCCTGTCTTTGCTAAAGGTTTTATTTCATCAAAGGCGGATCGTGGAGTGGCAATGCCCAAATTAATGAACACTTCGCGAAATCACGCTTTTGCGTTTTCCGTCCTGTCTCCTTGTGCCAATGGGAGGACTCGAGAGGATGCTAATAAACCCTCCTTTTTCTTTGTTCCGTTTACGAGAACAGCTTGTTAAGTAAATAAATGAGCCCACAGCGTCGCTTTTTGGACAAAAGATTCATCCAGATATAGCTCTGTCTATCTCATTAATCACAAAAGTTCTAGTTTACACCTGTGCCCCTTTATCATTTTTTAAAATAATGTTTAACGCTCGTTTTCACCACTGAGGAACCACAGGCGGTGGACACTGATGATACACGAGATGAAATGATATATTGGAGAAGGATTTTTTAAGGAAGGAAATGTTTCAGGCCTAAGTTTAGGGCACCTACCCGGCATTTGCCATTTATGAGGACTGAGGAAAACCTCAGTCAGGAAGGACGGTCCTGGCGGGATTAGAAATGCACTCCTCCGGGCCTTAACGACCTTGGCCACACATAGCGATTTATCATACGTGGATTAGATTTAAAATTAATATGTTTCTAGAATCTCTTAGACACTTTTCTGCTAGCGTGCCAAATGGAATTCGTGCTGTTGAACAGTCCGTAATAAGTATGACTTCATTTGGAAGGAAAGTAAAGCCATGGGTCCCATGTCCTAGATTTACGGCACGTAAAAGAACCACAAGACTGAAAGAAGAGGCCTCTGAGCAAAATATATCGGCCGTTTCATGCCCTGAATTGAATGGGACGCTGATGACCTGAGATGTTAAAGAACGTCCATAAATGAACCAAATAAATAAAAAAGTCTATTGAACTCGCTCCTATGTCAGTATTCTGTAAACGCAGCGTCTTTAATTAAGCAAATAAAATAACCCTGATCTTGAACAGATGAACGTCTAAAATATTTCGTTAAACAACTGTTAAATGTTTCGCCATTATACATAGGGAGTGCATCTGTAGATAAAGATATTCTAAAGCATTCCCTTAGTGTGTGCGTTTAATGAAAAATTACCTCACATATCACGCATCGGTCCCACGTATAGGAGAGCCTGGACAAAACACAAGCAAATCGCCTCATACAATTCACCGCTGATCATGCATTGTCCCTGCACCCACACAAGACTGGATTTTGGTGTACAGTTTCGGCAAGCCGAATAAGTGGATCGCTTAACAATCCAAGTCGCTTCCTTACCAGATGCCGAGGCAGAAACCTCTGTTTTGTTGTTGTTGTTTTTTTAAATACAGCTAGCCGTTTGTGCTTATGCCCCCATGGGGGCATCTCTGAGAGGAAGGGCTGAGATGAGTTCAACGTGAACGGTCAATGGAGATACCTCGGGAGATGTCAAAAGCGACAAAATGTGAGAAAGCTGGAACCTGGGATTACCAAAGCAATGATTCTTTAAAATATTGTTACACACGGAGGGTGAGCCACTTTATTAGAAAGTATAACCAAACAATAAAAGCAAGGAACTCGCTTCTTATCCGGCTTCTGCAATACATGACAGATGAAAACAGGCTTTTTAGTGAGCCACTCCTTGGCAGGGGCTTAGCCGGCGTCGCGAAGTTCTCTCTGAAAACAAGTTAAGATTTTTCGTCTATGTTCGTGCCTCACCGCCCTTCGATCCAGCATGCCCGGATTCTTCCTCTCAGCGGCGCCTCCATAGGAGTGGAGACACATTTTCTCACTACTCAAGGATACTTTCAACAAGTTTCCGTTTTGCGTGTCTCTGGCCTTTATCAAAACTTGTTTTTTAAGCTCACTAATTTGTAAGAACTTATGGTCACCCAGACCACTCCATTTAACGTAATGAGATTACATTTTAAGGGAATTTGGCAAAGAACGATTGACACTTTTGAAGACCGACAACTTCACTGAAATGAACTGTAGCCACTGAAGAAATACGAACGACAAGCCCCAATGTGTCTACAGAAAGAGGAAGATTGTTTTCCTTATCTGTGTCAGGGTAATCACTTCTCCCTGAAAAATCGGTCTTGGTGGTCTAGAGGTAACCATATTTGCTTCGTAAACCCAAGATCGGGAGTTCAAACCCGGAAAAGGTCGTTGGATTTTTTCGGGCATGAAAACCGTTTCCTTCGGCTTCCTTCGGAAGGGAAGTAAAGCCGTGGGTCCCGTGTCCTACATTTACGGCAGGAAAAAGAATCTCAATGAAAGAACAGGCCTCTGAACAAAATTTGTTGATCACTTCACGCCTTGAATTGAATGGGACGCTGATTACCTGAGATGTTAAACAGCGTCCGTAAATAAAACAAATCAACATCTCCCTGAAAATTTGCATATTCGTGACTGTCATCAAACAGAAATGATGTCTGTTTAAATACCACCCGTTTATTAGAATCGCTTTGCAGTAACATACACTTCTGTAAAACAAATGAAGCACTGCATGGATATTCCCCTTCCGCTGTTACGGAAAGCAGATAATAGAGATCCATTTGTTAATATCGTACATAACTCGTAAAACGATAGGCATAGAAAATGTAGGAATAGTTTTTTTATTTCCTTCGTTTGCTTTTAGTACAAATCATGCCTTATTTATTAATTCTATGCAAGCATTGGAATTTTTCAATACTTAATATTAAATTTAAATTTGGTACACTCCAGACACACGGCGGATAAACAAAAATTAATGAATGAGAGGCTTAAGTGAAGAGCTCGTGACCAGTGGTACCCCCCCCTGTTATCTACAGTCCTATAGTAACATAAATATATTCTACTTTGTTCTGTTTTTAGTGTTTAAGAACTCTGATATCTACTTCTGTATGTTATTAACTTAAGTATTGTTTTCTCCGCAGGGCCGAACATTCGAATTACATACTCAGTGCTGGAACAAGACAGGTAAGTTTAATGTTAGCTGTGGCGTGTTATAATGCACATCGCTCTAGTTCACCGACAGGCTTTAAGGCATATTTGAAAACTAAAAGAAAATGGTGGTATCGATTGGTTGCAAAAGATTTTGCTCTTGTTGAATGTTAGCGTTTTTCACAGGATTGTACTGTTTAGTTCCCCGCAGGAACTTCATCTATGTTTGTCTGGGTTCTGTTTATTCTCTGAGTCTCTCTGCTTTAGGGAATAAAACGCAATATCCTGGAGTTCGGTTTTCCTACTCTGAAGGTGTTGTAGTTATCTCTGAGCTATCCCAGTTGATGATAGTGGTTCTATTTAATAAGAATAGCCACAACAAAGACAATTAGAGTATGAAGGTTGTAGGAGGAAAATGATAGAGTCACTATTTTAAAAAGTAGCCCACATAAAACATCAGTTTTGTACGTACAGGTGTCTTGAATGAATGGCAAACTGTAAGGATGAAAAACTATGACTCGAAAAAGGTGTTAATAAAACCAACTGTTTATTTACAATACATATATTTAACATTATTAATAAATCCAATGAATTTTATTTAAAAGTATTATTGCCACAGAAATTCCAAAATTATACCGGGTCTCTACAGCAGGTGGAGGGTCGGAATTTCGAATATGTGAATCACTTACTTGCAATTCGGGAACATCAGTGGCCATGTACGCTTTCAAGTTAAAATTGACCCCATTTCGAAAAATATTTTATAAAAATATGTCAGAAATGTTTCGATGTAACAGGACACTTGCTTATTTTTATTGTAACTGTGGTTGTATTTGATTGTGGAGAAGGCTCCAATAGGAGCGGAAAAGATAAACAGATATAAGTACACGTCAACCTATCTTTTATATTCTTAATTTTTTATAAGTTTATCCCCATTTCTATTGTCCTTTCCTTGTATTCTTCATGTGTAATTATTTGCCGTTCTTTATCTCAGAGAGTTTGTCCTGGGCGTCTAGTGAATGCCTCGTAGGCCCAAGATCGCGGGTTAAATCTCGAACAGGGTCGATGGCTTTCTTTGGAAGGGAAATAAAGCAGTGGGTTCAGTGTCGTAGATTTATGGCAAACAAAAGAACATCAAGCCTAAAAGAAGTGGCCTCTGAGCAAAATTTATGGGCCGTTTACGCCTTGAATAGAATGGGACGCTAAGAACCTCAGATGTTAAAGGGTGTCCGTAAATAATAATAATACTGATGATAATAATATATGTCAGAGTGAGTTTTGATTTGGATTATTTAAGGACGCTCTTTAATGTCTCAGTTCATCATTGTCGCATTCAATTCAAGGCGTAAAACGGCCGACAAATTTTGCTCAGAAGCCTCTTCTTTCAGGCTTGAGGTTCTTTTTCGTGCCGTAAATGTACGACACGGGACCCACGGCTTTACTTCCCTTCCGAAGAAAGCCGTTCTTAGAATTTTTACGCCCGAAAAAAATCCATCGGTCCTGGCCTGGATCGAACCCGTGATATTGGGCTTAGGGGACAAGTATGTTATGTAAGAGTAACTCAGCAGTCAATCTCTTTTCCCCCTAAACAAGAGAAAAGGAAATTGAGAGATTATGTAGTGCTGTGAAACGACGTCACTTGCTCGCTACTGATAGAAACGGACCTGTAAATTTTAACACATTATGAAACTAAAATTATCCCAAGGCATAAGCATCGGATATTGGAAAACAGAGAAAAGAATAAGTGTATTAACTTAAAAGTATTAAACACTAATACTATTTGGTAGTTTCTTTCGCCAAGTACTGTACTTTTTTTTTTTAATTTTGCCTATTTTTGTTTTGCCAACGGCTTAAGTATTCTTACCTCTGAAAGACGTCCTTTTTGTAGATTGGTGTTTACTTTAAATCATTTACTTTGCTATTTTTAAAGCAAAGATCGTCAACATTAATTTTTACACATCTTTAGCATAGTAAGTAAAATGGATTAGTGATGAGGAAAATTAGAGACAATGCTTTGGTTTCCGAGGTTTCTAGAAAGTGAAATCAGGTATCGGTAAGCATGGGCGATTATACGACTGCAAGATCAGCTCTGTTTAAAACAAAACCAATTTATTGTAACTTACTCATCTAGCACTGAGATATGAAATTGATTGCTAATAAGAACGGTCTGTTATTGTTTACATAGTGGAATGAAAGGTGGCATTATTTTATCCTGTATTCGATAAAAATTAATTAAAACCATCCCCGCATTTGAATCAGCTAAAATCATGGCAGATTTATTAATCCAAACGTCAATGGCTGGAACGCAATGATAAAACATTTAATTAATGACTTTGGTCCATCTGTCCAGCTGACTATTTCGCGATATTTCATTTTCCAATCAGAAGCATCCCTTTAAAATATAGCTCACGGCAGTTTCTTTCGAGAGGGAATTTTGCAACTTTTGAAATATCGTTGATGAAACATTTATAAGTTCCTTTAAGAGCAAACATCGCCCCGGAAATTAAAATATTACATTTATTTGTATTTTTCTACTTGATCGTGTTGTGTATATAAACAAATTGCATTTTCAACTTTCATTGTACACCACTTTTCCCAGCATTTCTCCTAATTTCGATTACAAAATCAAACGGATTTGGTTCCACACATAGCCACTGATAGTAACGCTTATAGGAAAGTACGTTTTAGAATACATTCAAATACATTCAAATAGCATGGGCTTTACGCCGTACATGCTAATATTGTCCTTATAACAATCAAAACACCATACACATACATACATGTACATACATACAAATATACAAACACTTCGATATATTTACGTTTTCTATTAATAATTTTATATACAATACATAAACATAAATGAAACCTTTACTCTAGAGCCTTCCTTCCATTTACTCACACCCCCTCTCCAATTCCCCCCTCTTCATTATAGCCATTAACCTTCTTGGTGTTGTCTTCTCTAGAAATATTCCCAAATTATGTATCTCGCATGCACCAACACTTCCCGGTAAATGATTAAACTTCTATTGACATTCAAAAATTGGAGTGATAAATGCTCACTTCTTAAAATCTCCGTTTCCCTGCATTCTGCCAAAATATGCCTCCAGGTATAGCTTTCCCCGCACAATGGGCAAATTCTTTCCTCGAGAGCATTAAGTGTTTTGTTTCCTTTCCAAACCCATAATCTGAGCCATGCGAAACCACTTCTTTCTTCCCTACCTTAGACATCTAAATAATTCCCCTTCCCCCATACCGGATGTATTTGAGCCTGCAGGTTAAGCGATACTTTTTCTGCGCATTGAGACTCAGTATTTCACCTGTCTATATCTCGCAAATGTCTGTTAACTATTTTCCAACTATTTCGTGTAATGTTCTCTCCCCTTAACCGACCGCCACGGGTGACTGAGGTCGTTAAGGCATGGACTCGTGAGCGGGAGATCTGGGGTTCGAATCCCGCCAGAACCTTCCTCCCTGGCTGAGGTTTTTTCTAGGTTTTCCTCAGTCCTCATAAATGGCAAATGCCGGGGAGGTATCGGCCTGGAACGATTCCGTCTTTAAAAATAAATCCTTTCCCAAAACATCATTTCATCTCATGTATCATCAGTGTTCATCGCCTCTGTAGCAAAAACGGGCGTTAAACACTATTCACCCCTCCCCCCCCTTAACCAAATACACCCCAATCCAATTTTGTTTAAGTCTTTCCTTATTTTTGATGCCCATCCCGTATCTCATTCTTCCCTTATTTGCTTCCTTAGACAAACTGCTCGCAGAAGAGCTTGCTTTCCCCGTATTATCCTTAACCAGTAAATAATTGTTCTTATTTTTAAATTCACACTTTTGTTAGAAACATCAAGCTCTTTAAGAACCCCACAATTTGCTGTGCCCCTCCCTATTTGTAGCAACCGTTTTAGAAACTGTGTTTACACCTGATTAAGTTCCTCGGTGATTTCCCAAACCCGAATTTCGGCCCCGTACCCTATAGTTGACCTCATAACCGCCCTGTACACCATCTCCATTGTTCTCGGTGGAGTTTCCGGTATTTTTACTAACACCTTTAATGTCTCTATATTTTTAATTAAGCACTTGCGTTTTGTGTTGTCTGTATGTCTTGCCCAGTTCCGGTTCATAGCTAAAGTAACTCCCAAGTATGTGAATTTCTTAACATTTTCCAGTGCCTGACCTGCATACTCCCACCTCTCTTTCCTGCTGTACACCACACTGTTCTTGAAGGTCATTGTTTCGGTATCTCCTCATTGATTGCCATTCCTGACAATACCTCTAAGCAGTCTAGTTTCATTTGCAAACAGTCAATGGTTGTGGATATAACTATTACATCTATATGAAAGTATATAGTACACGTGTACAGATCGTGCAACACTTATATTTGTTTTTTTTTTAATCCATTCGTACATGCGCGCGCATACACATAGCGATCCTGGTGTAAACAACGATATATTACTAAACTGCACTATCCATGTGAAGTTTCACATTTTTTTTAAGTTAATTTGAAGTATATCGAAATACAGAGCAATACCGTTATTTATAGAGGACATTGTTGTGTTAAATACTGTAATGGAAAATATCCCAAGCTATACATATTTGTTTCTTATCCAAAGCTCAGATACATGAATATAAATTGCATTCTTTTATATACAATCATTTTAAATGTGTTATATACCTGTTTCAACTAACTCCTATAAATGGGCAGATATATATATATATATATATATATATATATATATATATATATATATATATATATATATATATTCGTCCCCATGCGTCCATATTTTCAAATTTTTATTGAACAAAATACAAATATCTAAGTTTACTATTTTGAGAGTTATAATAGTATAAAATAATCTGAATTTCTTACCTCACCGAGTTGAAATGCTCAGTAAAAACAGTTATATATGATGTAAAGTGATATGTTTTTTTTTGTGCTGGATTAGATTGATTTGGATCGTAAGGAACAGAGAAAGATATTTTGGTACTTTAGCCTTGGTCTACGGCTGGCCGTTTGTGTCTAGTGGAAGGGGTCCCTAATATTTGTTTCCAATTGGAATACTCCATAGCCAGCAGAGGCCCGTACCCTGCATATTAGGCACCAATTCAAATTCAGGTGCCCGTATTTACCCGTATCCAGTATTCGGACATATGTTGATGAACGGTTTTGTTGGTTTCTCTGTCAGGAACAGTTTCCTAAAGTTTGTCCCCATTGTTCAGTTTCATTTGCATACTTTACATTAAGAAGTTCATAGCTACCATTAAATGTGTATGAACATTTTGATAGAACCATATTTCTACACATAGTAGAATACTCAAACACAATACAGAATCGTGGGGAACAAGTAAAACGTTCAAACGTGCTCGTTACATCAACCCGCTGTCACATGGTCTCCGTAATGGGCTGAAGTATCCCTGAAGTATCTGGTATTGTCTGGTAGCCTTGGAGAATACGAGTACGAAGATTCTCTACACTTCGGCTAATCCATAGACCATATGAGCATCTGAAAACTCCGCATTGGAATACCTCATTTTTATATACCTGGAAGAGATCCGTAAACACACAGAACTGACACTACGGATAGGTGCTACGTCAAGGAATGAAGTGAGTAACATAACAAGCTGACTATATGTTACAGAACGACTTAAACAACGGTGAATTTAGGAACTAAGAGTAATTTCAACACATCACCCCATTTAACCAGAGGTAAAAGCGAATGTTTACCTACCGCAAGGAATGTTCCCCCAAAATGTTGACATACTTTTTGTCACACTCTGTATAAATGAGGCAAGTTTTAAACCAGTTATTTATATGAATTATTCTTTACATAAACACATGTTTTAAACATATATGTGTTGTGTAATTTTGCTTTCAGATACTCCTACATATTACTACCTGTTTTAATTTACTAATGTAATATTAGTAAGACAAAATAAATCGGATGAACATAGTTCTAGGAAAAAAAAAAAAGCAATTAAATATCAACTTCTCCCACAATTTTATCTCGTATATGAATATTGTAAAGAAAGGTAACAATACATACTCTTCTATTTCATCCTCATTTATAAATATGGCTTTGATAGTATAAGTAATAAATTGAGATAGAAACAAAAATAATTATAGAGACTTCTTATATATATAATATTAGTTATATATTCATGTTTCACCATTATTTTTTTATATAAGTGGTTTCTTTTGCCCGGTTTTTCGCCCATTTCACAGCCTAGTGACAGTTGATGATGTGAGAAGAAAAAGGACGGAAGCGTAGAGGTCATATTCTTAAGGTAACAAGTGATGTGATCCTCTTAGATAGTAAAATAAATAGATACAAACCTTCATGCTATTCCGCCTACAGAGTTCCATATATATTATCATTCCATGGGCTCATATTTCTTCTCCGTTTAGGTTAGTTTAATGCTTTAAGTGTCTTATTATTTAACCATTTATGCTTCTTTAAGTTCCTTTAGTGTCTTCAACTTCCACTGCCAAGCCTTTAATCTTAATTAACCGATTTTTGCATATTCCAGTTCTGGAGAATTCTGTTTAATTCTATATTTATCTAAAGATCCATTTCTGTCTCAGTTAAGAGCAATTGGTCGCCTTAAACTAAAATCGTTATGATATTTCGACTGTTCGATAGTAATACATCTGGGAGTATTAATAAGTTCGGGTATGTCGCACCTCCTTCTTTGAAACCTTGATTTATCTTAAGGAGCGATTTATTCATTTTAATCATAGTGTGATTGCAAAATAGTTTAATTCCATTGCTCACAAGGGAACTGTTATATAACTCATCTGGATTCTTCTCTCAAACTCTGCTTAAGGATAGATATTGATAGGAGGTATGTAAATGCAAAATATTAGTAGCTCATACAAATAAATAAGGTGCGAAAATAAAACATGAACAAAAAGGAGCTAAGACTAGTAGCCCGTTTCCCCACCCCGCATTCTACTCACAATGTAGCATCAGCTGGTAGCAGAGAAGAATGAAAAAGAGGGGGAGAGGAGATAGTGGGCTTATGGAAGAATTTTGTTCAACCGCTGTAGCTACGTAAGCGCTTCTTTAATTGGACAATCCAAGTATGTTTTCATACCCTTTTTATTCTCATGAACACATAATATTTCGCATTAATATATCTCAGTCGGCTCTGGTGGTGTAATGGTAACCATACTTGCCTCCTAAAACCCATGGGTTTGATCCCGGCCAGGACCAATGAATTTTTTCGGGCGTAAAATTCCTATGTATAGCTTCCTTCGGAAGGGAAGTAAAGCCATGGGTCCCGTGTCGCACATTTACGGCACGAAAAAAAACCTCAAGCCTGAAAGAAGAGGTCTCTGAGCAAAATTTGTCGGCCGCTTAACACCCTGATTTGAATGGGGGCTGATGATCTGAGATGTTAAAGAGCGTCCGTAAATAAAACAAATAAAAAAATATATAAAAAACTAATATATCTCCTATCTATGTCTAACCAGGTGTAAAGTTTGAGCTAAGACTTCAAGTTAAACTCTCTTACTCACATTTGCTGGAACTTTATAGACAATTCTATAATTTCTGTCTATTGACTATATAGTCCAAAAGTAACATATCTATAGAACGGAAAGTTGATTTTTTTTTCAATTAACTGTTTGATAGCAAATGTTTCATCTACGCAGGATTGTTATTAAAAAAACAGTGTATTATGCGGAATTGTATAGTAAAATTTCTCTATAGGATAGGAAACAACAGAACCCGGGGGCAGCGATACACCAAGTAGGCCGTGTTCCAAACATTTATCAGATGTTATGTTCCAGAAATCTGTAAGCCCCAAGCAGAACCCGCTAAACGTAAAAACAAATACTATTCAAAATGAAAATCCACCGCCACGCCGCACAGAACTAGCCCATATCGCCTAGCACTATCTACTTGGCAATCGGAATTATTAAATGAAATAACTTGAAATGAGAAAACGGATTTTTTATGAAGGCATCCAGGAGAAATAACTCACGGTCACCGACACCATGAAATTTGAACTGGGTCCTCCCGAATATGAGTCCAAATATTACGTAATTAATTTATAGTTGTGGTACCAATACGCTGAAGTTAAATTTCCTCAATAAGAATAAATCAAGAAAAATTTTATTTAAATGTTCAATCTAATATCCAGAAAGCGTTTATCTATACCAAAGAGCAAAATATAATTGCTGAAAATATTGTCATCGACTTCCACTCTTCAAAGATGATCTCAGGTAGAAACTGCCAACGACTTTTACGTTCTGTGTCACTCTCTCTAGGGTAGATAATTTCCCAAAGCCTTTTTGTGGCCGCGGTAAACGTGCCACACCAGTTCTGGACTATATGTGCATTTAATATCTGGAGCAGTGAACCAACAATAGGAAGAGTGAGAACCCAGATGGCACTGCCGTCCCCCAAGAGCAGGAGATATTGACAAGAAGTGCGGTAGTGGAGACCGCAGGGGAAATCACATAAGAGCGAGGCTCTCACATCAGCAACCCCTTAATAACGACCATGGTAAGAGTAAAACATATTCTTGTCACCTTGACACTTCTTTCGGGTTTCCTAGGGTACGTGTCCCAGTTCAATCGACGCGTAAATGATTGACCGTTGCTGAGAAATCACGCAGAGTGGATTCTCATATCTATAACGACCTGGCAACAGTAAAACAAATGGTTGTCACTTCGACGTTCAAATTTTTACCAAGGCGCTGTAGCACATCTTGGGCCTTAGCGCTACTATTAGGTATATTAATAAATAATGCAGCACATAATTTTATCGGCCAGTTTACTTCGGAAAAAATACGAGGGCTTTATTTCTTCTTTTTTTTCTTCTTCTTCATCATCTCCGATGGGGCATAACTAAAAAACAAATGTGAATCAAATATGGTTTTATTACTAGAAGTCAAGTCAAGTAAGTTACTTTTCCACATAGTCACCACGAAGATTTAAACGCATTTGTCATATCGATAAACGAACTTTCGATACCATCTTCATAGAAGGCTGCCGTTAGCGTATGGAGATAGATCTTTTTATGGGAACCCAGCGTGCAGTTACATTATCAATCATTGTCATCCATGTGTGTAAGATCTGACTGTTTTCCTGTCATGTTACGGTGGAAATTCCTTGGCCTTCAAGAAAACAGCAAATCCATGTTATAAAACTATGACTATTTGTATAATATCAGAATAAAATATAACGCAACAAAATGGAATGATTGTGTAATGTACCCATCTTTTTATGCTGAAAGTCCAGGCTTCTGCTGATGCAAAATGCTCCTCAATAGTTGGCAATTCTTTTTCTCGTTAAATCATTACGTATGCATCTGCATTACTTTTCCTTCTTAAAATGAAATGTACCCACTGCTTTACTAGAAATATAACTTCAGACCTTCACATTTTTCACTGCTGTCTCCCAAACATTCTGGTAGAAAAATTTATCTTCCCAATGGTGAACAAATACAATTTCATAATTTCTTCTAACTTTAAATTTTGACTCATCTGAGGTCTTACTTCGAATTTCTTTAGTGCAATGGCATGTTCCTTAGTCCACTATAATAATTATTTTTTAATTTTTATTGTTAAAGGGCTTCTTTCGTGATATTCTAGCGAGACTCCTGTACCTGAAAGTCTGTTTCTGAATTCCTGAGAGGAAACCACCATCTAAAGGTTGTTATCCTTCTCTTTTCAATTCTCAATGAATTCATACGTTAAATTTTCAGACTATTTGCTTCAGAATCCTTTTATGGCCAGCAGTAGAAAACCCTATTCTGCCTCTTCCATCAACTCTTTCCCAATTTTCAATTTTCTTCAATTCAGTGAACAATTTTGACTAAGCGGCTTCTCTAAAGCACATATTTTATGCAATATGCCGCTGAAAAGACTTTCAGAAGCTAATGCGATAATTATACTCTCGTGGGGATTCTTTTGCTAATGTTGCGCAGGGCTTATTATATAATACACAATGGACAAAAGTAAAGCTAACAAACAAACCAATACCGTGACATGTACGTACATTGTAGCATTGAAACCATGCAGTACAGTGCAGTGCAGTACAAAGCACCGAGCATTCTGTGTCCGGGTTTTCAAGTAAATGACTGATAAAGAACGTCGATTTGCGTTACATTCAAAAGATTTCCGCTTAAATATCACTGATAAGTTTGATAATGTTTTGAGAACAACTCATAAGTTGAGTTATTCTGACCTCCACAAATCATTCAGCGAGTCCATTATCCTCAACGGATCATTATAACATATTCATATTTTGAACATGTAAAGGGGTAGCACAGTTCACTCTATACTATGACAAGTGTAACACAATTTTTTTAAAAATATCTGTCGGAAATGACGTTTGTTCTTACGTAAAAATCCTAAATACCACTTCCTTCGGAAGGGAAGTAAAGTCATGGGTCCCTGTCGTATATTTACGGTACGATAGAGAACCTCAAGCCTGAAAGAAGAGGCCTCTGAGCAAAATTTGTCGACCGTTTCACGCCCTGAATTGAATGTGACGCTGATGACATGAGATGTTAAAGAGCGTCCGTAAATAAAAAAATCAACAACAAATAGCACGTTAGAATACGCTTTATGGTAATTCTGTAATATTATATGCTTTATTACTTTTTGTGTATTTTTTCTCAGGTTTTATGTTTTTAACCGTAAAAATGTTTTAATAGCGTATTTACTCAGTAAAGGTAGACCCAAAAAATGGTAAAAATCCATTATGAAAAATACCTCCTTTAATTGAATTTCATAACGTAAGAGTGACATTTTATGAGTGAACTGTTCCATGGTATCACGCAATAAACGTGGTTTGAGGTGTTTAACATAGAACAGAACAATATGAAAATGCACTGATCGGAGCATTCCAACAACAGCTGGACTTGAAGACCCCAGTAATGATTTAGCAAAACATAAATAACGAAAACACAGTGTTTCTGCAATTGTTGATTGTTGGTTAGAACAGAAGGCGGACAACGAGCTATCAAGATATGAAAACTAATATTGGCTTCTACCGCCAATTTTTTAGTAAGGGTTAGTTTGGATATGTCACTTTTTCCCAGACGAAACTTGAAGTATAGAATGGAAAACGTTGTAGCTTTTCTATGCTTCAAAAGTTCCCATCCAAGCAAAGTACTGGTAGGGTCGTCGCATCTATCCATTGGGGTGCAGACAAAGTTCTAATGATGTACTTCGAGCATCGTGGAGAGGCCATAACAGGTAACTACTATGCCAGCTTGATTGGAAAATTGCATCAAGCAATTAAAGAGAAGAGGCGTGCCAAATTGAGTCACAAAGTGCTGTTCCATCAAAATAAAGCCCTGCATTGCCTTTCAAGATTCTCTATATTACCCAAACTTGCCCCTCTAGCGATTTGTTACAACTATTTATAAAGAAAAATAATAATTTTTACTGCAAGGTGAGATGATAAAGAATGTGAGGGTGTTGCAGAAATATAAGAACATCTTTTTGTGAGGGATGTACCAACATCGTTTGCACAAATGCACCGAACTATAAAGATTTATGTTAAAGAGATAAACGTTCAGAGCATTTAAAAGAATTCCACCTGCTTTCTGGTTTTTTTGTCCTATTTCTGCGGCATAAAATATTTTAAAATTTAGAATTTAGTTTTATATTTGGATTTTTGTATGAATTTTTAATTTACGAGGATAGATCCATAAGCTTCCGGCCTCACCAATCAGGATTATCGCCTTGCTTATTTGGTGTCATGCCTTATCTGTTAAGCAAATAATTGCAGCTGTAACTTCCGCTCCCCTGTTTTCAGTTTTCAGGTAAAGTTGCATAAAGAAGGCTATGTGTAGCAGATCGTGACATGTTCAAAACGAGTATCAAGCTTTTATTAAGTTCTTCACAAAAGAAGTATTTACTCCAAATTAAATTAAACAGCGATTGGACGGTGTATATGGGGAAGCATCCCCCTCATATTCTACCGTAAAAGAATGGGTCAACTTCTTCGAATGCAGTTGAGAAAGCATTGAAGAAGAAGAGCGTGCAGGTCGGTCCTTGGAGGTGCTCACTCCTGAAAACACCGCTCTCGTGGAAGGAGAAATTATGGAAGACCGGTGGCTCAAAGCTGCAGAAATAGCAGCAAGGGCCTTTCCTTTCGAAAACAACAGTCCTTCCAATTATCCATGAGCATTTAAACATGAATAAGGTTAATGCAAGATGGGTGCCTAGACTTCTTTGCTCATTCCATAAGCTGCAACGAGTCATCTGTTGTCAAGTATTTTTGGAGCTCTGCCGTGGCAACGAGAGAGAAGTTTTGCAAACCATTGTTACAGGAGATCAAACTATGGTCCTCTACTATGTTTCCTTATCCAAAAGAGAATGAATGGAGTGGCGTAAACCTGGTAAAGCACCGTCTCTAAAGGCCAAGGTCCCTCAGTAAACCAAGAAGATCATGACCGCAACCATTTGGGACTATGAAGGAACACTCTTTATCGACTTCAAGGAGAGGAACACTACAGGAAATGGGGAGTATTCTGGCCTACTGCACAGACTACGTGCTTCCATCGAAGAGAAAATGCAAGGAAAGCTGGGTGGTTGTGTGCACCTTCTCTGTGACAACGCGCCTGTGCACACAGCTCTTGTTGCAAAGGAAACTGTGAAGAAATACAGCTTCTAGGAGATTTACCATTCATCCTACAGCCCTGATCTAGCTCCCAATGACTATTTCCTTTTCTCAAAACTCAAGTAGGATCTTCGAGGAAGAAAATTAATTATGACGAAGAAGTGAAGGATGCTGTTTATACCCATTTTACTGACAAGACTTCTGACTATTTGGGGGAGGGGGGGGTAGCATTGAAATGTTAATTCAAATATATGAGAAGTGCATTGCAATAAAGGGTAACTATATAGAAAAGTGAAACTTTTGTGTTAGACCGGAAACTTATGGACATACCCTCGTATCTAAGGTACATGTATTCGTTTTACGATCTTAGAAAATGACAACGCCAACTGACTTTAAGAGCTACATCTCTATGTAACAGTTTTCTTCAGTTTACCCTATCAAAATCCAGATAAAGTTTAAACGCCCTTTTTTCACCCATTGTCAAGCGGCTATTAAGCTTCTATTTATTTGCAATCATAGTGTTAATCTCCATATAGATTAATTAAACATGTTATCGATTTCTTTATTAATTTTAAACCTTGTTAGATATATAATAATTATTTTTTGAAACCTCGCTGACACGCCACTGTCACAGCCTAAAGAGGGTCGTATTCCCTTCCAAATCATGTGATTCCTAGCACAACGAGTCGAGAGCGACTAGCCGAGACACCGATTAGCAAAACGATAGACGTAGACTCTGGTTTGGGAGCAGTTCTTGCACTCCTTTGAAATGCGAATAGATCTTATTTTATACTGCTATTCCTGATGTAAATTTAATCCTGCATATTGAACAAGCAAGGTCTCTAGTGTTATTAACAACAAACTCCACGTGGAGTGGTCTGTTAGCTTGAGTTAATAGTAGTCTAGCAGATAAACCTACAGCTGTGGTCATATATCAAAAGCCTGTTGCCTCTTTTGATACTGGCTGGGTATATGATAAGACTGGCCTTAACCTTACCTTAGAATAAATGTTGAACAAGTTTTCCTTGCGCACGCTCTCTCTCTCTCTCTCTCTCTCTCTCTCTCTCTCTCACACACACACACACACATACACACACACACTTACACACACGCACACGCGCGCGAGGTTATGTTGTCACTCCTTCGTTTAAGTACTTCAACTGAAACTCTGCCTATTTCATACTCAATATTAGCCTGAAGTTTCACTAATGTGTGAGGATTCGTACAAAACAGTTTGTCTTTCAATTTACCCCATAAATAAATAGCATAACTGGTTAAATTAGAATAGCGCGATTAATTATTCTACCATCAAACCCCTTACTTATTGAATTTAGTGTGCGGTTGCAGAGGCATGTTGGAATCAATTGTGGGGATGAATGGAATGAAATGAAATTAATTAATGATGGCGCAAATGAGCTCGAAGTTCTTGGCACCTTAAACCCATCTGGTATTCACCTTCTCAGGGTAAGAAAAAAGCTTCATCTTACCGGGAATCGAACCCAGGGCCTACAGATTAGTAGTCCCAAACGCCACCACTAGACCACGTGGCAGTCTTAAACAGGACTTGTTTGAGAGCAAACCCACTTTTACAGGCGTTCATATCTTCCAAGAATATTAGTTGAAGGGTAAAGAAATATGTGAACATAATTTTTTTTTAGTTATTTCTTTTTATTGAAAAGATTTCATTTCCCATTTCCTTTCAGCCCTTCCCCTTTTTATAACGTTGTAGAGTTTCCCAGAAACTTCTCTCTCTTCCTATGAGGCACTTTTCTTGTAAAATAGAGCATAATCTTTAGATCTGACACTCCAAGCAAAATCGATACTATATCGGGAGTCGCGTCTAAAATCGATACTATATCGGGAGTCGCGTCTAAAATTGAAACTTCGTCAGCAGGAAGCGTCTGGGGAGGAACACGAGACATTTGCCTCACTACAAAACATTTTCTCGTATTTTTCTGAATAGAAAGCAACGAAGAAGCAGGTTGCTGAAGGAGGCGGGAGGAATAGTGTATGCTTTTTACAAGGAGGTGCGCAACGAAAGTGCCGAAATGTACGATGCAATATCAAAATATTTCACATTTTACTATCATTCAATATTATGCGCACATTCGTAATCTATAGCGTCCCCGTCATTATCAAAAGGAAGCTTCTTGTTTATCGTCAAAGATTTCACACTTAGTAACTCTTGGTTGGCCAGCTTCTATGATCCACTTTCTTTGTTTTGAAAAACTTGTAGGTTTACTAATATTTTCTTCTAAATTATTAATAGTAACGCCAAATGCATATTACTTTAACCACAACATACTGGAATATTAGTAGTAGTATATATTTGACAAGCAAATGAAACAAAATTAATAAGGAATAGCAGAATATATAATTTTTTTTTATTGTCCCGTTTTTTTTTGACATTTTTATGTAAATGTGTGTTCGCATGAGACATTGCAATTCCTGTACGTTTTTTCTAAAGCAAATATTCGTGTATTGGTTTCCAAAATCGTTATATAAAAAATGTTGTTTTTTTTTTGCCAATATTGTCATTTACGGAAAAAAAAACTTTGCAACTTTTTCATTCAGAAGAAAAGGAATATGAAATTCGCCAGGAATAATTTACACAAGATATTAATTTGTATATTAGATTAGAAAGTACATCATTATTGGAAAATTATGTTTAGAAATGAATAATAATTCTGAAAAATAGAAGAGAACGGGCACCACATTATTGTTAGAGAATGCTTTTTTCCCCTTTACCATTATGAAAAATATGTCCAGGGAACATTTTAATAGATTGAAGCACACATTCATATATATATAATTTATCGCTACATGCTTTGTTTTTGTTCGTGTGATGTAGAGATAGAGAAATGCGAAATAAAAGAATGCAAAATACCTGTGATGGAAAGAGATGAATGGGGAAAAAATATGGCATTTCCTATCCCATTTAAAATTCACTTACAAGGCAAAATATGGAGGAGCTTAAAGGTTCACACATAAAATAATAATAATAATAATAATAATAATAATAATAATAATAATAATAATAATAATAATAATAATAATAATAATAATAATAATAATAATAATAATAAGTTATTTTACTTGGCAGAGCTAGATAAAACTGCAGAATTATGAAATTCAACATGAGTAACGTGTAATTTCTACAATCTTCTTTAGCCTTATACATTTCAGATATATTTTAATTCACTTGTTAGTATGCTAGGCCGCTTTCAAGGCAACAAGTTGTCAGTCGTTTAGCATAAACAGGGGACACCAAATGTAGGCGACTGACATCCCCCCCCCCTATTAATAAGCTGCTGAACGTCAAGAACCGCATTGCACTGCAGTGGATTCCTGGCCACTGCGGGATTTATGGAAACGAGTGGGCAGATGAGTTGGTGAAAAGGGGATCCCCAATGAAACAACCGGATTCACCTTTGCTCCTGCGGCGTATAAAGCATCATATATTCTCCTCTATTAACTCTAACCGCTTTAGCCTGTATAGAGAGAAAGCTTCGAACAAGTTCTCTACTTAGATCAGGCCTGCTTTAGACTTGCTACGCGTCATGCCTACTTATAGAGAGAGTCACCTGTATAGAATTGGACTGATTGAAACAGATGCATGACCTCTTTGCGACTATGGCGTATCCATAACTGAAGAACACCTCAGCATTTGCCCTGCTGTTCTCAACTGTTTCTCTTTGCATGTTATTTACAATGCCTTTGGTGATTTTTTTTATAGTTCTTTTTGTGCTGGGCTACTTCGTCAACTTATGACCGAGAGGTCGGATAGGATAAAAGCAATATATTTGAATGTCTCATTATTATTATTATTATTATTATTATTATTTTATAGTTTGTAATTCTCTGCTTAGTTACATAATAGAATAGAAATAATCAGTCAACCTTTACCTGGATCTTATAGGTCTCCGGGTATATATGTCGTTCTTTTAAAACATAAAGGAATTACATGTATGTAACTATTCAGTTTCAAATGGAGAAGAATCGCGAATTTGGTTAATAGAGCACGGTAAGTGTAACGGCACACTCAGTCGACGATCCGTGCTTTGAGTCCCACGTTCCCCAATTTGACTCGGATTCTAAACCTTAACCTAGCGTACGGGCTGGACGGGATAACAAGAATCCATATAAAGTAACCCGAATATTGTGACTAGCTATGAAACCTGGGGTCATTAGGCCTCAAATCAAACCTCAGCAACAGATAATCATAAGAGGTCTTAAGAGCATGTGATTTTAGAGGGGGAGATTATGGCTATGGCTGGATAAGACACGGTAGCTCAGATGGTGAAACATCGGCACGGAAAATCGAAGATCCGTGGTTCCAGTTCCGGCTATGATCACGAAATTCTCTATTCGACATTCCTCACGCATTCCTGTGTCGTCGGTCCTGGTGGTGTAGTGGTAATAATGCTTGCCTTCTAAGCCCAAGATCGCGGGTTCAATCTCGGCCAGGATCGATGGATTTTTTCGGGCGCAAAAATCCTAAGCATGGCTTCCTTCGGAAGGGAAGTAAAGCCGTGGGACCCGTGTCGTACATTTACGGCACGAAAAAGAACCTCAAGCCTGAAAGAATGAGCAAAATTTGTAGTCATTTCACGCCCTGAATTGAATGGGACGCTTATGACCTGAGATGTAAAAGAGCGTCCGTAAATAAATCAATTCAACAATTCAACGGTTTGTGTGAAAAAATTACATTTCATATAAGTAAATATATAAATCAGATCATCCAGCTGATGCTCTAGAGTGCACTTTCTGCACAGTTTTGTTACTGTAGTATAGCCGTAAATTAGTAGTCAGCGGCGAACTGCTTTTCTGTAACGTCACGTATGGCATGGCTTAAGGATAAAATGTGAAAATGGAAAATATTTCAGCATTAAACATAGTTATAGTTTTAAATTTTATTACATAGGCTGTGGAGGCTATGAACATATACTTAAATTTTAATACATAGGCTGTGGAGGCTATGAACATATACCTATAGATTTTCAAATAAATTAATGATTTTTTTTTTTAATTTTTCACTATATCACAGAAAACAATATTACTGCAACTCCTCCCTCAAAATGTGATATTTTCAAAAAACATTCAGTCATTGTATTTCTACACGATGCTGATTAAAAGAAGGCATGGATTGTTTAATATTTTATCTCATTTTTGGAAAAAATTTAACACGTGTAAGAATAACATTTTCAAAAAAGAAAAGAGATTCATGACTGAATAAATAATTCTTTCAGCAATTGTATTTTAAGTCTAAGGAAATATCCTTGTCAACTTTTATGTTAAACAGTATAATACATGGAAGAAACTTTTCATGCATTTAAATAAATAATTATAAGAGATGCAAGTAAATAAGCAAAAATTAATTCCAAGAAAAATTAAGTATTCTAGATTTTTTTAAAAAAATGTATCTATATCTTTTTAGACGTGCACAATCATTTAATTAATTATTTAAACCAACTACATAAGACACATATAAAATATGCTTTAACACTATATATCCGCCCGTAACAGAGCCCGAATTTTGCGGGAGATTCGAGACTACAACGGTCGGTAAGCAGCACAGGTGCTGCGGTTTGTATTTTATTGATCAAACTTGTCACACAGTGCAATAAGAGATAACAGCACTAACCAATACAATAAAGCTTTAACAGGCCTACGGGTTCAACGACATTAATTTTGTGTGATTTAATAGAAGATAATGGGTTAGATACTTCACAGTAAGCTATAAAACTAACATATATGCTTAACAACAAAATAAAAATACATTCAAAAATGAAAGAAATGAAATTAGAAATGTCACATAGCTGGAAACACTCAAGTTGTTTCCTCGCCCCTCTTCCCGGTTATCAAACGCTTCAGACCTGAGCTCTCTCTTCAGAAATGTATTTCTATCCTTCTCTTTACTTGCCTGCCAGTAGAGATCAGCATGATCATTTCCCCTCTGTTCCATTATATAAAGGATTGTGACAGATATTTTTCTCCCACTTTTCCGTAACTTTACATTCAGATAACATATACATTCATGAATTCCCTCCTCACGATGGGGGAAATTCTCCGTTCATAGTCCTTGGAATTATTAATCATTACCATGTCCCTAGTCTGAGCCTTGCGAGCCCCTGACTAGTGAATTTCACTCCTGTTTTGATGTACTGCTCCATCCCCCATTCAGATTTTAGCACCGATTTACTTTTAGCGAAATCGTCTCTTTGTATTGCGCAATGATGTACTTCGTATCCATATCCCTCACTCGGTTCTTAATCTTCCTCTATGGGCTCTTTATATTCTCCCGAACCACCATCAAAATGGAGCCCACCCTTATCGTTTCCAGGCATCTGTCTGTGTGGAGACATTTGAATACATACATGCGTGCGCAGAACTCTATTGGCAACGGCGATTCACGGGACTGCTTAGGTTAAATAACATTTTAGAATAAAAAGGTAAATAAGCAAGGTACTTATTTGAAATTAGTATGTAATATGGTAATTTAGGGATAAAACGAAGCTTCATTTTATTTCAATTTCCGATCAATGCTTAGTTGTTTTATAATACACATATATGTTTCAGAATTCGGTCGCACAAAGTGGAAGGATTACAAACGGATCGCAGACAAACATTTTGTGATAGGCATCTTCTAGTTCGCGGACTCAAAATTTTAAAATGTGTACTTTATAGCACTGGATGTTATTCAGAGATACCTTGAATTAAAACGTCGTAAGCCTCAGATGTATCGTGCAAAATGTTAGTTTATGTCCTCTTAGTGGAGAAATCCTGGAATCATAGTCAGTGGTTATTACTTTTCAATGATATGGGCCTTACTGTTTCGTTAGCAGTTTGCTTCTGGTGAAGGTATGCCAACCCAATTATAATGATGTCACTTATCTGTTTAGATCATTTGATAAAGGGTAGGGTTTCCAAACAGAGAGTAGGTGGCTCGATTCCTGTACATCACTAGTATTTTTTTTTTTTTAATTTTTCCTAATTTGTTACATTTTAGGCCTACTGAAAACAGATTTAATCATGAGATGACTAAAACAGCGAACCAGAAATAGCTAAATGCTAAATCCTAGCATCTAGCAGAATAGTCAAATTAATGATAAACTGCACCACTAAGCTGAAATACTGTCTTGATGTTTTCTTCCACGTTTCCACTTAACACACCATTCTACTTTCCCGCATGACAACATTAACATGCAAGACCGCCACTTCCAGAGCTATCGTATCTATCAAATTGGGTTTAAAGCACAAGAAAGTGTAATTAATTAAAATTGTCTCCCGTTCTTCGCGGAACCCAAGCCTGGTCCTTGATTCCAAAGAAAATGGAAAGGAAGACAGCTGGCGTGAGCAGTAGGGGATAGATTTGAAAACGAAGATCTACGGAGAATTACTGAAATTGATGATGCCAAGAGCACTATCAGGTGTATGGAAATGAAATGGGAAGGACACGGGTTGCGACTGAATTCCAAAAGATAGACCAACGAGTTACAGAAGAAACCAAAGAAGGAGGGAAGACAATGAAGGAGGTCACAAGAACCAGTGAAACATTTCGGGAGCTGTTAGCCAACGAAGAAGACCAAGGAATCCCAAGAACTGGAGATATCAATGCAAGAAATTGACTGAACTTCCCGGCTAAATTAGAACCTGTGCGCAAGTAATAAATGGTGCTCCGTACAGGGGGGAAGGCAATTTTGTGTTAACTGGTGACAACATACTCTAAAATATAACAGCAATATCGATTATCCATAGGTTCCGCGAGGGAAGTCACACTAAGAAATGCAGGTGGGAAAGTGTATAATCACATAACTGGTCCAAAAACCTATTGTTAGTTTTCAGAAATGAAACTTTTCTTTTAATTTTTGATACATTTTCATATTTTCTATTATGGTAGATAGGCGGAGAAACATGCATTTACATGGTAATTCTTTCAGTACAAGACTACAGAAAATGCGAATATCTCAAAAGGGTTTATTAAATGAACAACATACATTTATATCTTGTTTTATGAAAAAATGCCCATATTACGGCACAGCCATCCACATAGACGCTTTATATTTACAGAATTGGCGTACAAAAAGCTCTCATTGATCGCAGCAACTTCAGTTCTAATATTTGTTTCTAGCTCCTGTATAGTACAAAATTTGCAGGCAAACACTTCCTTTTAAGGCCTTCTACGGGAAAACGTTAGGCGAGATTAGATAAAGCTATCAATGGACAGAAAATATTCGAAATTATCTCGTTCTATTAATATCCATAAGGCTTAAGTTTCACTGCAAGTTGCGATATCCTTTTTTAATTTCCTCACAAAGGTTACCAGATTTTTGCTTGAATGTCTACCCCGAGTGATGTGTGTGTGTGAGTGTGTGAATTGTTTTTTGAATTGTTTATTTAAGGACGCTCTTTAACATCTCAGTTCATCAGCGTCCCATTCTATTTAGGGCGTGAAACGGCCGACAAAGTTTGTTCAGAGGTCTCTTCTTTCAGGTTTGAGGTTCTTTATCGTACCGTAAATGCACGACACGGGACCCACGGTTTACTTCCCTTCCGAAGGAAGCCATACTTACGAGTTTTACGCCCGAAAAAAATCTATCGATTTTGGCCGGGTTCGAACCCGCGACCTTGAGTTTAGAAGCCAAGTATGGTGTGACCGACGCGTGTGTGTGTGAGAGAGAGAGAGAGTGAGAGAGAGATAACTATGGTCCTAAGATCCCTTGTCCAAAAGAGCATCAGTGGGTGGTGTAAACCTGGCGAAGCACGGCTACTAAAGGCCAAAGGTCACTCAGTTAACGAAGAAGACCATGGCCACAATCTTTTGGACTGAGAAGGTGTTAGTGCAAGATGGGTATCTAGACTTCTTTCCTCAGTCCAAAAACAGCAACGCGTCATCTGTTTTTTTTTTTTTTTATTTATTTATGGACGCTCTTTAACATCTAAGGTCATCAGCGTCCCATTCAACTCAAGGGGTGAAACGGCCGACAAATTTTGCTCAGAGGCCTCTCTTTCAGGCTTGAGGTTCTTTCTCGTGCCGCAAATGTACGACACGGAACCCACGGCTTTACTTCCCTTCCGAAGGAAGCCATACTTAGGATTTTTACGCCCGCCGCGTCATCTGTTGTCAGGCATTTTTGGAGCTCTGCCGTAACAACGAGAGAGAAGTTCCGCAAACCATTGTTACACTCCACTCTGATCTCTTGTCCAAAAGAGAATCAATAGAGTGGCAGGCGTAAACCTGGCAAAGCACCGCCTCTAAATGTCAAGGTCACTCAGTCAACCAAGAAGATCATGAGCACAATCTTTTGGGACTGTGAGGGGTTAGTGTAAGATGGGTGCCTAGATTCTTTCTTCAGTCCAAAAGCAGTTGTCAAGCATTTTTGTCACTCTGCTGTGGTAATGAAAGAGAAATTGTGCAAACTACTGTTACAGGAGATGAAACTATGGGTCTCTATTTTAATATATATATATATGCTGTGGTGCTATTGTTTACTTAATTCTCCTTCAAAACCATACATAATGAAACATATAATAATGATGATGATAATAATAATAATAACAATAATAATAATAATGAAATATTCTTTTGTATCCTACACTAGCCCACCATATTATAGTCGCCATGTTTTCCTTGAGAAGAGCCTTTGAGTGTTGTAACTTGCCTAGCGATAGAGGACCTCTCTCTGACAGCACCAATAATATTATAGTTTCAGCCAATAGCAGCCTAGGATTTGATAATAAACAACTTGCATATGGAGTGGTGTCGAATGTTTGCTTACATACCCCTGTGGGAGAGATATCGTGTTACTGATGAGCCTTCCTTGGCCGGACGATGATTAAGGGGAATAATAATAATAACTAAATGAGCACCACTTTCAACAACCTTAACGGATAATTTCAGTGGAATGAAATAAAGGGAAAAGAGGACCACTATCAGAAAATTCAAGGTAACAATTCGCCACTCACTGTCACTATAATCTTTTTATCTTAATATTTTTGCCGCGTGTGTCATAACCGTACGTTATATTTTATTATATGAAAAGAATCAGCTTAAAATAAAATAAATAAACATGCTGTTTTAAACGTATTCATAAATGTCTACTCCTTTTCTTAAGCAGTTTAAGAGACTGTTTTGAAAATGAGATAGATTTGGTAATAAAAGAAACCTGTGCGGACTGTTCAGAAGGTGCAAAGTACTTAAGCAGTTTAAGAGACTGTTTTGAAAATGAGATAGATTTGGTAATAAAAGAAACCTATGCGGACTGTTCAGAAGGTGCAAAGTACTAACAATTTCATGCATTATTTCTGTTGATTGTTATTTAGCACTTACCGTATTTATACTTGGTTTTCCATGCTTTTAACGATAGTTACCACTCACCTGAAAAGCACAAAATACATCTTTTTAGTAATTGTATGGCTGTTAATAGCAAGAGTATGTAATACTAACATGGATAATAAGTGCTCTTCATAGTGTTTGGGAGTATTTAAATGTCAACGCTCTTTGCAATACATTTTAGGTCTGTAAATGTTAATAACTACGACAAAACACGAAATTTTCTTAAAAAAGAATCCCGTTTCTGTGTAAAAAGTGATATAAAATTGTGCTGTAGACACATTTTGTTCAATTAGTAGTCTTTGGTCAAAACGGTGCACTGCTACTTGGTTCTGACACAAGATCGTATAATACTGTGCAACGAATTACCCATGTTTTACACACTTCTTATGCCATTTAATAGTCTGTCAACAAAACTCAGTAATTGTTATATATCTAAGAAATTTTGTTCATAAAAGGCGTCTTTCTCACACCCAATCTCTAGCATTTAAGTGAAAAATTGAACTCTTTTAGAACTGTGCATTTTAAGAGACACATGTTAGTTATGTGTTGACAGCAGCGCAAAGAGCACGCCTTGATTAGTAGATATAGCTGAAGTTAGCCCGCAGCACTCATTGTTGCAGCTCTGGCAAATTTTAATTGTTGTGTCAGCTCGCTGTTTGATGTTCTAAGATGTAGCTCAAAATTAACATCACTTGCCTAAATATGTTTAATTAAATATTCCATTATATTCGTTCAGCACCCTTCTATCGCAAGGTGTAGTGGTAATCATACTTGCCTTCCAAGATCGCAGGTTCAAACCCAGCACCGATGGATTTTTTTGGGCGTAAAAATCCGAAGTATGACTTCCTTCGGAAGGGAAGTAAAGCCGTGGGTCCCATGTACATTTACGGCACGAAAAAGAACCTCAAGCCTGAATGAAGAGGCCTCTAAGCAAAATTTGTCGGCCGTTTCACGCCCCGAGTTGAATGGGACGTTGATGAACTGCGATGTTAAAGGGCGTCGCTTAAACATTTTTCTCTCATATTCAAAGTCAAAATTTCAAATATATGAAGCTTAATGATACCTAACTTTCTGTAAAATATGAAATACCGGGTTTTAGTACATTTTGTTATATTGTGTGTTAAATATTTAACGTATTAAGAAAAACTACGCCCTTTGAAAATAAATGTATCTGAAAGAGTGCACTGCAGAAACACAATTTAAAAAATATACACCGATACTTTTTTGAAATTTCCTTAACAGTACATAACCAGTATTTATTTATATATTCAAAGGGTAATTTGCTTTTAAAGCGCTTCATGCATTTTAAATTTTTGAAGCACGCGTTAAAGTGTTTTACTTTTAAATGGACTTATAATCAATTTTTATTAAAATATGGTCCAATTACGAAACGGCTTGCAAATATTAAATTTTTCTTATAAAAGTAAATTTTAACGCTGGTTGTTGGCATACAAGAGCGGCCTTTCTTGTTTAAACGTAAACTCGCTGTGAGTTAACTGTTAGCACACAGCGAGCGAGCGGAAGTTACCCTTTTCGTTCAGAATTTCTTTCTCGTTTCCTGTTAAAGATACCACTAATCAGAAAATTGTTATATTAATACCTTATTTTATATAAGTAAGGAATAGATATGAATTGTAAAAATATTTTAAAGTGACTACAATATAATGAAACAAATTAATTCCAAAAACCATCCCCTAGCACAAAATAAACTTTAATAAAGAAATATTTATAGGATAATAACATATCAGATGCTTTCACTTAATATTCATTTGGATGATCTAATGCCTTCCAGAATTATTTATGTCGAAAGTAAAAATAAACAATTATAGTAATAAATTACTAATTTCTAATGAAGATTTTTCGCTCCTGTCTCTATAGGTTCACAAAGTTTCGGTTAAATATAAACATAGAATTTTTTCTGTCTAATGAACTAGGCTTAATTCAATATTTAATTTATGCTGAAGAAGAGTGTCACTCACTTCCCGGACACCGCCACGGGTGGCCGAGGTCGTTAAGGCGCGGACTCGTGAGCCGGAGTTCTGGGGTTCGAATCCCACATGATTGAGGCTTTTTCCAGATTTTCCTCAGTCCTCATAAAGGACAAATGCCGGGGAGGTACTCTAAGCTTAAGCCTGGAACAAGTCCCTCCTTAATAAATCCTTTCCCAATATATAATTTCATCTCATGTATCATCAATGTCACCGCCTGTGGTGTCTCAGTGTAAAAACGAGCGTTAAACACTGCTCAAAAATTCCCGGACTAAATAGCATTTATAGTATGAAGGGTTAAGTACAACCCTTTTAAACTTTTCCTTTAGGATAATTTTTCAGTAGTGCTGAGAATTAGGTTCACAGCCTTACTTCAGTCAGCATGTCATCTTTTATACCTTATACTTGTACACATTTTCGTGTTCACACTGCATATGATACAGACATATACAACAGAACACATCTTTTGATGCGAAACTAGATGAGATAAAGGAACATTAATCCTCATGAATCATCCCTCAGTAACACGCTGAATACAGGACAGTAAAACATCATCTCTGGCCTGCCCGGCTGAAAGTCCAGGGCAATAGCCCAAAATTTCCCCAAACTGTTTTAGATCCAGTCATGCCTCAAGCGAGCGGGAAACTCATATCAGCTCTGCCAAGTACACGAATGCATTGCTGTCAGGAACCAGAATTCACTATAGTAAAATTTAGATTGAGAGGGAAGGAGAGTCGGTTATATAAAATAAAACCAGAGAAACGTAAATATCTTTAGATAAAATAAGAAAATTGCACCTTTATCACAAATGTCTCTCCACTACACGGGAATGGAACCCACATATCTAGTCGTGGTAGCCCAATGAGTGACCAGAATGGCGATAAGGAACATTTTTATCTTATTTTATAGAAATCTCTCTACAAACCAAACAGTTGGTGGCTTCAGCTTCCGAAGAAGGGCTTCAGAGCTCAATTCCCTTTTGGCAGATAATGTGTGTTTCTTTTGTGACGTTTTTCTACTCCTTCCTGTAACACCCCCCGTCCCGCCTTGCCAAGAGGACCACGCCGTAATTTTAACCTTAATCGAAAGCACTTGTCGCAACTTTAAACTAGAATAAATACATTCCAGATCAGTTAGAGAGCGCCTAAAATCACCCATCGTCGATGAAAAGCTTACAAAGCGAACTTTTCTTAACGGAGGCTCTAACTAGTCCCACTGTTTGCTAAGTCCATATTATGCAAAGACTATTTTTTTTTAAACTGAAAACATTTTACACGGTTTTATTAGAAAAACGAGAATTTTAATGACACAACTGTGCCGCCTCAGTTATTTTTAAGCTTATGACACTTTCTGCAAATAAAAAAAAAAATGTTAAATCTCATAAAAACTATAATATTGTATCCATACCAGAGATCAGGCGTATCGGCGAAGATGTAGAACACGTTAATATAGCAACGACCACTCCTGGGTTCATTTGGGCTCTTACTATCCATATAAATTGTAGTCCATTGCATCATATGGACCAAAGTGACGCAGTCCACCGCCTTGAGCTAAGTTTAGAGATCTGAGTGATAGAGCCTATTGCTGTCGAAGATGTGTCGTTTATGGCTTCAGATTGCCTATATATGTAAACTGAATTCAAATCTACTTACTTGTAACTGGGACGCTAGCTTTGCAAAACATCTTAAAAGTTCAAGTTTAAACTCAGCTTTCTGACTGGCTACTCTAACATTTTATACCGCCGGTCTGAGTCGTTTTTAGCAGATCTTACGTAAGGCCCTCGCCTATACGAGGATAATTAAACTTTCTGATTCTTTGAGTTTTTCATCCCTCAGCGTTGTTATTTAATTCTACACACACGCAACTTTCACAAAAACGGCAACATTTCCTGTGTCAGATCCCTTTAACAGGACGGACAATGGCATAGCTTCCTCGTCCGTACAAAGAAACCCCTTGAATTTACTTTCTTTTGTGAGAGGCTTCATTGAGCACGTTCTATGTTATGCACAAGTACTGTCTAACTGTAAATATACAGAAATATACATTATTACACTTTTCCAGATATTTACTTGTTATATATAAATATAGAGGTTATCAAATGGCTATAAATCCAATAATAATACTGGGGATATT
This sequence comes from Metallyticus violacea, assembly GCA_030762175.1. Taxonomy (NCBI): domain Eukaryota; kingdom Metazoa; phylum Arthropoda; class Insecta; order Mantodea; family Metallyticidae; genus Metallyticus; species Metallyticus violacea. The sequence goes on from CM060831.1 coordinate 129,839,635, forward strand.
AAAGTTAACATCTATAATAAATCGTATATGAAAAATAGTGTTAATAATAATAAAGGCTTAGATAATTAAGAATGTGATGAGGGGTGAAGTCGGCAATACAGCTTCACATTTCACTAAAGTATGTATAAAATATACAATACTAATAAGTATAAAAGAAATCACTGCTACAGAAATACATATGTCTCAGTGGTGTTATAAACTCGAAGGTGTACGATACGAGGGGTGTTCTAAAATTTCTCGGCCTGAGATGTCACGAATATGGTCTAATTACAATGGTACTCATTAAGTATCATCCAGTAGATGGCGCGCTGTAAAGTCTCAGATGTGTAAGTGTAAACAAACTAGTGTTAACATTTTCTACAAAATGGATAAAACAGAATACCTGTTGTGATAAAGTACTTTGTTTTGAAGGGTTTAACTCCAACAGACACACCGCCACGGGTGGCCGAGGTCTTTAAGACGAAGACTCGTGAGCGGGAGGTCTGGGTTTGAATCCCGCCAGGACCTGACTGAGATTTTTTCCAGGTTTTCCTCTGTCCTCATTAATGGCAAATGCGGGGGAGGTACCCTAAACTTAGGCCTGGAACGTTTCCTTCTTTAAAGAAATAAATCTTTTCCCAATATATAATTTCATCTCATGTATCATCAGTGTCCATCGCCTGTGGTGCCTCTGTAGCAAAAACGGGCGTTAATTCATACACATTGCTAGATTTCACATTAAAGGATTTTTCCTCTTCGTTTTCGACAGTTAAAAAGTCGGCTGCTGAATTTAAGCGTAGTCGTACCACCATACAAGATTATGAAATCTCAGGACGTCCGAAAACAGTTACGACCGTCGAAATTATGACAAAAATTCACAATGTTGCACTTATTGAACATCTATTGAAGATACGCGAGTTGCCTGACATCTATAGGCAACGACGCTTAGTTTTGGAAATGACGAAGCTTTCCGCTCGATGGGTGCCGCGTTTGTTAATGATGGACCAAAAACGCGTTCAAATGAATATTTTGCAAGAGTGTTTAGACTTGTTTAAACCCAATTCCAGTGAATTTCCTCTATGTTTTATAACAGTAAATGAAACATGGTTTTATCAAGGAAAAGTCAGAATACGGTTTTCTGGGATTCTTACGATGTGGTGCTTGTAGACCATCTCCAGAAGGGCAGAACCATCATCTGCGAGTATTACGCTTCACTACTAAACCAAGTGAAAGATGATATTCAGGCTAAACGTCCACACCTTGCGAAAATAAAAGTTCTTTTCATCACGATAATGCGCCTTCACACACATCTTGTATGCAAACAACATGGCCTTCTTTTCCATGTGCCTCCACATCCGCCATAATGACCGAATTTGGTTCCCATCGCTATCATTTTGTTCCCAAACCTAAATTAATGGCTGGGTGGACAAAGATTCACATCAAATAATGAGTTTGAAACTGAGACAGACGCTTATTTTTCACATTTGGACAAATTTTATTTTACTGAGAGTATTGAAAAGTGGGAAAATCATTAAACTAAATGTAATGCTTTAAAAGCTAACTATATTGAAAAATAAAAAAGCATTTCTCATAAATCTTGTGATTTGTTGATCAGGCCGAAAACTTTTAGAACGCCCCAAGTACGTGATAAATCGAGTATTGCAAATGAACTGTTGCCTGTGTTTAATCGCAGCGTGTTAATTCCACAATATTTTACTTTTTGACCAAGTATTAAAGGATTTAAATAGTGCTGATTGCCCTACAAACTTGATTTGTCCATTCTTTCTTTTGTCTTGTGCAACAGTACGAGTGGAATAAACATTTATAGCCCATCGACAGTAAACGCTTTGAAACAAAGTGAAGGTTTCATTTTTTTTTTTGTTTGAAAATGTTTTCAAAGTTAAATAAAAAAAAAAAAGCAAGCAAATTTTAATATGCTTGAATTTAAAAATTGCTAAAAATCAACTAAAGGAAATTTTAAGGATTATCAAGATTCACATATATTGCAGGATTTATTGCGAAATTGATAAGTGTCTTAAAATTGTCTCCTATAGCAATGAATGAAATACATTCAAACCTAAGCATCTAGACCTGTGCCAGTTACAATAAAATGGCTTTGCTTTGAAGGAACAGAAAATTTAATTAATAATTAATTCTTTTTGGTGGCCCTTGGTGTCTCCATGGTGCATCCACGTTTTCAGGAGTACAAAGGTTGCGCATGGCAACGCACCACAGTGAGGCGGAATTCTGGATCATCTTTCTCTCGCTAACATTTTCGCCTGAAAGCCTCAGCGTGTTCGATACCCTAGCCCCTTCCTCTACTTCATTATTTTCCATGTGAGCGCACTCTCTCTTGACGCCGCCCGTTTAGTTGTTTCCCAATTTTCAGCTGCTCCATCCCTTCCCAATCAGCTCTTGGATGTTGAAGTCTTGTGGTTTGTTGGCATTCCCCTACAGAGGGTTTCCGTGCTTCTGCTGTCACGAGAGGTTTCTGGGTTATTGTTGCCAGTGGCGTACCATGGATACACGAGGGTAGATCCAGAAGTTTCCGGTCTTGCCGATAAGGATTGTCGCCTTCACAAATCCTTATCTGGTGTCGTCCTTTATCTTTTAAGTACATAACTGCAGCTCTAACTTCCTCTCCACTGTGTTCAGTTGTTCAGAAATAGTTGCACAAAGAAGGCTATGTATAGAAGAAGATTGTGACATGTTCAAAATGGAGTACCGACCTGTTATTAAGTTCTTCACAAAAGAAGGATTTAATCCAAATTAAATTAAACAGCGACTGGACGGTGTATATGGGGAAAGCGTTCCTCTCATATTCTACCATAAAAGAATGGGTCGAATTTTTCGAAAGGGTCGAGAAAGCATTGAAGACGAAGAGCGTGCAGGTCGGTCCTTGGGGGTGCTCACTCCTGAAAACATCGCTCTCGTGGAAGGAGAAACTATGGAGGACCGGCGGCTCAAAATTAAAGAAATAGCAGCAAGGCTGGACCTTTCTAAAACAACAGTCCTCCGAATGATTCATGAACGTTTAAACATGAATAAGGTTAGTGCAAGATGGATGGTTAGACTTTTTTCCTCTGTCCAAAAGCAGCAACGAATAATCTGTTGTCAGGCATATTTGGAGCTCTGCCGTGGCAACGAGAGAGAAGTTCTGCAAATCATTGTTACAGGAGATGAAACTGTGGTCCTCTACTATGATCCCTTGTCCAAAAGGGAATCGATGGAGTGGCATGCGTAAACCTGGCGAAAGACGGTGAACGGTCATTTTTTAAACATTATATCATAAAAAACTAAACATTTATTAAAACGTTTAATTTTTGAATAAGTTGTAATTTAAACATATATAAATATATTACTTATACATTTTTGTATTTTTATTCATATTACAAACATATTTTAACCATTTCTGGCCCTATTTAAAGGTAGTCAGAAGCAAAAGTCAAGTGCATTTTGTTCTTTACTCTTTCTGTACCCCCTACTTGCGCGAAATCTACCTTATATCGTGTAGGGAATGAATATACAAGTTTTTGATATGATTTTATGAGAGTTTTCATGATGAGTAAGTGCCTTCTGCAGCTCGTTTGTTTCTTGACTTCTTTTCGACAACAAAGTTCTCCATCTTCCAGCAGTTCTCTACACGATTTATGTCTGGAACACTAGCCAAACTTCAACACCATTATTTTCAAGGACTTTCCTGATCTGTAGTGACATCCACAACTGTTTTAGGCTAAAAATGCACAGCTTTTCACGTTAATAATCTCACGTTACAGTATAAAGACGAATTTTGATGTATGTATTCTGTCTGATCACCAAATGATTCTATATAGTCGGCACCAATAAATCTTCAAGAATGGTAGTATATTTTGTTGCATTAACGTCGACTTTAAAGAAGGTACAAACGGCTTATTTCACTGCTGGATATGTTTTCCCAAGCCATTACCTGTTTGGATGTTTCAGAGTCGAGAGACATAACTTGGAAGTAATTCTTTTCCTGGTCTTGACCATCACACATTTTGTCATTTTAGCCGTGTAAGTAAAATATTTACTTATCTGAAAATATTGTAGTATTTCATTTATCTTCAGACTTAGACACTACCGCCACGGGTGACCGAGGTCGCTAAGGTGCGGACTCGTGAGCGGGAGGTCTGGGTTCTAATCCCGCCAGGGCCATCCTCCGTGACAGATTTTTCCAAAGTTTCTCTCAGACCTCAAAACTGGCAAATGCCAGAGAGGTACCCTAAACTTAGGCCTGGAACATTTCGTGTATCATCAGTGTTCACCGCCTGTGATGTCTCAGTAGTAAAACAGGCGTTAAATACCATTAAAAAAGAAAAAAAGAAAAAAAGATTTGGACACGATCCTTAGCAGACTGGAAGCTTAGTTGATGCATTCGTTTTGTCAGTACAGCTTTTTTTTCAGAGGATGTCTTACAGGGAATTCTTCTAACATTGCAGCTACTGAGTGTCAACAAGTTCCTCTCACTCTCATCTCTGCTCCATAGAAGAAAGACGGTAATCTCTCTGTTTATTCACTTAAAATATTCTACCTTGGTTTAATAGTGAGGTATTATGCTACCCATATCTTCCATTAGGTCAATACTGCCGCTGATGTTGAAACTTCTCACAAGCTTTACAACTTACTCTCAACGCAACTTGCCTTGTTGAGAAGCTCACAGGTGAACATGCAACAAAAACATTCTTTTTACAACGTGTTAAATTTATTGTGCGAGCTTTGCAGCGGTTTTTGAAAGGGTGGGTGGTAATGGAGGAATGATTATGAAAGAGTTATAATACATTGTTTGATATGGATTCTCAGGGATGATGATTTTCTTCCTCTCCTCTCCGATGATTTGCCGCTGTCTTACAGTTACTTCAACAAGACTCTTCTGGCTGGAACATTTTTGTGATCCGGAGAGCACAGGGAAGGAGCTTAACAGGAACTTCACAGGGGAATTATTAAATTTTTTATATTGTGAAATGAAGCACGGTTTATTAACAAAATCAGTTCCACTTAAAGAGGCACGTTACTCTTTGGAGAATTAAACTGCTAGGTGTGCCACTTTTGCACTAACTATGACAATCATACACTAACGTCCTGACGCACTTTGATAACTCCGAAACTTCCTACTGTTAACTCAATAAAACTGATATTGATGCAATGAAAATGTTTGACAAGAATAATCAAACTATAACAGGCAACTGGTTCGTAATAACAATCAAAGAATGGCAAAAACTGGTGAAAGATTGGTCCTATTCCCCAAAATAGTAACATGGAGTCCCTTCATTCTTTCAAAATATTATTTTAGAAAGTGTTGAAGAATACCCTTGCATCTAAGAATTGCTATTGGATATTGTCTTATTGGCTATCTGGACTACGTGATTTCAATCACATACGTGTCAACTGATGCTGCTAGCGTTTTCCCTTCGAGAGGTTATCGGACTGTTTCTTCATCCCCGTAGCTGGCCTAATATTATTACGTCTTCCCTGACTTACAAATGCACCACTCTCTAAATATATATACGATATAATCATCTTTTTCAAGGACGCTGCTTTGGAATTCTCCAAGTAATAACGGTCCACCATTTGTTTGGATCATCTATACAAATATGTTACAAAACACAACAGGCTTCACTGTTCTCATCACCCGGCCAAGTTTTTTATAGCCACTAGGGGGATTTCCACAAACACATGCACAAGAAATTAAAACGACACTACAATCATGATTATTAATTGGAAAATTACATAAAATTAATTAATATGATGATTATAATTATATGGGAGTGGCAGGTAATAAATTCCACCTCAGCTTACTTTACACACGCGTTATGTTACATCTACACTGGAGTGACTACTACTGAGGTCATCTGAAGCAATACAACAATGCTAACGTTAATATTATACAGTCAACAATATCAAAGAGTATGCATCCACAATAACAACCTAAGAGCCCCGAAATTGTTTTACACTGTGAAAATGATAACTACCGGTGTAATGCAGGTTGCCACTACTTATCGTGTGACGTCATTAGTCAGCATTTGCTCAGGATGTAAGACTAAGTTCAACTTCACAACGCAAAGTGCACGAGTATCTGCGTGTTAAATGCTCTGGTTTCAAACGCCAGTGATCTGTGGTCTTGCTGATGATATTAGAAGGCAGTCAAAAAGTACTCTATCAAATTATGGGACCGAAGCTTCTTAGCTCTCCAATATACGTATTTTGTGAACTTTCTTCGTGTTTTAAAATAGAAATATTACAGCTAATTAAGTACATGTGCTGTCCACGCACTTCTAAGGGTGTTTTATGACTAAATTTTCTATTAATTATGATATTTTGCTGCAAATTTGTACATACCGACCAGAATATGAATGAACAAAGCAAATGTATATTATGTCTTTATGTACTCGTAGATAATAATTAATCTGGGACACAACAGCTGATGTTGGCACCAATGTAACACGCAGCGGCTCTCAGGCAACCTCATCTTTTCAAACCGCCTTCTACCGCCACGAGTGGCCGAGGTCGTTAAGGCACGGACTCGTGAGCGGGAGGTCTGGGTTCGAATACCGCCAGGACCGTTCTCCCTGACTGAGGTTTTTTTCCAGGTTTTCTTCAGTCCTAATAAATGGCAAATGCCGGGGAGGTGCCCTAAACTTAGACCTGGAACGATTTCTTCCTTAAAAAATAAATCCTTTCCTAATATATCATTTCATCTCACGTATCAACAGAGTCCATTGCCTGTGGTGCCTCTGTAGCAAAAGCGGGCGTTAAACACCATTCATTCATTCATTCATTCATTCAAACCGCCTTCTAGTATTTTTGTGAGACTTACTAGGAAAGATCCATAAGTTTCCCCGGCCTAACCATTTTCTAGGTATGCTAAAGACAACAACTGTATTTCACTTTTCAATATAGTTACCCTTTATTGCAATACAATTCTCACATCTTTGAATTAACATTTCAATCCCTCACCCCAAAATAGCCAGAAGTCTTATCTGCAAAATGGGCATAAACAGCATCCATCACACCTTCGTCACACTTAAATTTCCTTCCTCGAAGGCCCTTCTTGAGTTCTGAGAAGAGGAGATAGTCACTGGGAGCTAGCTCTGGATAACGTGGATGGTCGATCTCCTTGAAGCCACATTTCTTCACAGCTTCATTTACAACAAGAGCCGTGTGCACAGGCGCGTTGTTGTGTAGAAGGCATACACTGCCATTTAGCTTTCTTCTCACGTATTCTGCGCAGTAGGCCGCATAGTACTCCCCATTTACTGTAGTGTTCCTCTCCTTGAAGTCAATGAAGAGTATTCCTTCACTGTCCTAAAAGAGTGTGGCCATGGTCTTCTTGGTTGACTGAGTGGTGTTGCCTTTAGAGGCGGTGCATCGCCAGGTTTATGCAACTCCATTGATTCTCTTTTGGACAAGGGATCATAGGAGAGAATCATAGTTTCATATTCTGTAACAATAATTTGCAGAACTTCTCTCTCTCTCTCTCTCTCTCTGTCTGTCTGTCTCTCTCTCTCTCTCTCTCTCTATTTCTGTCTGTCTGTCTGTCTGTCTGTCTCTCTCTCTCTTGTTGCCACGGCAGAGCTCCAAAAATGTCTGACAAAAGATTACTCGTTGCTGCTTTCGGACTGAGGAAAGAAGTCCAGGCACCATCTTACACTAACCTTATTCATCTTTAAATGTTAATTAATAATTCGAAGGACTGATTTTTAGAAAGGTACAAACTTGCTGCTATTTCTGTAACTTTGAGCCGCCGGTCGATCTTCCATAATTTCTGCTTCCACAAGAACGATGTTTTCAGGAGTGAGCACCTCCAAGGGCTGAACTCCATGCTCTTTGTCTTCAATACATTCGAAAAAGTTTGGCCCATTCTTTTACGGTACAATATGAGGGAAATGTTTTCCCATATACACCGTCCAATCGCTGTTTAATTTCATTTGGAGCAAGTCTTTCGTTTGTGAAGAACTTAATATTCCATTTTGAACCTGTCATAATCTTCTACAGACAACCTTTATGCAACTATATCTGAACAACTGAAAACAGCGGAGCGGAAGTTACAGCTACAATTATTTACTAAGCAGATAAGGTATGGCACCAGATAGGAGTTTGTGAAGGCGATAATCCTTATACGGGAGGCCGGAAACAAATGAACTACCCTCGTATACAACTCAGGAGTGGCGAATTTTATCATATATTAAAAAAAAAATTGAAATAATGCACGTATATCTCTTTCGTCTGTCATACCAGTGTTTCAGTACTTCTTCAGTTAAATTTTAATATTTTTTATGAAATGACATCAATTGCGGTGAAAGCAGACATCGAAGTCAAAAAGAGAACAAGCTTGTCAATATTGAAATTTTGAACAGTACTGCGAATAATTTTGGAATTCTAATTTTATCAAAACTGGGGCTAGTAAGGCACTATGCACGCCACTGATTTCTGTTCTTCTCCCCCCTCCCCTCACGCTCTTGTTCTTTGTCTCCGTTGTGTACCTCTCTTTCAATATTACAGTTTGGATGTTATCACTTCGCACTGGTTCTCTAATTAAAACTTACGCGTAACAAATAACACGCCCTGGCTTTGTACTGTGCAGCTTTCAGTCATTGGAAGGTTCCTTAATTTCAAATATTCCGGTTGTATGCTGGCATTCGCAGTAATAACATTTTTGTAGCTTCCTGACCGTATTTTTGTATTGGCAAGCAGAAGGCTTCTATTGTTTTTGTTTCTTATTACTATAGGAGAGCAGCAGATGTTCATAAGTTGCGAGTCTTCAGTTATACAACTAGAATTATTAATTCTGAACCTAGTTGTAGCTTATTATAGTGTTAATGAGAGTGAAGCTCATTAATAAGTACGAGCAAGCGTGAAATCAGTATTCTCTCCAATATACCCATCTACTTGCATGTTATAATTTTGTTTTCACGGATCAATGTGGCTAAAGCTGAAATTGTAACCCTTCCCCCGTTTTATTTGTAGTTTATCATTAGTTTTTTTTAATTGATTTTTTATGGACGCTCTTTAACATCTCAGGTCATCAGCGTCCCATTCAACTCAGGGCGTGAAACGGCCGACAAATTTTGCTCAGAGGCTTCTCTTTCAGGCTTGAGGTTCTTTTTCGTGCCGTAAATGTACGACACGGGACCGACGTCTTTACTTCTCTTCCGAAGGAAGCCATACTTACGATTTTTACTCCCGAAAAGATCCATCGGTCCTGGCCGGGTTCGAACCCGCGATCTTGGGTATAGGAGGCAAGTATGGTAACCACTACACCATCAGGACCGACATCATTAGTTTCAATTCTATTAATTTGTGTAATGAAATAATAAACAATAAAGATATTAGATATCGTAGTTTGTTTTTAAGTCAACATTGACATTCCCATAATAGTACGAGTATGAATGCTACACTGCTAAAAAAATTAGAGGAACATATGTTTAAATGAAAGCCCTAAAATAAATATTGATACAAGTTAATTTTTGATAGTTTATAATTATAGATTTTTTTAAATGGTGTTTAACACCCGTTTTTATTACTAAGGCATCACTGATGATACACGAGATGAGATGATATATTGGGAAAGGACTTATAATTATAGATTGAAGAATTGTGTGAAATTAGAATAGGCATTCTAACAACATATATTACACAGGATTAGAAATACAACAAATTATTGATTGATACAGAAAACAAAGTAGGAATACAAGATTACATTGTTTTATAATCAGTGTTTCCATGGTTATTTCAACACTCAGTACTCAGTGTGTTCTCCATGAGCTGCGATGACTTCATAACACCCACGTGGCATGCTTCGCACCAGCCTCCTAATAAAGATTTGTGGGATTCTCTCCCATTTTCAGTGAGTGCATTTGCGAGTTCTCTCAGTGCATTTGTGAGCAGGACGCTCGTGAACTAGCTTTGCCAGCTTATTTCATTGATGCGCAATGGGATTGAGGTCAGGACTGCATGCATACCAACCCATCCCCCAAATTTTGCATTCTACAGGACATCTTCAGTATTCTGTGCTGTATGACATTTAGTATTATCATTCATTAGAAGAAAATTAGTCATACCATAAGCAAAGAGTAAGACATGTCATTGATGTAAACATCAACATTCATGCGCTGTGGGACAACAACAAGCTCTGTCCGAGACTTAATGATAGTAATGCCATAATAGAATCGCCTTCAAATCTGCCATGTTCAATAACGGTGGCTAGAGAGGAGGACGTTCATCAGGACCTCTCCATACACATGTACGACCTTTACAACCCTTCAAACGAAATCTTGACTCATCTGTGAACAGAACAGCCTTCCATTGGCGGAACTGCCTGTTAAGAACATTCTGAGCACATCTCAGTCTGGCTTCCTTGTACTGACGTGTCAAACGAGGGGCTTGGAAGGGGATTTTAGATCTCAACCCTGCATTTCTGTTTCTTACAACCTGATCGGAAATCACCACTCCAGTTGTTCGCATTTCATTTTGTAGATCTCTGGTTGTAGATTTGCGTCTGCTCAAAGCTGATAAAAAGGATATCTATCCTGTATCTCTGTTGCCTTCTTCTTACGCCCTTGTATCCACCTCTCTATATATCGCCTACAAACCTGTGGATGACAGAAGGGCTGACATGAAGAATTCTGGAAACAAAGCGAATGAAATGGCCATCTTCAATCCACGCAACTGCTTGGTGACTGATGTTTCATTCAGATGTCTCATTGCTCTGTATTAGCCTCAGAGATCAAAAAATAATAATTTCCTACCACAGAGTGCCGTTAAAACATGTTAAAAAAAGTTAAAGAGCGCTCAAACTTCACTAACTAATTCAGAAAAAATTAACAAATCCTGAAATACCATTATTATAATATTAAACAATACTTTAAAATGTAACACCTGATTAAAATCTAAGTTAAATTCTACCAATATTTATTTTGGGGCTTTGATTTAAACATGTTTCTGAAATTTCTTTGAGTAGTGTAATATGATTTTTAAATTTAAGCATTTTTAAAGAATATAAAATAATTACCCATTTCACTTTTTAAGAACTTAGTAGAGGTAAAGAGTTCAGATTTTCACTACATGGAGAGATGTTATTATATTATTGTGTAGAGGCGATGCTGAGCACCTGTCGCTCTGCATATTGCGGGAAAATAAGCGTAAATAAATTCTTCTTTGTAATTAAACACCTCCCACATAAGAAGCCCCCATGTTGTAGTTTTTTTTTTATTTGAGTGGTGTAACGCCCGTTTTTACTGTTGAGATAACACAGGCGGTGGTCACTGATGATATATGAAATGAAATGATAACTTTTGGAAAGGATTATTTTTAAGGAAGGAATCGTTCCTGGCTAAGTTTTTAGGGTACCTCCCCGGCATTTGCCATTTATGAGGACTGAGAAAAACCTGGAAACCTCAGTCAGGTAGTACGGTTCTGGTGGTAATCGAACTCCAGATATCCAGTTCAAAAGTTGGCGCCTTAACGATCTCGGATAAACTTGGTGGTATGTTCCAGAATGGAACGACGGGTACAGTAGATATATAGTATCGTAGTGTTACTAATGTGCCACTACATTGCTAGGAAGTATTGGAACGTATAAGCACATAAACACAACAAAAACAGCAATACTATTATGGCAAGCAATGGTAATGTAACCATCAACACTTGACATAACTGAGGTATACATTCACGTCTTCTTCTTCATTGTGTTCGATTTTAGTTCAGCAGTTTTTACTTCATTAACAGTCTCGGAGTAACGCACTCGCCTGGAGACCAAGGTTCGTTGTTTGATCTGCCTTAGGAAGTAAATTATTTATATTCGGGTCCTCTGAGTGCAACGTTTAAGATATAGCTTTACAGCATGGTGAAGAACCTTAAAAATCTGGTCCCTGGAGAATTTTTCCGCCTGTTTCATTTTAGCTTCACACTAGGTGGCCATGAAACGAGGAGCTTACTACATCACATTCTGCCCTCTGTAGAAAAATAAACGTCACTAAATTCTTCGATAGTTGTGGGAGGCACTAAGGCAACGAATTTAAGTGGAGACGCCCAAATAAGAATTAAGATAAATCAGAAATTTGCCTTCATTATTATTTTCTAATTCCGACCGTTCCAAAAGTGGGCGTGGATCAAGAAAAGACTTATGAATACATAGTGTTTCTGAGATACAAAGAAACACAAAATGTTTTTATTATATGAATGTAAAATTCATGAATTATTATTGCCTTTATATTTATCTAACATATACCTTACTACTTGTTACCGTCATATAATGAAATGGAGAAAAGAGATACGAAGAAATATCATTTATATCAAGGTAATTAATAAGCATTAAAAAAAAAAGATGGCATGTCTACAAAATGCGTAACAAAATTTAAAACGAATAAATTTTAATTGGCAATGTATAGACAAGGCCAAACAAGAGTCATAGAACCGTGAAGAAAGAGGCTTTGTGCAATAGACATTCTATACATTACATTAAATAGTAGGTTCATTAAAAATCACTGCATTTAGAGCCTCCTGAGTCGAGAACGTCAACTTTAATTACATTCAGTATTATGAATTTCCTGCTCCAACACGACTCCTTATTAATTTCAAAAGTTGTTGCTCTTTGTTCTAGTATTCACAGAAAAATCTTTTATTTTTCATAACTGAATAATATTTTAATAAGAATAATAATTTACCCATAGAGTAAAAATATTGAACTTCATAATAAAGTACCATATCAAATGCTAGTCCAACATGCCTCGACCGACAGCCAACCAAACAAATACTGGCGTTATAGATCCGCTAGTAGATGGTTGAAGGGATTCACGGTAGAAGGCTATTTATTAAATCATTATGATTTTACAGAATTAATTATAATTCCCATACTCTGAGATGCTCCAAACAAAATTTTAATAACCGTACAGAAAATTAAGCATTGCAATTATCTGGTGATCGATATGGTGGCTGAGGGCTGCTTCGGAAGAGAAGGCATTGTTCAAGGCCAGCTGGGAGATGTTTATAAACTGCTACATTGGCATTTAGTCTCACGCTACTTAGTGTCGTTAAAACAGTCAAATTATAGAGTAAAGCTGTCAATAACACTAAATGACAAATATAGGTCCAGTTATTCCATTCCGCGAGTGTTTGTGCTTCTTACGTCTGTCCCTACAAAGTTTGCTCGTATAAGCAAGAGATTGTTTCAGGGAAATACCTTGATGATCGAGTACCAAGTCGTAGCGAGATTAATAAATTAGTGAATAACTTTTGGAAAACTGCAAGTGTTTTAAGATAAGCCTATAGAAAAAAAAAACTCTTGATGAAATTGTGCATCTCTTGATTATTATCCTAAAATCATTTAGCCGTCTTTTTCAGCAAACGGAAAATGTTTAAGGTTCGGTACAAAGTTACTTAAGCTAAAATTAAAAAACCCTATACGTTCTCAAAAATAATTAAGAAGAGTAATGCTAAATTTATTAGCAGATGACAGAAATATGTGAAAAAAGAAGGCAGGCGGTTTCAGCATCTCCTGGCGTGACATGCTTTCATAAGTACATTAACATTTATTAGACTGTCACTCTAATGTTGCTATTACCGACTCTTATGTTACTCCACCCAAGCTGTAGACGGTCCTGGTGGTCTAGTGGTAACCATACTTGCCGGTTCAATTCCGGCCAGGACCGATGGATATTTTCGGGCGTAAAAATCCTAAGTATGACTTCCTTCTAAAGGGAAGAAAAGCCCTAGGCCCCGTGTCGGACATTTACAGCACGATAAAAAAAACCTCCAGCCTGAAAGAAGAGACCTCTTAGCAAAATTTGTGGCCGTTTCATGCCCTGAATTGAATGGGATGCTGATGATCTGAGATGTTAAAGAGCGTCCGTAAATAAAACAAAACAACAAGTCCCATACCTCGTGTATCATCAGTCCATTGAGTTACCGATATATTATGAGCTGTTAGTATTTTTAAAATAGCTTCCGTGCTGTAAAGAAAATTGTATTCAAGATGAAACTGCTCTTAAAGAAGAAAATGTTACTCATTGAGAACTTCTCACAAAGTCTTGAAATATCAATGTTTTTTATTTCATTGTTTATTTTTTTCGACAATATATTGAGAAATGGATAGGTATATCAGGCGGTGGACACTTCTGATACATTGGATGAAATGATAAACCGAGAAACAATTTCCCATCATTTGCCATTTATGAGGGTAGAGGAAAACCTGGAAAATGCCTCAGTCAGGGAAGACGATCCTGTTGGAAATCGAGCCCCAGACCTCCCGCTTAACAACCTCGGCCACCCGTGGCGGTGCTAGTGAATTGAATTACAGAGCACTGTATAACAGTCAAGGATAGACGTAATAGAAGTGTCAATGGAGAAATAGCTTTAGACATTTTTATTAAGAAATTTTATACACCACGAATGTTTTGTGGTAAAATCCGTTATAGCTCATTTTTATATTTCATGTGTATATGAAAATTGGATCAGCAAATGTTGCATTATTGGAATCCCTGATGATTAAGAATGTTATGTGCAGCTTCTTCTTTTTATAGAAACTGTTTATTTTTAATGGGAAGAACAATATTAAAATATTGAAGTTGTGGTTTTAAATACAGTTTGAGAAAAAAATTATTCAGCGGTACCTAAGTAGCTAAGAGATGAAGCAAGTGTTTGTTATACATAAGTTTAGTGAAAAATATAAGAGAATGTTTTTTTTTCTAAAAACATGTTAATAAATGATATTCAGAGCACGTGAATCAAATTATGTAGTTCGCATCACAATACAGTTAACATTTTAAATATTGTTGCATTTGGCAATTAAGTTTCTATGTAGTTTTGGCATGATTTTCTAAATTCAATATCTATCGAGCCATATAGGTAACAAAGATTAGGTATTTGCTAACTTCTCTTTCTGTTGGCTATTCTGTTATAAACACAATTCTACTGACTATACGTGGATGAGATTAACATTACAGTAAATGGGGAGAACTATGCTGGTATACTGTACAGACTACGGGCTTCCATCAAAGAGAAAAGGCGAGGAAAGCTGAGTGGTGATGTGCGCCTTCTTAACGACAACGCGCCTGTGCACACAGCTCTTGTTGCAACGGAAGCTGTGAAGAAATGTGGCTTCAAGAAGATCGACCTTCCACCCTACAGCTCACATCTGACTCCAAGGGACTATTTCCTCTTCTCAGAACTCAAGAAGGACCTCCGAGAAGGAAATTTAAATGTGACGAAGAAGGGATGGATGCTGTTTATGCCCATTTTGCTGACAAGACTCCTGACTATTTTTGAGGGGAGAACGAAATGTTAATTCAAAGATGTGAGAAATGTATTGCAATAATGGGTAACTATATTGAAAAGTGGAATATAATTTTTGTCTTTATCATATCTAGAATATGGTTAGGCCGGAAACTTATGGACCCTTGTAACAGTTAAAAAATGTAATATTTTTAAAAATATATCGGACATATATGTACCATTACCAGTTACACTTGCTGTGCAGGTATGGCATGTTGTTAAACCATTCCGCGAATGTCGAAAAATGGATTTCCCAACAGAAGCAACTACTTGTGTTTTCTTGGTGGTGCTGGTGCTGGTGGTGGTGGTGGTGATGGTGATGATGATGATGATGATGATGATGATGATGATGATGATTGAGATTTCCATACAGAACTGTTGTTTGCTCTCAGAATCAAATGTTGTAGTCAAGGTTCATCAGCAGTGATTACTTTTGAAAGAAACTCCGCATATTCGTGTAGTATCACTGCATGCAAACCTGCACGCTAACGTCCTGTGGTTCGGGAATCACCCCTCACAAACATCTCTCATGTGCAATTTTTCAGTTACACATATGGGTGTGGCACCCAGTGAAATTTTCAGAATTTCTGAAAATGTTCTTAATATTATTCCACAATCCTTCGCACATTGACAGCAGAGGTGTTAATGTTTTCTTCCGCTAGAGCACATGATGGAGAACTATCCTGGTCTACCTATGTTTGATAATGATTGTCTCCATAGGTTCCCTGTAACATTGCACAGGCCTCATCTGAACATTTGTTGAGATGAAATCAGGATTTTAGAGCAGCAAGTCACCTCCATTTTGCTGTAGGTGGAACTGAACATGCCTCAACTTTGCTCACTTCTCAAATTGGAAGTGACATGTAACTAATACACGTGTACATTACGCATGAAACATTGTAAAATTAAATTTAGTTGAAAAATTATGATTAGGTAGAAAAAGTATGATAATTTTTAACGTACAGTTCTCTTAATTTTTATTTGCTTAAGATAGATTAATAATAATAATAATAATAATAATAATAATAATAATAATAATAATAATAATAATAATAATACATTGTGAAATCAAAGTTAGTCACACTGGAGTGTTGTAAAACTAGTTTCCAGTTTGAGAATTGGTGTAAGAAAACAAATGACTACTATTCAGTCGTAATTTTAATGTGTTTATCCCATAAGCTTAACTTACTGACACACACGCAGCAAGTGAAGATTTTTGTAGTCTCGCGGAGTTCTCGCCAGGTTTTAGTCAGAAGACATTTTAATTAATACCTCGACAGAAGTTATAACGTTTTCTCAGAGGAGGTAACGAACCATGGCTCTGTTAATATGTCTATCTGGCAACACCACTTTGTTCAAACAACGATAAAAACACACACACTGTCTGTCTGACTTTGCTGCTTCACTCTATAGAGAAGTATTAGTTCAAGTACTTCTTGTGGCTCAGTTCAAACTTTCCAATTAAAACCTTATTGAAGTTGGCACTACTATCAAAACACTGGCGGCGTTCTACAAGAGCGACATCAAGCAAAGATGTAGTTCAGACATATATAGAAGACACGAAACGTTAGAAGACCACTAGGTCAAAGCAACAGTTAATTTAGATTTTGATTATTTTACACTCTAGCAATTACAAACGTAATACGATCTTAAGGCATCTTTCCTGTCGTATTAAAAACCTATATATGTATGGCAAATTATTTCCGACGTGTTGCTGAAACGAAACAGGCGTTAAATTTAGCGTTATGTGTGTTTTGCTTCTTCTCCTTAGTGACTAAAGGCATGCCTTTCTATTCCAAAGTTCCAAGGTTAATTTAATCAACTTACTATCTTATTACATATCTAGGGCGATTTACTAAATCACTAATATTACGATACAAATGCCAATAGTTGTAAATCAAACAGTGCCCGTATGTCACGTCATCACCCCATTCACAATGAAAATTAAACCTAACTTAAACGTAAAAGCTAGATGCTATGTAATGTAATGGAATCATTCAAAATGAATCACGTAAACATAAAAATAAACGTACAATTAGACGTAAACTTAGAAGCTCGCCAGATCCAAAGTTTTGCGTCTACGTCTAACTTAAACTTATGAAATCAGACAATCAGAACGCTGTTGCTCTGTTTGTCGAGCTCTATGATATAATTTATCCTTACACGGAGGACCGAAATAAAACGCAACTCTTGCTGCTTGCTGCTGCAAGTCCCGAGCGAGGGCGGAGAGAGCCGAAGGTAGTGACCCACAGACAGCTAGATAATGACTTTCAAGCGAATAGGTACCACGTACAGAATGCGCTATAAATTGATGTTTATGAATTGTTTTTCTGCTGCAATCAAAGCAGGTTTGCCATCATTACAGTGATTTCCCGCCCCTACCAATTTATATTCACAAAACTGCTGGGCGATCGGTTTCTAGGATTTACCCTAGGTTAGCGTTAGCATACATATGAATTAATTGCGAATTATAATAAGAGCAGATTTGCCACCGTTACAATATTTTACCCTCCTAACAATCTCCTATCAATTTATATTAAAAGTTACGGAGGACAACGCATAAGTTACATTATGTGTAACAAAAAATAATACGTGCAACATTTACACAGCGGCCACGCTGTAGTTCGGCTGTCTCCGCTTTCGCTCGGGACTTGCAGCAGCTAGCAGCAGGAGTTGCACTTGATTTCCGTACTCCGTGTAAGGACAAGTTATGTAGAGAGAGCTGAAGCTCAGTGGCTCTGTAGACAAAATGGCTTCAATGGACAAAAGATTAATTGTATTACAAAAAGCTATCCTTGCTCATATTACTGCAGCAAATTAGTTCTCCATTTTGCATATGCAAAAACGCTACCGTCGTCTGCTCAGAAGCAGCCATTTTCAATCAGCTGTTAGTTGATCTTCGCTTGTGCTTATTTTTGATTGCCTAATTTGTACGTTTGCATCTTTCATTGTGAATGCCTACATACTGCTAAGTTAATGTGTTACGTCTTATTTTATTGTGTTTACGTTTACTTTTCGTTGTGAATGGGGCCTAACAGGTCTTGAGCTGGTGGTGCTATTTCTTACGACATTGTTTCTGTCTTAGTGTTATTGTACCTAACTCAGTTTGCGATTAAGAAATAAGTGTAACTCAAGTCTGTGCGTTATTGCACGATATTGCTTACTACTTACAGTGTTTAGTGAAGTAAATTTTACTGCAGTTTATTGAATTTAAATGTTACCACTAGAGGCAAAAAAATAAAGTATATAGTTATGACAAACATACTAAAGAAAATATTAGTGCAGAAATTGTAGGAATTACGGAAAGATAGCTGTAGCCAGTAAGTACAAATATTATTTAAAAATATTAGACTGCAGACGGACACCCCTTCAAACAACTAACACAAATTAGTGCTCATTATAAAATAAAACGAACGGTAAGTTGATCAAAGTTGTGCGAGTAGAAATGCGAAGGAAGCCGTCCACTGACTGACAGCTGGCCTACGCCTCGTCCGGTTTGCGTTCAGCTGCGGACGCAAACCAAAACTAACCTTTGTGTATTACAAATTAGCTGTCAGTAAGGTAATATACATAAGAGCTTGCAATGAAAATGTGTTTAGGGTATAATAAAAATATGTAAAATAACACAAAACTGTAAACTTTCCCTATCTTTTTTGATACCCTACGTTCTAGAATATCTGGAATCGAATCTTTTTTATTGCTAAATGAATATTACCCCAGTTACGTAAATAAAGAGAAAAATGCTAATATTCTTTTTAAAAGGATATTTTTTCTTTTAATCTCTAGCTTGCATAAAACATTAGAAAAGGGCGTTTCAAAAGCGATTTCACTATGGGCCAATGATGCAAATATATTTGCCAGTAAAATTATTTGATAATGCTTAAGTATTTGGAACTGTTACCTACTTGGATACTCATTATGGGCAAAGTCGCAACTATAAGATATACACTGGTATTTTGATTATTATATTAAATAAATATCGTAAAAATATACGTGTATATGGCGTAAAATGTTGTCCCAGAAACAACCCCCAAAGGTTCCATATAAATGACAGCAACGTAAGGTCGTTTGGTTTGCGGTTATTTATGTCACATAAGGAAGAAAGAAAATTGTGTATGAGATATAGTTTTGAAAACGGGGCTATGGGGAGGGCGCGGTATGCATAAAAATTGGAAGAACTATATATCTACGGTCACAAACATATAGCTTTTGTGTTCGTGTATGTATGTGCTTGCGTAAGCCAAGGCCATCACTTTTTCCCCATTTAGACCTTATAGAACGTGCTAGCAGTACCTAGAAGGCTTTGAAAATGGCGGCAATTTCCACACTGAATAAAAAAGGGGTGTAGAAAGGATAAAGGGAGAGGTTTTGTGACTGTCATAAAACAACCAGTTATTCTAAACAGCGGCGTTGCAGCACCCCCAACCTATCTCACAATGGCGGGGTGAGGGGGGAGGTTCCCAACTCTTTTACAGACCAATAAAATTTTCATCGCTCGCGACAGAACTTGGCAACGTAGCCGGGATCTCTGACAGCATAAAGAAGTGAGCATGGCCCGGTTTGGCAACCTCGGAAGAGTCAATAGACAAAGCTAAGGTTACCTCAATTATGTATTTACTAAAAGCTCAGCCTGGGGAAACCTGACCAAGGTAGGCTTCTTGAGTGTGCTGCGATTTCTAATGAGACGTTTTCTGCAATAGGAGCGAGTTATAGGCTTTTCATAGCATTTTATCACTGCTTAGTATGTTTGTTTTTTCACGAAATATGAATCCAGAATTTTGCTCTAACCATTTTTTGTGTTTACTATGTTTTCCCCTTTTCCAGATTCCCCAGTTTGTAAATCTAAACGAGTGAAAAATATTTTAACAAACCCACAGACTACCTAATAACAAAAGCACATTTTTAGTGCAGTAAGTTTCTTTCTTTCCAAGGTAAACTGAACTTTTGAAGGTACAACGGTTTATTTCATGAATTGAATAAGAATAAAAGTGATATATATTTTAAAATCGCCCACAGAATATTAACCTTGTATAAAATGTTATACTTATAAACATCTATTTTCTAATACCAACTGTATTGGTATACTGAATAAAGTATTTTAACTATAAATATTTACATTGCCTAACCTGCAAGCAAGTTTAATCCACATTTGGAACGCGCATGTGCTAATTATGCGTTCTTTTCTATCTTTATACCTGATGCATAAGGTGGGTTTTTCAACTATTTGTTTGTTTCTCTTTTTACTTACCTGCTGTAAATTTTGGCAAGGACATATTATCTGATGCATGTACAATCCAAGCGAGGTTAATCTCTATGCTCCATCCTTGACCAAAATATAGACCATGTAAACTTAACATTTTACAAACAATAATTCAACACTTGGACAGGAAATAAAATGACATTATACTCATGACTATAACAAAGAAGTTACATAAAATTACTTGCTATAATTACTGTAATTAAATATGCTGGTGGCAGCTTATAAATACTGTTTTAATTTTATGTGCAAAATCAATAAAATATTTTCCACTTTGTTTTATTTTGTGTCATGAATGACTGGCAAGAATGCCTGAAATGTATAAACGCCCTGTTTGTAGTTAAAGTTCATACATTGTTGTATTAGACGCATTTTGAAAAGTAGCACCGATCACTCATAACACAATACAAAATAAAGTGGTAAAGATTTTATTGTTTTTGCACATAAAACTGAAACAGTATTTATAAGCTGTCACCCGCACATTTAATTAGAGTAATTATAGCAAGTAATTTTATGTAACTTTTTGTTATAGTCATGAGTATAATGTCATTTTATTTCCTGTGAAAGTGTTGAATTATTGTGTGTAAAATGTTGTTTTCTTACGAGAGTGCAGAAAGCTACCTCAGCCATAAAATCTGCCCTGGGAATTTCTGTTGACTATTGTAACAATATTTGTAAAGATGACCCAAGCAAACCGATGTTTTCTGGAGACATTTCTTAAGGAGAATCCTTGAGTAAGATGTTTATTTGTATACTGTTAGGAATTGTAAAGCAAGGAAAACGTAATAAAACAATAAACATACGGGGGCTGGAAAAGACATGCTGATAACCTCTAGAAGGGAGATCATTGTGGTTCCATGTATTATGTGAGAGATGTGGGTTACATGCAAGAAGTCACGTAAGCCATCTGACAAATAATACAGCAGAGAAAAAAATGCAGGGAAACAGATTACCCAATAGAGATGCGAAGATAGAAGAAAATATTTTAGATTTTTCTAAAAACATATTGTAAAGAATAAAGATAGCTTCGTGAGACGGGCAGATTGCCATGTTTATTTAAACTTGCAATTTTGTGGTCCAGAGACAGTCGATTCAGATTCTATCAGTTCAGTTGGTTGGAAGAATAGACAGGAAGAGGAAGAGATTTATTAGTTGAGTTCAAGACCAGTCTTTATCAAATTAAGAAACGTCATAGTGATCGTCATAGTTAGTGCGAAAATGGCACATATTCTCCAGAAAATAACCGCAGTAAGTTTTATGGGAATAGTTTATGAACAATAATTGTGTTTCATTTCCCATAACGAAAAATCTTATCATTCTCCATATACTCCTTCCCCTGTGGTCATAGGACCATAAAAATATCCAGCAACGGAGTCTCAATATCTGTGGTAAAAATATAGTCAGTGGAAACTATCATCGGAGAGGAAGAAATAACATTACCCCTGAGAGACCAAAATAATCAAATTAATTTCCCTTTCCAAATTTTTCCCTCCATTCTATATATATTTAATTAACTCACACTTTTTTATTTAAAACATCTGCAAAATTTATGCCCTCTTTATTTTTGTACATAGTCACCATTCCTTTACAATCACTTTGTATACCGAGGAACACGTTTTGAATGCTTTTTGCATAAACATTCGCCCCAAAGGAATTGAACCACTTTGCCACTCAACTCTTCTCTGTCTTCTCACTGGGGACAAAATTGGGCTATCATTTCTGAATCTTGTTGATAGTTCTGACAAAGGTATGAGGAAGTGAATTTTTATAAAGAAAAAATATTCTTGATGGCAGCTTCCCACGTTAACATGCCTCAGAATGTAAATGTCATAGTACGCTTACGCTATAATTGTTGTTCCCTATTCCATAAAATCGATAAGTATACCTTTTTGGTTCCAGAGAACAGTGGCCATAATGTTTCGTGTTGACGTCTGCTGTTTTTTGTGGTAACGTTTAATGGCGCCACTTCCAATCAATGGATAGTTGTTTTGATTCAACATTTGACGGATGAGATCCACGTTTCATCACCACTCACGAACCGAGAAAGAGAGGAAAAAGCCTAATTTTCTCTCTCGTGCAGTCCAAAAATGTACGTGCAGCTTCAATCCTTATAATTTTGAACAATGTATTCGATGAAATGTCTGGAAATGCCGCGCAAGAGCATTGGTTGTGTCTCGAATTTTTGTGTCCACACGCTCAACAATGTCATCAGTTTGACTCCCACTTCTCTTCATCAAGAACATTTGCACAACCTGACTTTTCGTTCTCTCATTGCAATTGGCTCATAAACTTCACAAAGTTCCCGGTAAATTTCAACAACACTTGACAACTAGCGCCTAACGCACTTGACAACTAGCGGGATTGTTTATTCTCGCAGGCCTTATAAACCGAAGTCTTGCTACAGTAAATCGCTAAGAAGATGAATCAGCTGAAGCTTATGTGCATGCGCTGTTCGTCCTAATGTTGCCAACTTTGTTTTATGAGCAATCAGCCCTTCCGCCTCGTACCACCTAGTAGCAGTTGTTGAAACAAGAAGTGCTGACCTACTGGACAAATGGGATGCTTCGTATGTCAGCAAACTTTGGGGTCTTATGATATAGTAAGGAGATGGTGTGGTGAGTTCAAATGTGGTAGAATACAGGATACTATCAGGGTTAACTACGGACTAAACGTGAAAAGATTAATCTCTAATGTTGGCATCCACTCAAAAAAGTTTGGGAGTCAAAATTTGTAAGCAATATTTAAGACATTTTCGTTCAGATGTATTTATTGACAGATTTGTGTTTTTGCATAAGTCAAGAATGAATGGTTGTAATCCTGAAACCAAAATAAAGATTAGAACATAAGGTTCGCCATTTCTGAGATATTCAGCGTGCAGCCGACAACGGTGACTTTAAATGACTCCCAAAACCTTAAAAATATCGTCGATGGAGATTTTTATCAGATTGTAAAGTAATACATGCTGTACACAGTGGAAGAGGTATATCAATTTTCAAGCATAGTGAGTTAAAAAGTAAACATTTTAGATAAATTAGTCTTTGGTGGGGCGGAGGTTTCAATCCTATGATCTTTTTAATTTTTATTTGTAAGTTCAGCTTGATGTGTAAGTTCCATCAATTTTGCGGTTGATTGTCAGTATTTTACATTAAAATCTTAACATTTGTAATGAAACTACTAGTGTACTAGGTTGGTATTGTCTGAACATTCTTTTGTTATTCTCAGCCCCGTTCCCACGTTACTAAAAATAAAGCTGTATTTAAGTACTGCTTTTAAAGGCTCAGGAAACCTTAACAATAATTACAGCACAAAAAGTGTCATTATTTTTATTATTTTCAGGACAGAACACATTTGCTTACTTTCAAATTGTTTTATTCAACAGCCGACAGATGTTAAAACTGCCGTATAAAGGAAGTGGGCTTCATAATCTGCTGTGGCTTAAAATCCGTACACGCAGTACTTAAAAGCCACAAGCGCCTCTCTAGTTCTTCCGCTGCGAGTTTCAGAATCCTGAAAAACCATGCATGCGAACGCTGCAGTTTGTAGCAGCCTTTTGTTTGGTCAATTCCCTACACAAACAATGACTTAAAATGAGAATAATGCCTTGAGGGCTTACTACAAAGCGCCGGCAAGAAAGCGTGAAAAATAGCGCTCGAGACACATATCATAGCCGTCCTGGCTCAGCGGTGGAGAATGTGCAAAACAAAAAATAATGATGCGAGAAAGAAGAAAACAAAAGATAGCTCTGGGAAGGGAATAAGGCCGAATAAAACCTGTGCAACTCTTAACATCGGAAAGCTTGTAAAAGTAAAGATATGTATGAGTCAGGAAATTTATTCTACATTTCATTTATGTATAAAATCACGAACCATTTCGGAAGCGTATAGTTTATGTAAGGTTGAACTATTGATAAAACAAAAAATAATATACATTTTTAGAGAAAAATTACAGATGTAAAACTTAACTATGTAAAGATTTTGAGAGGCACAATTGGGCATATTTAGGGTAGAAAATAATTGAACGTATATGACAGAGAACACTCGTTCAGAAAAATAAAGGGTTATGTTTCCTTTATAGAAGTAATTAAAATTTACTAACAGGAAGCAAGAGAAACGAATCTAGGCATCGGGATTCTTAAGTAATTAACACAAGCTATGTGCACTCAAACTGTTAGTTCAATGTGAAAAAAGCAAGAACACAAGCTATGGGCCATCGTCCAGCATGTAAACAAGAACTGATGCGTAACAGGCTTATGACGAGAGAGTGGTTTGTAATTCGTGACCTATTGTACCCTCTCTACAGTTCAGTACAACATAACTTCATTATGGTTTTAGTTCTTAGAGATTCCGATGTCTAATGACATCAGAATTTTTGACTTGTTTTTCTATAAAATTAATACTATGGTACAAACAATTGCAATAAATCTTGTCAAGCAGTACACCGTAACTGAGAAGTGCAGTTCATTAAAAGTTAACACAGCATAAGAGACGGAGATTAATTTAGTTTCATATTCTTCAGAATGCCTAAGCAGAAATCAAGCAAGACTCAGTACGGAGCAAATGTATTTTCTGTAATTGACAATAATTTTTTTTTTGTTAAAGTTTTGCCTGGTGAAAATGAGGACTTTTGGATTTCAATTAATAAAAACACAGTTTAAGTTGCCACTTTGGTTGTACGTAAGTTGAGTGCAAACGATGCCTATACACCCTGTACTCTAACCCACCGAATTTACGTGCGTGACATAGGATTGCTGAGAAAGTGCGGACACGTTGGAATTTGGTGTGCTGTTAGCGCAAGAGTATTATCGGTCCGACATTTTTACGAGACGACAACACATTCAGAAACGTACAGAAGGGATATTTTGACCCCATTTTATTCAGCAGCTTACAGAAGAAGAGAAAGCATATGTATCTCACTATGTGCATCTCTCGCTCACCGCATTTAACAGTGTGTGATTTTTACCTGTGGGGTTACCTGAAGGACAGAGTTTTTAAAACAAACCCTCACATATTGAAGGAATTAAAAATATCACAAATGAAATCAAAAACATTAGCGTGGCTGAAATTAAATGTTTCTTTCAGAATGTGTTTCCTCTATACAATGTCTGTTTAGCCGAAGGGGGAAAACATTTCCAGCATCTTCTGTGAGGCAAGACTTTATGCACAATTTTAAAAGCGACGTTAAAGTGCTCTCTTGGGCGGTCGCTACACGCCCAGCCGCCGAGAATCAAAACACCGCGCGTGCGGTATAGTTTTTACGTGAAAGCTCTGTATTTTATCACAGCTATACAACTTTTGGCAATAAATAATATTTTGCTATTTAGGCACAAATCATTCTATTGTTTGCATGGAAACTGAGAGAGCTAAATGCTCCTCCCAAAATTTTCTGAAATATTACAGAAAAAAATCTATGAGGAGCCTTTTCTTCTCCATATATTAGTGTGTTAGTGAGTAGCTAGTTGTACTACAACAGCTTATTCCAGTCTATTCTGAGGCAACCAGTCAGCGCTTTTGACTCAGAAGCACAAGGAGCCAGTTTCAGCTAAGTACCAAGATAAATTAGCATTCTAATATACAATAACACCGAACATTTAAATTTCCTTACTAAATTCACGTTCTAAATCCAATAGAAATGCCATTTTTAGTGTTTTAATTTTTCATTATGCTATTAATTAATGATAACTGAAAAAAAAAATTGAGAACATAAATTGTCTGAATGATGAAAGAGAACAAATAAAGCAGTGTAAGCACAAAAGGACATTAGAGAGAAAAATAGAGAGATCTCGAAGTAACAATAGTAGAGGAGAGGCGAAAGTAGGAAAACAAAGTGCTGCTTTATTCTACAGAAAGAGGAAGCAGTGGACATACAGGGAGCGAAACGGAGTAGTTAAAGGCCACAAGACCATAAACAAAAGCAAGGTTGAAAGATCTCTAATGGCAGGAAATTCAATTAAGCCGAGGAACGCCAGTTAGCAGAGAAAATCACTTGATTCTGTTAATTGCTTGTGGATTCCCAATTGACTTCTGATGATGGTAAGCTCCTTGGACAAAATCCGGCTGGAGGTCCATTACACCGGAATTTCCAGCTATTAGCTTAGGGGCAGAGATAGTAGACCGTCTAATGATGTCGTAATTCCATATTGCCCATTGGCTTTCAGCATGCGGTAATCGACTTGACTTTAAAAATCATATACCGAGTTTTTAACCTGTTTTAGTCGTCTTCTATATCAGTAATCTCAAGTATTCAACAGCTCATGCGCAATCTGCCAAAACATTTACTCGCCATTTTTCAATAATAATAATAACATTTTATTCTTAATGTTTCTTTATTGTTTTGATTTTCTTTTTAATTAGTCTATTATTTAATTGACATACTGTAATACTTTTCCCACTTTTTTTTTCACCAGAAATACCCAATATACCTTCCTCTCCGAGAGCGGTGTAGTGGTAACCATACTTGCCTCCTAAACCCAGATCGCGGGTTCGACAAGGGTCGATGGGCCGTAAAGTAAAGGGAAGTAAAGCCATGGTTCGCGTGTCGTATATTTACGGCACGAAAAACAACCTCAATTTTCTATCCCTCTCTGTGTCTTCTCCCCATCGCCCCTGACCTGAAGGTCCAGTGTTTTCCTCATCTCTTCATTTGGGCGTAGACACAAACGACCAGCCATGAGCAAGGTTGTTGTACCGAAATGTCCCCCCCCCTGCATCCCTATCAATGCAATCTAACCTAATATATTTATAATAATGTTTGTTTCTCTAAAGCCAAACTTAGAATGTTAAGTTTTTATTCTAAGACACCAAAATCCATTGGTTATATATGTGTGGGAAAGTGTTGAAAATCACTCCCCTACGCGTTACATTACTATTTAATTTATTTATATTTCTATAATGTTTTAGACATTGTCGTTTTGACTGCAGTGGTTCTATGACGACGTCTGTATACTGTAGTGTCTGTAGGGACGAATGAAATGAAATTTATTAATGAGCTCGGTGTCCATGGCATTCACTTTCTCACGGTCAGGAAAAAAACTCAGACAGAACTCTTACCCAGACCGCTTGGCTGACCGGGATTTGAATCCAGGACCTCCGAAATAGAAGACACAAACGCTCTCAACCAGCTTATTGTTCACGTTTTTATTTTCACATTGAGGAAGTAAGAGTTAGTGCCGGAACTTAAAAGTCGAGAGTTCTGTTCCTTATAAAAGACCTCCCGGATTTCCACTGGTCAATCCTTAACAGAAACAGGTCCGGGTGTTTGGAAGATAGGTCCCTAGGGAGCCATATAGTACTTGCTGCGCGCCGATTCGCTTCACATACACATTCCGCAGCTTTTTGTTACTGCCTGAAAGTGCTTTTCATTTCCCGCTGCCTCTTTAGTTCCTCCCCCCTAGTAAAGAAGGAATGAAAAATCGTTTCTAAAGATGACTTACTTTGCTTCGATCGAAGCACTTTTCCGTTTCTAAAAGTAGCACGCTAGAAGAAGAAATAGTGAGGAAAAGCGCTGAGCTCATGACTTTTATTTGCTGCCTCCCGGTTACGTACTATTTCTTCCACACTCATAGCTCATCTTTCGTTCCTTCACCTCACCTTTTCTTCTCTCTAATTTCACTCCCTGTTCGTGATAGCACCCCCAGCCTTATTTCATTCCTAACTTTCACGGAGTTAAAATATTGAATTTAAATTTATTATTAATTTTTCGTCAATTTTCGTAGTTTTCATCTCAGAAAATAGAAATATTTCACTCTATCATATGCAGCAAATACGCTCTTGGTCCTGTTTTATTTCATCACCATAGAAACTTAACACAGTAAAGCAGGGAACAATGCACGCCTCTCTTTGTTAGCACCGTCGAGTTTTGGGCATAAATACATCGCACGTCTTTGACTACTGCCGCTATAAGGTCTTTGTACTTTCCAAACGTAGAAACGCGTAACAGGGGCAACGTTTGCTTAATTATACTGCTCCTAAAGAGGAAAACGTTTTAATAATAGCTTATTTTTCCTTCCCTTACACTCAACCAGGTTAAAATAACGAACACATAAAATACATAAGTGAATATATAGGTGCATACAGATAAAGAGAAATACAGCGAAAGAAAAACAAATATTACTATTGTATTATGTAAAAATAAACTTAAATATACACAATAAAATATAAAATAAACCATAAATACATTTATGTATTATGTGAAATGACAAAGATACTAGTACGGTCAACATTCTTTAGCGTTCTAAGCATATGATTATAAACATGAAAGAAATTAAACCGAGGCGTCTGGTTCTAATACTAAACTTATTTCCAAATTAAATAGATTTAAAGTTCAACTTCTAACTGCCTCTGAATTGGCTTTAGTATAGATTTTATGGTTCAGATGCAAATAAGAATTAAAATGTAATGTTTAACTTTGTTTTCAATCCAACAATGTCCAAAAATATTTAACTTATCTTCTTAAACATAACACAATTTCATTCTTCAATATGCTCTGAAGCAGTGTGGAAAATTTCATTAAATTATGCTGATGGTTTAGAAGGAAAACCATTTCTAGTACAATGTTAAAAAATGATGGGCGGATGATTGAAAGTTATGTGTGAATTAGGGTTGTGCACCTCAGCTATAATGATCCTTAAGTTCTCCTCCTGCAGTCTGCTGGTTTCCTCTCTCAATTTTGCCAGTTTCACTGCACTTCAATATTTTTGGTACTTGACAGATGATCGTCGTTGGCTGTCAGCAACACGCCTCTTGTCACGATGATCCCAATTTTTCTTCCCTTCTGATGTAAAGACGTACCACATTCCAAAAAATTTGCCTTTCAGTGTTTCACTGCAGTGATTCAGCTACGGTTAACTCTTGTATTTTCTGTATTACAAGTATTTGGGATAATTTTATCACATCGTGGAAGCACTCGTTGGAATTCTGTGTCTTACTTAACAATTATCCATATAAAAACTAGTTGAAGCTAGTCTCTGATACATAGGAATGATGTGGGAATGAAAATGAAATGTATGGACATTGTCCTTACGTGGAGTTCGACCTTCATAAAGTGCATGGTTTTATAAGCATTAATGTCTAAAATAATAAAAAGTGATAAGGCATCATTCTCTAGCCCTTTTGCTCTTTTGTACACCCAGCGCGCACTGACTTTGCGCATTATCGTTTGTTATGCTGTATGAAATGTTGAATTATTGTGTCAAGGTTCGCAGATGTACTTGCCGATCCTTCCAAATTGTCGCTTCAATGCCGCTGACAACGGGTGGTCAAGCAGTGAGCCGGAGCGTGGTTCTTTGGCAAGGTTCTCTTCAAAGATTTGTACCATAAAGAGACATTGCTGCGATCTAGACAATTAGTACCATACATTTCTCTGTGAATTTCACTCCTTCCCCCTTCTTTTGGCTACTAAAAAGCACTCACTACCCCCTCACTGCTCATCACACTTGGACAATGCTATCTCAATAACCTCTCTCTCTGCCAGGACAGCCCCAATCCAGTCATTACTGTGTGTAGCGCTTTCTATCAGCCAGCTTTGAAAATATAAACCCAAATAGTATTCTGTTAAAAAAAATCTAGGATTTTTTCCATCCTCCCTTGTAAATCACTGCAAGATCTGGTATTTTTAAGATCCATGAAAGATTGCAACAGCTAATGTAAGAGCGAGAAGTGAGTGCAAAAGGGACGATTTTAAAATAGCGTATAGAATACAAATCACCACCAGAACAGGTTTTAAAATGTAAATCTGGAACCGACGAAGATCAGAAAAATGTTTGTTATACCCTTATACCTTATAACATCTATTGCCAACATTTAGCAAACAGGGCAAAAAGGAAGATGTTTAGTTTTCTGTACTAT